>UESW01004566.1:230000-602560 GCA_900491605.1 Calamus simplicifolius | reverse complement strand
TAATGATAGTACAGATATTGTGGACCTTGCGATGGGAATAACAATGTTTTTAATAATAATATGATGAATGATGAGGTAATGAGTGTCATAGCAAAGTAGGCTACAAATGGGTTAGATCAACTCATAATTTAACTCAATTCTGACCTAATTAGATTAAACTCAACCTATATTTAGAGATTTATGGGTTGGATCAAGTGATCTAATTATATCAAACTTAACTTATATTTAGAAACCTATGGGTTGGATCGAGTTTAAAATTGAATCCAATAAATTTTAGATTGGGTTTAGGTCCCATTTTTTTTTCGACTTGATTCAAACCCAATTTATTTACTCATAAATTTTAATTAGATAATAATATATTTACTCCAATTATTTTTATAAATTATTAAATAAATTATAATTAAAATTCTCCTTATCATGTTAACAATTAGATATCCTTATTTTTTTTCCTAATTATATATATATATATATTATTTTTAATGAATCCTAATTTATAATATATTTAAGTATAATAAATATTTTAAAGATTATAATTAATAAACTTAAATATTCATTTATTTGAATAGAACTAAAAGTTTTAGAATAAAATTTAAATTTAAGTTGATTCCATTTAATTTAATAATAAAATAATAGTTTGATATTTAATTCTATTATAATATTTTAAATTTAAACTAAATATATTCGAATGATTTATTGACTACAAATTTAATTCCATCAATAATTAGGTCCGATTTGAATCTAACTCCACTCAATCATTTAACAAGGCGTGGAGGAGGTAACAATTATGGTTTTTACTTTTTAGTTTACTAAGGAAGTAAACATTATAAAATAAAATAGTACTCTCTCCTCCCATATATTGTGATTTATTTATTTTTTTATTTTTGGCAAAAATAAATTATAAAAAATAAGTCGTGCATAAATACACGAACGCGGCGTTGATCGACAAATTACTCTCCCCGGGAGAACAAACTCTAGCGCCGCTTCCTCCGCTCTTTTCCCACCGCCGCTCGCAAGGGAAGCCGGTCGCCGGATCTGGTACCTCGCCCCCTCTGCGTCGTCGTTGTCGTCTTCCTCCTTCTCCTCCTCTAATTTCTTCTCTATCTTCCCCTGTTGCTCACCGAAGGACGACGCCCTCGCCCGATCTGGTAGGCGGCCCTCTTGTTCTCTACCCTCTCTCTCTCTCTCTCTCTCTCTCTCTCCCTCCCCTCTCGCTGTTTCTCCACATCGGTCCCCTTACTTCCGGGATTCCGGCGGCCATCGCTGCCGCTCAACATCATCGCTGCCGCTTAACATAATCGCTGCCCTTCTCTTTCCCCTCGTTTTTGCGTCGACTATGGCATGGTCTGGACATGTGCCCTAGTTTGATCGGGCTGGGTCGGACCATCTCGGCCTGCCTTTAGGACTTATATGTTATCTCTGGTCTTCCTCCAATTAAGTTCTTAGTTATCGTTCCGCTTCGGTTTTGCTTCCGTTCTAGGTTTTCAAGCTTATTCGAGCATTAGAGCATCTGTGCTTCTTGGAATACTTGTCTGTTGGACCCAACAATGTAATCTTTAAGTTTCTTGATCACCTGTCGTTATATTCTCACGATTTGTGTTGGTACGAGGTGATCCTTTCTTGTAGTTTCCGGTATTTGGCTTCATATTTGCTATAAAAAAGTGTAGAGGCTCTAGCGATTCTTAGAAAGCTGATCATTCCCTAATCCCTCCACGAGCGACACATTCTACCAAGCAAAAAAAAAAAAAAGGATTTTTGTAAATACTCGTTCTTCATCTGCCCTGCATCTAAATCAAATTGTTATCCTTAGATGTGATTGATGAATTATCTTCTGATTGTTCCATGCTTGGGCAGAATCTGTAGCGGAGAATGAATCTCCAACAAGCCGTGCCGCCCAGATCTTCTGCCAATGGCGTCGGCCGTAGGAGAGTTGATAGAGAGACGGGGGCTAATAGGATGCACTCTGGAAAGCCGACTTCTGCTAATTTGGGTAATTCTGGTGAGATTATTCAAGTCTTGCTTGTTATGTTGCCTGTTCTTAGTTCTAACAGACTTCTCATATAGGTTTAGCAAATGGAAGCAAAGTAGGAGGGGCTGCAGGTCCTTTACATGATCGACTGATATATGTCACAACTTGTCTTATTGGTCAGCGTGTGGAAGTCCTCGTGAAGAATGGGTCTATAATATCTGGAATTTTTTACTCAGCGAATGCTGACAAAGATTTCGGTATGCTTTTGTGCTTTTGTGTATGCTTCTATCTTTTGGAAGGATCTTGACGTAGATAGTATTATTGATACTTTCTTGTTTTGCTTGCAAAGCAAAGTTCTCCTTCTTCACGCCAGTACCTTCCTATGTGCATTTCCATCAAGAATTTGATCATTATTTTGCAGGAGTTGTTTTGAAAATGGCTCAAGTGATCAAGGATGGTTCCATCAGAGGACAGAAGCCTTTTAATGAAACAGTTAAAAGACCTCAGACTATGATCATACCTTCGAGAGAACTTGTCCATATTTTTGCAAAGGTTTGTTAGCTTCTTGTCCATGCGGTTCCATTATTTCATGTTCTCTAAGAATTCTGATTATAATACATTTACTCCATTTGAAAATTGCTCTTTCACCAAAAGAATTTGTTACTTCAAAACAACTTTTTTTTTAATAAATTACTTATACTAGCAATTTGTTGTATAATTATGTCATGCGCTTTATTTCTGGTAGTACTTTAGTAATGTTGTGTTTGATGTTTAATCCAATATTAGGATGCATCATTAAGTAGCGATGAATTCATGAATGGGCATGCAAGGGAGAAGCGCAAGGACCTCTTGATAGATTCTGTTATTTCCTATTCTCATCCTGTGGAGGTGGAGAGAGAGCTAGAACACTGGACCTGATGAAGATGTTCCAGCATGCCCTGAACTAGAGAATATTTGATGGGACGCGGAACAGGTGGGCATTAGTAACTTCAACTTGATTATCGGCTTGCTTGAATTTTCTTCATGTGACTAGCTGCATCATATTAACTGCATTTCCAATTTTTATTTTCTTTAAAGTTATGGTGGCTTAAAAAAGAGAGTGTGTGTGTTTTATATATATATTTTTTTTGAATCGTTGTCCAATTTGTATTTTTCTTTTTTATGAAAGAGTATCTGATTAACCCAGTCATAAATATTTTAACATTTTGGATTCTTCTCAGATCATGTTCCCTGCATCACTTTGTTCTTTATATGCATTCTCAAGCATGAATTAAATTACTTCTCATTTTCTTGTTATTTCTTAAATAGACATGCTTGCAATACATGGTTTCAGGATTGCATTTACTTTGAAAACTAGGAATTTTTTCCTTTCTTAAATTGAGAACCTCTATATGTCCACCATCTATGTGAAATTGGATTACTTCTCTTTTTTTAAGTTCACCTGATATTTTATGCCTTCCTAAGCAATACAATATCTGTAAGGTCACTAACTTTATTAATAAATTTGATCGCTATGTTTCAAAAAACAACCTACTCAGGAAGTGGGATCAGTTTGAAACAAATGAGACATTGTTTGGAGTGAAGAGTACCTTCAATGAGGAACTTTACACTACGAAGCTTGAGAGAGGCCCTCAAATGAGAGAACTCGAAATTGAAGCTTCAAGAATAGCTAGAGAAATTGAGGGAGAGGAAACCCATGATCTTCATTTAGCAGAGGTGACTTTTCTCTAACATCTATACTGATTGTTTGTAATGGACAATGCTTAGCATGTTCATATTTTGCAACTTATTTAAATTCATTCAACAGGAAAGAGGTGTCTATGTCCATGAAGATTTTGACCTTGATGAGGAGACCAGATATTCTGCAGTACAAAGGGAAGTCGATGATGGCAGATATGAAGAAATTGAAAGCTCTTTTTCGGATGCCTGCAATGCAGAAACCTTTGGAGGTTCCTTTGAGTCTGATAGATCATATTCTGATGCTTTAAGCAAGAAATTTAATGTTGAAGAGCAGGCATCATCTACTTGTACATCAGTGGTATGGCTTTGAGTATCTGCTCTCGCTCTTTTTCTTCCCTATCTATTGAAATGTTTGAAGAACTAAATACTGTTTTCTCTCTCCAAATTTTTTTAATTGTGAATCCATCAGGTCAGAATGGATTTTTTTCATGGCAGTTTGGTTTTACAGTTTTTATTCTCAGCTTTTTTATTACAAGTGCATGATATGATTGTTATTAGTATAAATCAAGGATGGCTGAACCATACCGAACCGGCGGTTTGGGGTGAACTATATCGAACTGATATGTTTCAGTTTGGTATATGGGCTGCCCTATACCGTGCCGAACCCTCTAGTTTTGCTCAGTTTGGATCAGTTCACGGGTTAGGACCTCTTAGTTCACCTGACTGATATGCCACCGGTTCAATACGGAGGTTTGGTATAGGATGCCTTGTGCTGAACCATACAATCCAGTACTGAAATGACCAATATGGGAAACCTTGGTATAAATAAATGAAATATAGTGTTGCAACTGCTTCTAGTTTTTATGGCATTTAAACTGTTAAACTATCCAGCCAATCCATGCAAAATTTCACATTTAACACTTTCCTCAAACTTTGTATTATTTTGAAGCAATATGTGTTTATGATCTGAATTTATAATTTGACTTGGTCTGAAATTCTAGAGGATTAATAAAAGATAATCTTTCTTATATGTTTCTTAAATGGTGGTGTATGGCACTTGATATGTATACTCAAATGCAGGACAATAAGTGGCAGGGGTTTTATTTGATTCTTCATGTGATAATGACTAGTAGATGAAATAAAATAATATTGTCTCCAATAAGCACAATCTTCTGCATTTTTTGATATGTGTAGGATGAGGATTCTCAAATCCCTGTTGATAAGGAGGTATATCTTTCTGGTTTCACTGATCATGTTACTTGGCCAACATCTGACTCTCCTGTACAGAGTTCTTTGTTCATGGATGACAAGAACAGGTTTGCAGCCTAACTATCTCTAAAATTTCTTGTTCTTGTTCCTTGAGCTTGGCGCTCATATTGTCAGATTTATGGTGGATGAAGATTTTATAGTTTTTAATCTCATCAATCCTTAAATTTTGCATTCCATATGTTAGGGTACATGAGAAGAAGACCAATGATCAGGATTCAGAAAGAGTGTGTTGAATGAGTGCACCGATAGAATTGTGAGTAATGTTGAGTAACATCACTTTTGATCTCAAGATAAACACATGAACTTTTTTTACCTTATCACTTGTATCTCATTTATTTATTCTCCTTGCTCAGGCTTCTGAGGAGGCTCAAACATCAAAGTCTGAGGGTCAGTAGAAGTCTAATACATTTTTTTCTCTACATTTCTGCTTTTTCTTGCATATGCTTGTGATAGTATATTGTTACAATCGATTGTTATGGGTGACCTTGCAGTTCTAAAATCCAAATAACACTGTATTCTGCAATTGAACTTGCAATTTTATAAACTATCACCCGCAGCAAAGTATGTTCATGATAAGCACACATATCACATGGCCAAAAAGGAAAAAACTATGAGAAGTTTAAAACATGCCTGTAGGCATGGAGTTGGTAGGTTAAGATGCAGCTCATGTCTTGGCTTTCATAAATAAATAGTTTATCATGAACATACTTTGCTGCGGGTTTTGTATGCAGAACCCCTCTAGAAACTGGTTTTTTGGTAGCAGAGAAGTGATTTTATGTGAAAATATTTCTATTTTAGCTGGTTGTTAGTATTAAATGCTAAAACTTGTTTATTTTAGTCTTTCATATTTTTTTATTTAAATATTTGTTTTTTCAGTGTTAGAATTATGGGACTCATGGTACAAAGAAAACATTGTTTTATGCAAAGGTTTTTGATGAGGGGTAAAATCGTTATTATGTCAATATTTGTGCGCGCGACAAGAGGTTGAGATTGCTTTTGATTTCTGATCCACCAGTTATCGCATTCGGGAAAGAATGAGGCTGATACGCCTCAGCAAAACTGAGGTGCCCTTATGCCTCGGCCAAACCGAGCCATTCCCATACCTCGGCCAGACCGAGCCACCCTCATACTTCGGGCCAGACCTCGGCCAGACCGAGCCATTCCCATACCTCGGCCAGACCGAGCCATTCCCATACCTCGGCCAGACCGAGTTATCCTTATATTTCGGTGAGACCGAGCTATCCTTATACTTCGGTCAAGCCAAGGTATCCTCGAACCTCTGCGGAACCAAGTACGAAAAAATTCAAATTCATGATAATCCGGCAAGATTTCAACCACGTGGGTCTTCGACCGCTTTAAGTGGAGGAAAAAGCCAATAATGCCAAATGTGGCCTAGAGCCATAAGGCACCGAATCTAAAAGCATCAGCTAGCTTCTCTAGCTATTGATTCTCTAACTAACCGGATTCGAAAGCTACCAGTCTCGTAACAAATTTGGTTCGAATCAGATTCGAATCATGACGGTTTCTGACTTCCTGTGACACGTCCAAGGAATCAGGTAGTTGTTTGCTATCACATCTGCAACCTATATATATCCCGTCCTAAAGTCTTTCAGGTACGCTCACTCTTTCACTAAAAAAAAACTCAATTGAAGCTCAAGCGGAGCGTCCGGCTCATCGAGAGGCCATTCTTGAGGGACTCTTCTGCTAGAGCCTTCTCATATTAGCTTGCTGTGAATCTTCACTGACTTGGGCGTTGGAGGGTCTTCCGCAGAGGGCCACTCCCGACGCTCTCTGCGCGAGGACTGCCTTGCAGGTCTACCCAGGCGAGGGACAGGCATCCGGTTCCGGAGGTGGGCTGCATTCGAGTCGAAGAACGGATTTCTACGACAACAGATTGATGCTAGAGAAAGGGCCCTCAAGTCTCATAAACTTGTGATCAAGGAGACAAGGCTTAAAATCAGAAGAATAACCCTTCAGTGGTGAACCGAAGGAAAGCCATCTCGGATGCTCAGGATCAGACCGCTTCTCAGAGGCCTGATCCCACAAACAATATGGCGCTTTTGCATCCATCGTCAGCCAAGACTCCCTCGTCACCGGCGGCCATGGTGACCCAGGACCAGTTCGCTACACTAGTTCAACAAGTGCAAGCCCTGGCATAGCTGGTCCAAGGGCTCCAGGGGGTTCTCCGTCCGACTGCCCCTGCTCCACAACTCCTTGATGGAGTTGTCGCCTTCGCTCCGCCGGCGATCTCTTCTTCCAACCCGTCCGAGGTCGCAAGTTATCCCCAACAGCCCAAATGAGCCAGATCGGCGCAGCAGAGGGCTGGAGGGAGGAGCCCGCCTAAATTCGGCGAGCTCGGTCTCTCTCCCCAGCATTCTCCCGTCATGACTGTACGCCGTCATCATCCCGTCGGCCGGTCTCCCTTACTGCCCGAGATGAGGGGATCCGACGAGAGATTCATGAGATGCATCGAGAGTGGCGACAAGAATTAGATGCTGTTAAGGAGGCCCCACAACCCCAATCGAAGGCGGAGCAAGGCTTTCCCTTTTTTGAGGAGATCATGCGGGAGGTGATCTCTTCTCATGTTAAGCTTTCCATCATCGAGTCGGATCCATCGATCCCGATGACCATCTGAGCAGCTTTCGATTTGTCATGATGTTCTACGGAGCATCATATGCGATTCTATGTCGAGCCTTCCCCTCTACGCTCAGGGGTCCACCAGAACATGGTTCAATAGCCTGAAACTAGGTTCCATCAATTCTTTTGACGAGCTAAGCTGCCTATTCATCAGCCAGTTCGTCAGTAGTCGCCACCACCGATGGAGGTTCAATTCACTCTTCGAGGTTAAGCAACGGGAGGGGGAGTCTTTGAAGAATTATCTTGGCCACTTCAACACTGCCATATTAGAAGTAGACCACCTCAATCACGAGGTGGCCATGTCCGTCTTGGCGGGCGAAGTTTCGAAGGAGGGTGACTTCTATCTAGCCCTGGAGGTCAACTATCCGAAAAGCCTCTCCGACATGATGGCCTTGGCGGACAAGTACGCCAGAGTTGAGGAATTGTGAAGGTCAGCTCGGGCCGAATAATCAAAGAGAAAGGAGGCCAAGGGCTCGGAGAAGAGTCGATACCTTCGCCATGCAAGCCTGTCCCGTCGCCAGAGTGCTCTTTCGCCGTCGCCCAGAGATCGTACTCGAGCCCGGCCTAAAGGTTCAATCAATACATCCCACTCACTGCGCCAAGAGTACAGATCTTAATGGAATTGAGCGTCAGATCCCTCGGCTGCCACCTCTCTGAGGGAATGCGGCCCAGAGGGACATGACCAAATATTGTCGATTCCATTGGGATTACGGGCATGACACCGAAGAGTGTTGGTAGCTTCAGAATGAGATTGAGCAACTCATCTGACGGGATAGGCTAGACCGGTTTAGAAGAGCCCCCGAGCCAAACAATGGAGGAGACCGTCAGCCTGAGCCTTGCCAGCCTCCTCCGCCGAATCCATCGATCGTTGGCAATGTCAATATGATAGCGACGATCGGCTCCTCGTCGGTTCGGATAGATGAAGCTCAAGCGGAGTGCCTGGCTTCTCGAGAGGACATTCTTGAGGGACTCTTCTGCGAGAGCCTTTTCCTCATATCTGTTTGCTATGAATCTGCACTGATTTGGGCGTCGGAGGGTCTTCCGCAGAGGGCCACCCCTAACGCTCTTTGCACGAGGACTGTCTTGCAGGTCCATCCAGGCAAAGGACAGGCGTCTGGTTCCAAAGGTAGGCTGCACCTGAGTCGGAGAACGGATTTCTACGACAACAATTTTAAATCTTATAAGGTAGGGTTGTTCTAGTTTGTTCATGAAATAGGATGCTCCATTATCCCACCCTTTTTCGATACGTGGGATAAGGATGTTTCAAGACCTATTGATTGGGATGTTGGGATGATGGTAAGGCGGTCTTGTCCCAACACTTAAGATGGTAATCCATCCCAGTGTCCCAAATGATGCCCCATTGGGACTTAAAATGATGGCTTTATTTGAAGTTTTTGAGGTCAACTATGGTTTGTCACATCATGCTATCATACGGTGAATGCTCGGTGTTGACTCCTCTACTCTCCCTTAGTCTGAAAAATACCTAAGACACTAGAACTACACCTTTCTCTTATGTGCATCACATGTTTTGGGTAGGAGTGAGCATTCAGTTGGTTTGGTTCAAAATTGGGCAAAATCGATCAAACCGAAATTTTAGAAATATGTAACCGAACCAAACTGAATTTTTTGAAAAAACTGAACCAACCAAACCGCATTATTTTAATTCAGTTCGGTTGGTTTTTTCAATTATAGGCTTTTTATTTGTGCTTTAAGTTCAAAAAGGTAAGGAAAAAGGAGTAACACAGTTATGGGCTCAAAAAAATCTAGTTACCCGAATAATTAGATATATACGGAAATCGGTTCAGTTCTGGTTTTTTTGGTTTTGATCCTAAAAAATCTAACCGAACCCGAATAACTGATTTTTTTTTAAAAAAAACCAAACTGAATCAAATTGCTAAAAAAACCGAATCGAATTGATCGAATTGCATTAGTTCGGTTTGGTTTTTCGGTTAAAACCAAAATTACGCTCACCCCTAGTTCTGGGTGCTAGTATATTAAATTATAAAGGGTTTAATGCCAAATAAGGGCTGGATACATTAGCATGCCATATGAAGATGGGAATTTGAATTGACTGATGAATTTTTTTTTTTCACTTAGTGAATTTCATCTTATGATAGATGAACCTACTAAGGAGGGTTGCTGGGTAGCTTTTGCACAGTTGACAGACAAGAAGATGATTAAAACCCTAATGAAACTTCTTTGTTCAGCAACAAGAGTTACTCAACTTGTTAATTAAGAGTATTGTGATTCTAATGTAATCTCCCCCTGCTTCATTGCCTATGGGGAGAGGGGCAGAGTGTGCAACTTGTATATGGGTATGTATGTATGTTTGTATGCATACATATATACATAATTGTACACACACACACTCATATACATATAAAAAAATTATGTTATGTAGCTACCATTCTACAATATATTGATTGCAAATTTTGCAGGTGGTATTGATCTGTATTTTTCCCACAGGGTTGGTTATTATGCAGTTATACCTGTGTGTGCCGTACTTTTTTACCCTGTCCGCTGTGCTCAGTGTTGCTTTAGTTTTGTTTCTGCAAATATATAATTATGGCTTCCCATTTGCAAAATTCTGTGTGTTTTGCAGACCCATCAAAGTATGTGAAAGGACTGTCCCCTAGTGCCACCACATATGATTCTTCTTATTCTGATCAAGGAGATAAATATCCAGCTGGTGAATCTTCAGATTCTGCAAGATCTGGCAAATTGTCTTCAAATAATGAAGCTGTAAATCCTCCTGTACGACCTGGTTGTTCTACATCATCAACTTCTGAGTATTTAGGTGCTAGCTCAGTTTCAGGTGGTCCTGGTCCATCGCCAAGCTCTTCAGTAGGATCATTATCTTCAGAAAAGTCAACATTGAATCCTAATGCTAAGGTGTGATCATTGACCATTCTTAAAATTCAAGTTTGACTGTAATTTTTCAGTACAAGCTGGTTCTTGACTTGATTAATTGTAATTTTTCACCACAATATTGTAATTTTTCCTTTTTATTTTCCTCTAAACATTTTGTGTAGTAGTTTAATTCCCTTATTATTTTTGTGATCCAGGAGTTCAAGCTCAATCCAAATGCTAAAAGTTTTATGCCATCTACTTCTGCAAGACTGCACACACCAGTGTCTGATGGATCATTTTATTATGCCAATAACATATCAGCCGTCCCCCATATGCATGGCATACCCATGGGCATAGGGGTGAGTTTTTGGAGACAACCTTTCCATTACAACCCTGCTTTTACTGGAACAAGTTTAGTATATAATGTTGTTATTTACTATCTTTTTTGAAGTATTTTTTTTTTTCAATTAGACATGATGCTATCTAATATATATTGTACAATATGATTCTTGTCATGTGGTATTATGAATTTGTGATACGGAAAGTATCGACTAAATTTCATCATCTATTCCTGTTTGCAAGTTATATCTGCTCGTGACCTATTTTACAATCAACTTTTTCAAACTTGTGACAGAGGCTTGCCAGATTGGTCATAAGGAATACTCATGAGCCATTATTAGTCTATTTTTTCACTTATGCCTCCGGAAGCTCTTTCTTGTTAGCCAAAGTTTTTTGTTTAAAAAAAATAAAAAAATTAAAGAAGGATTCTGTTCTGCCAAAATTTTTGTTCTGCTTAGTTGATACTGATTTGGCACTCAACAGGATGAAAACCAGTAGGTTACATCTACTCCTGTAGTTGCTATTGCTGTGAGCTACTAATTTTCCAAAATAAGCATTGCACTCCAGTGTTTTTCTTGAAGAGTTTCAGGGGAAAAGAGTCATTTTGCTTCTGCATTCTCTTCTTCAATTAGAAGTTCAAAATGCCTATGGCCATATATATATATATATATATATATATATATATATATATATATATATATATATATATATATATATATATTGCTGTCTCATCTTTCTCTTTTGTTGCAGTTTGAATTGCAGTTTTAAATTTGTTACATCAAGATCCCTTATTAACCTTATTAACATGGAACAATTGCTGTAGATTGGACCAACCTTTGGTGCGCACCAGCCTGTTATCTACAATCCACAAGCTGCACAATTGCAGTCTCCCCAGGCATATATCCATCCAAACAGTCCTTTGGTATGCAATCTGCCTGTCTTTAAACTTGTGTAATATAACTTGAACCTATGTTTCAGGATTGCAACTTTATGGTTTTGATTTATTTGCCTGATGTGCATGAACAACAATACTGATATCATCATTATCATCTTTTTTACAGCATGGACAGCAGATGACTTTTGGGCAGCCTCGGCCAGTTTATTACATGCCACCCTATCCAACCGTGAGCAATCTAAATGTTTTTCACCTCTTGGTTTTACCACTAATAGTGTTTCCTCCTAGCAAATCATTTTCATAGCAAATACGCTTTTATATTGCGTGTAATCTTAATTTTCCTTTCACAAAATTCCAAATGGGGAAATTAATTAATATCAATATCTATAAAGTAGGAACTAGGAAGTGTAGATGTTGTTACTAAGCGAGTTCTTCCTAATTTCCTAAATAAGCTTTATGTTTGCATCACTTCATGTGAAAAAAGGTGACTCTTCTTCCCCAAGATTGCTTTCCTTATAAAATTTTGTTATAACTGCTTTCGTTCTGGAGTTGTAATTTTAGTATGCAGTTATGTATCCATTATATAAAGTACTAAAAAGGAAAATTGCTCATACAAAGCAATTTTTAGCATTTCCTTCTGGAGTTGTAATTTAGTATGACCTGTATGATGTGGGTGAGGATGTGGCTAAAGGCTATCGTCCAAAACTCTCCGAGCTAACTTGAAAATCCACCAAGTCAACTTTGTACAATTTCGACCCAATGCTTGACATGATGTGCGTAAAACTTGGTCCTAGTATTGTTTCGGGATAAGGTGACTCTCTGAGTAACTAGAAACTTGGCTAAGATTGGCTTACTGATTTGGGTTTGAGGCAACATAACTAAGGCTGTCAGTGGGCTAGGCTTGCCCAAGCAATCTGAAGACTTAACCTGGAAAAGTCAGGCTCAGGTCCTCAGGCTAGATTTTTAGCCTGAAAGCATTACTTGACCTGATTTTCAGGAAACTTGATTAATTTTGGGCAGGTTTTGTTCTAGGTAACCCCAGGCTTGGTCTGGGGTGGGTCAAACTTGGGCCTTGAGTTTTGAACCTTAGATTGGCTTTGTTCTAGGTCCAACCTAGCCCATTGAAAGCTCCATGTATATTAGCTCATTGTTGTGCCTACCACTCAGACATCACTCACCAAGAAGCAAACATGATTGTGAGAATGCTTCTGTTTTCGCCAAGGGAGAGAGAGGTTGCTGCCGCTAGTTACTATTGTTTCTGGTCATTTCACTGCTTTTTCGTGCTACTGCCCACCTCCGCCAATGGCTGCAAAACATCAGACATTGTTGATGCCAACTGTCATGTCTTGTAAATTGTAGGGAGAAAGGTGAAGACGGGTCATACTCTGCTGTTGTCATTTCATTTGTAAGGGAGTGAATGTTAAGTGGAGTATTTACATAAAAAACGCCCTCTATATTAGAGGGGATGAGTGGAAAGAGACACAAGTTACTGGTTCACTTCTCCATAACTGTCATCTTGTTCAGAGCCGAGGAGATGGGCCTCCATGGGTTCCTTCTACTTAACCCATGAGGAATCAGATCGCTAAAAATAGTAAAAGATCCAAATCAACAATACCTTTTCATGTTGAGCTCCTAGAAGTATCAAAAAATTCAATTCTTTTATATTCTGATCACACTGACAAGGATGGAAAATGTCGGGGAGTCCAGCTGCAAAGCCTTTTCGATGATATATGATAAGATGAGATATGATAAACATGTCATTTATTCTTGTTTCATCAATAAAAGGAGAAACATTGGAGTGAAATTTAATAAAAATAAGGGATTACTCATGAGACTCCATTGCAGAACAACTTGTTGAGATTGACCTTGATTTCGGCTCCAACGATAGAAATGACTGGACATTAGATTCATGGTGGTTTCTGTTTGATGGTATCCCATTTATTTCATATAATGTCTAACTTTTAATTGCAGTTTCCCCCTATTGGGAACTACGTGCGGATGTTTGCATTTGCAGTTTTACATGTAGATAGTGTTTCATTATAATATTATATGTTCTTACACATTACTAATTTATTATTAAATCCAGGATTCAGTGGGAACTTGGCCAAATCTTTGATTCAGCCTGACTAAGCTGAATTTGAGGTTGAGTTTTTGAACAATGCTAAAGACTGCTAGAAGTGTATATTCTGTAGCTCAAGATTTCATAATAAACCCTAGAGAGTGTTAATGGGAAATTCTTTAGGAAATTTTCAGATCTTGCGGAAATAGTCTGTTTTTTAATGATTGGGTTGTTACTTTTCTAAAAATTGTTGTATTCAAAACAATGCCAATGTCCCACAAAATCCTGATCATTTGTTTATTCATTATATACTTAATATGAACAATTAAACTAAACATGACTATCCTAATGACCAAGATCTTTCCATCAAATTGTATTTTTGATTTTTTGCCATACCTGACCATGCTTTGGCAGACACTTAAAATGGTCACAAGTCACTTCTTTAGAAAATTTGCTGAAATTCTTTTTCAACCAAATATCATGTGACCGAAACTGGCCTGTGACTGATTGCCCCTACAGCCTGATCGATGCTTGGTATTGTTGTTGAAAGAGGCCAAAACTTTTGAAATAGGTCAAAACAAGATTTTAGATATTTTGACCGATTATTCTGATTCAGTCCTTGCAAACTCAGAATGTTCTGTTCAAAATGTTTAATTTTGGTCAAAGCCTTAGATTGTGGCCACCCAAGCAACTTCTTTGTTATTTTTTAGAAAAATGATACCATAGAACACATTAAAATTAACATCTTAGAACTGCCAAATTATGTCAATGGCAAGTTGGTGATTGCAGGTGCACTCTGCAGGGAACGTTGGAAGGGGAAGGTCTGCAAGATGCTTCTCTAGCAAGATTTTATCATTTTCTATGTGAAAATCAATTACTTGTTAATCCAGTTTTCTAGAACTATATCTGTATCTTTGAAACTTTAGTTGAAATTAGTTATTTATATTCTAAGTATCTATTGTAAATGGGCACTTTTAACTCTAAAGATATGCATGCCATTTAGACATGATGTAAACTTCTTTGTTAAGCGGAATAAATTTACAAGCTATTAGGGATCCTTCTTCTGTGGTCATTTCTTTAATTCTTTTAGCCTGAAAGCTTGTTTCATGATGGGATGAACGAGTCTTTGGATTTATTTGAGTGGTTATTTTTTGGAGCTAAGCATAAACATATATTTTTTGGGGGGCCATAAGGAGTCTGCTTCAATTTCATAACATATGATTTCAGGGTGTCTCAACATGACATTTTTGGAGGGTCCATTTGAGCAAAGTTATCTAGTTAGATGGTTGTATGACAAATTCTTGAAAACACATGTTTAATGAGTTCAATTTAATGGTTAGAATTAGTTGTGTTTGACTTTAAGGGTTTGGTCAAGAGATCTCAGGGTTTTGGGTTTTCAAGAGCCCTTTACGGAGGGTAAAGGCAACTCCTACGAGAGATTAACTATATTCATCTGAGTTTTTATTATTATTTTTGATAATTTTCTTTTTCTCCGCCATGGGAACCATGGCTAGATCTTTTTTTTCCTTGGGCATGAGCATTCATACTGGTGATAACAGTTGCTGGTTTGATCTTTTTCATATGATCATATCCTTCTCTTTTGAAGATCCAATTAAGAATTTGTCGGGTATCTTTTATCTTTTTGATCATGAAGCACCTATTTGGTATCAAAGGGGCAGGGCCGTTGTTATGGCACATGGGTTAGGGCAAGTTATTCACATGTTGATGACTTTCAAACATGATGCATGGTATCAACATCATAAATGACGTAAGACCAATTGGGGATGACCTGTAGAATGTTGACCTAGGAAAAGGATAAAATAGGGTTATGGACTCTTTTGTTCCTACTCTGTGTACGAGAACCTTGGTGAACAATGTTTGAGACTAAGGGCAAACAAGAGGACAAATAAATTGGACCCTATAGTTTTCCTGATGGGAGGATAGGAGGAATATTGTTCTACTGGATTTGAGGCTAAACAAGGGAGTCCATAATTGATCTGTAACTGAAATTCAGTAAATAGTGCATGCAGGGTAGGATAAGGTAAGCAGAGATAAAGACATCAAGAAGAGCGGGAATTAGAAGGGCCAAACTTGGCCAAAAGAAAAAAAAAATCATTCTATAAAAACCACATTCAATGGCTTTTATTAGCAAGCCATGGGATCCTTCGATGACTTTTTTCACGACTTATTTTACCCAACATGGTTTCATTTTTTCCCCAAAAAACAACTCAATAGCCTCTTATCTCCTTGCCGACGATGAAAGTCTTCCCTAAAATGCTAATCCATAGAGTCCTATATAAAAAAACTTAAATTAGCTAAAATCTAATCCTAATAACTCTGGAATCTCCAGCTTGAGATATAAAAGGAGGATTCTTGTACAACAATTCTACTTAAAACAGGACTCAATAACCAACCTCAAATCACCAAAATAAAATATTAAAAATTCAATAAAATTTAAAAATGAACTAAATTATTTAAATTTTCCCTTCTCCATCAATAAAATACGCAAATGCCTTGGAGTGCCTTGTATCAAGGAAGAGTTTATAATGTGATTGAAATTTGGGGTAAGCTTTGATGATTTGATTGCATCAAATTTGGCTTGATGACCGGATCAAAATAGGCATGGTTGCAGATCAAAAAATTGTGAATCTAGCAATTGAAGGCTATTGGTTAAAAAGAATAACTGGTCCAATGGTGGATAAACAATCATAATTAGAAAGGAGCACGAGGAATTTGTCCTTGAATATGATGTAATTCTCACATGTAGAGCTAAGTATAATAACTGTTCATGGGTCAAAAATCAATGACTGCTTTGGCTGTGGATAACTAATCATTATTAGAAAGGAGAACCAGGAACCTAGTCTTTGAAGACTCGATGGAATTCCTACATCTAAAGCTAAGTATAACAACTGTTCATGTACTTGGGGTTGTCTGGATTGCTAGTCTATCACTTGATGCGATTTTCTTATGGTTAATGAAGTGGTCAGTGTTTGTTCTAAAATTACAAGCAACTTGGCAATGTGCTTATTCTATTCTTAATGATTAAATGCATGACCCAATGTTTGGTCATGGTCAATTAGCACAATCAACCTCTTCTGCAGTTCATGTTGGGAGTTTCAAGGTCGGTTATCATTATAAGATTGTGCTAGGTCCAATGACGAAGGCATAAAACTTGAATTATTAAAAGATGATTTCAAGATTTCCTTATTATTTATAAAATTGTGGTGATATTTAAACATGAGTTTATAAATCAAATTTAAGTTATTTGGTTAATTCTGGATGTAATGATGGCCATATCTTTCAAGAGCTGTAGATTGAATCTGCTTTAGCTTTACTATTTATAATTTTGGATATAGATGGCCATATCCTAGCATATATTGAATTTGGATCATGCTATGACACTGGAAAGAGGCAACTTATATGCTTTGTTAGATGATGCAATACAAATGCAGTTGATGAACTAGGCCCATACAGATGATCAAATTATGAGATTAATATAATGCTAAAAGATCATAAACAAATGCAATAGCAAATGGTCAAAGCAAGATGCAATTGAGTTTATAAACTCAAGCAAGATGACAAGATTATGTATGGTGGCTGAGATTATATTTCATATTACTTTCTACTCTTTAATTGGAATGAAAAACATCATTCTTTTGTTGAAAAACAGTCATGTTGACTGTGCTGAGGGCATCTGATAATGTTCCCTTGTTGAAGAGTTTGGTAAACTTAGCATGAACTGGTTAGCTGGTTGATCCTGCAATCTTGCAATCTCGCTTGAGATTCTGAAGCAAGACCCTTATTGGTCCCAAAAAATTGTATTTCTGTCTTCACACAAAATAAGCATCCGTGTGATCTTTAAAGGCAATGATTGGTTAAGAACTTGAAGCCTTTTGCTTGCAGTCAATCAGTGTTCTGCTTCAGACGGGATGCAACAACGGGCTCAAATGAAGAAAACTTTCCTTGCGATTATGTTGCGATCATGAATATATTATCAAGTCCTTTGTGATGTCTGAGATTTTTTTAAGTGATTTTCTTTGAAATAGACTTCAATGTTTGTCCATTGATTTTTAGCATATTACAATCCTGTTATACTTTCACACTAATAAAATTAAAACCATTGCATTCCTAAACTTAGTCTGGACTGATGTAATTTTACCATTTATGATCTTAATTCTGAAATGTGAAAGAAGTTTGTTATTTGAAAATGTCATGCATCATTGATGATCATCTGTCACGTCACCAGGATCATGGCTTGGTTTCTTCTCTTCATTGTATGATTTTTTTTGTTATTGCTTCTCATGTAGATTCCGGCTTTACCATCTTTGATGTTACAGGAAATGCCACCATACAAAGGGAGGAATTTCTAGTACAATAGTGTGATCGTTCTCCAGTGGTTCTGCGTGGTCCTCCACTAAAGAGTTGCCAACTGGGTTGAATCACCACTTTCCATCAAGTTGATGCGGCGCGCGGATAAAGATTTTTATGCCCCATAGGGTTCAATCGCATCTGCAGGTGCCGGGACAAGTGAATTCTATTCGAAAATGTTTGAAATTGTAAATTATTACATATCACTCCCCCCGGGTGTTTTTTTTTTCCCGAAAATTCTTGAGGCAGCACTTGTCTTTCAATGACATCGAAAGAAACTTGAGAACTAACGGGACAGTCTTCTGAAATGTTATCGTTTGTTATGTCTGTTGATTTTCGGTTAGAGAGTTGAATCAAATCAACCAAATACACGGCATTTATCTGTTGATGTCCATTGATTAAGCAGTGCGTTTATCTGTTGCTTGGGGGAGAAAAACTGTCCGCCTATAACAGTTGGGAGCTGTTTGTGAGACTCAGGTCTCTGGTCCTGTGAACATGAATGAGATCGTCGATTTGAAATGTAGTTTATCGAGCAAGAACGTAAGAGCTGGAACCACTTATCAGGTGTACATGAAGTCAATACAGCTTCAATCCTCAACTATCCCGTCCTTGTCAGCAGTGTGCAAATCCAATGGCGTGTTTGTGGAAATGATTTTATTTTAAGAAACGATAAACAAATCAGGTGCACATGAAGTCATTTGAAGTTTTTAAATAAGCTTATATATGCATTGGGTAATATCAACTCAAAAATTTATTTAACCCAGTATATTTGTAGTGATAACGTGACGGATAGTCCTAGTTGGCGTATAGGTGGTTGCCAAAGGATGAAAGTAACACCAAATGAGTGTTTTGTAAAAGATGATAAATGAAAAGAAAATCGCTCATCATTTTCCTCCTTACATCACCAACACCTACGTGTATCTCTCCCTCTCTCTTGTAGTTTTTTTTTAGCTGCTTCCCCTCAATGCTATCTTAGTATCACATGATGCTATTTTAGCTTTTTTTTTTTTAATTTCATTCATCGCATCAAATAGGATGGTCTGCCAAGTTATTACTGGCGTCTGTCAAAATATTTGATTAAACAAATTTTATGAATCAAAAACTTAATTTAAAAAAAGAAAATAAGAATTCAAGTAAAAATTTGCAATAAGTCTTTATATTCCTAATGTAATAATCTTTTTAAACAATATGTAGCAACCTGAAAAGAATAAAAGGAGAATCAGTTTTGGGATCAAAGTCCAGTTGAATTCATGTCATTAAAAGCTCTATGGTGGCCCTTCGTCTTTCTTTATGATGATAAGGACCGAGGAAGCCTAGTTGGTTGAGGATGGATTCCAGTAGAGCCATCAAAGCCCTCCTCTCCCTTTTGCTGCGGTGGCGGTGGCGGTGCAACAAAGAAAAACCTCAGGAAAGGAATCCTTTGAACAATAGTACTAAGAAAATGAGCAAGTCAAGATGGAAAATTTATAGTATAGCAAGCCATTTTCTTTTATCTTGCAGTTCAATTCGCCAAAGTAATTTATTGCTTGGTTGGTATCCTTAAAAATGTGTGAACATACAAACTTTGGTATGGATTGAATGATTGTATGGAGATTGCTTAAGTAAAGATATTACAAATTCATCTGACTGTTGATCCAAGCCATAATAATTGCTAATTCACCTTTCAAAAGAATATTTTCATTCTGAAGCAAGTGAGAAACTGCTCTAACCTCAAGTCATGCACTAATTAACAGCTTAGCACTTGAAACTAATTAATGAACTTAGAAGGGAAATAGCTAGTGCAAGTAAAATTCCCTCTCAATGATCTTGAATAATAGCTTCAGCACCAAATTTGATTGAAAGTGCGACCAAGAGATTAGGTTTGGAGAGGTTTCTACATGCTATTATGGGCAGCAACACCAAATCCCAGGTTTTATCAGCTCAGATGATCGAATTTAGAAACCAGATGATCTCCATGGTTTGCCCAATATACCATCTAAACATCCAGTAACTTTATGTGCCGAACTAGTTTGAAAATAGGTTAGTGTTATAATTACTAAAACCTGATGACTTATAGAGGTGCCAACAAGCCAAACACGATCAAGCTCGGTACAACGCGGTCCGTGCCAGGTATAGCACTGCTACTATAGTAACAGTGGCCCATGGGTTGACATGGACCATACATACAAGTGGGCAACACAACTCATGGTAGTGCTTGGCATACTATGAGCTGCCTGCCTGTAATATTTTTTACATTTTTATCATCAGTTAACATCCATAAATAGTTAGTTTTAGAGTTATTCTTATTTATTTATTTATTTTTAAACCCTTTTCAACAACAAGAAAGGGTTTGTTTTCAAGGATTTTCTTGTCTGCTACTAAAAAAAAATCTATTGTCTTTCTCATGGCCAAAAAGATTAATCTGCTGCAAGTTTACTGCTTTTTGAATACTTCTCTCTCCGAATGACTAAAAAATTAAAGATAAGATGTGTAATACAGTAATAGAATAGCTAGCACACCATAAAAATATGTATACTTAATTTCTATAAAATTAGTTTAAAAAATAATTAAAAAAATGTTTGGCACATTGGATCGGCAAGTCTGGCCAAGCTCAAGCGGTGCCATGGGTTGGTATGCCATGCCATTCGGATGTGATGTTGCAACCTGGTTTCCGGTGGTCCTATAAAAAGTATGTCAGCACGGCTTAGTAGATGGTCATAACCAAATAGGAACGAAGGATATATATATGTTGGCTGATGATTTCATTTGATTTTATTTGAGCTTTTTTTGCCAGCAAATCATCATCATCATGCACACGCTTTTAATTTTTGTTCTACATGATAAAAAGATCTAGATACATGCATGCTTCTTAACTGGACTTCAACATTACTAGATCTCTCTCTCTCTCTCTCTCTCTCTAGCACTCGCGGGGGAAGAGAGCTTGATAATAGAACATACTGCTGCTTGCCAGAATTAAATCTCCATGAAGCATCCCTTCATCGTGGGAGTTCCAGGTCTCTCTCACTTGTGCACTCCTCCTGGTTGATGATGGTGTGGCGGCGGCGGCGAAATGTAGTTGTAAAAAGGGTATGGTTCATATGGTGGTGGAGGCTGGTGGCCGGGCTTCTGTGGTGGCGCCGGGGTCTTATGTGCCGGTGGTGGCTTGTATCGTGGAAGTGGGGGTCGTGGAGATTGGTAAGGTTTTGGTCGTGAATGTGGAGTTGGTGGCTTGTATGGCCTCAGTGGTGAAGGTTTATATTTTGGGGGTGGTGATGGTAGCGGTGGCTTGTATTTTGGTGGTGGCGTTCGTGGAGGCTGGCATGGCTTCGGTGCAAGATGTTTGTATTTTGGTGGCGGCGGCTTGTATTTTGGAGGCAACGGTGGTGGAGGCTTGTATGGCTTCGGCGGCAAAGGTTTATATTTAGGTGGCGGAGATGACTTGAACGGTTTTGGTGGTAAAGGTTTATATACGGGTGGTGATGGTGGCTTGTAACTTGGAGGAGGCTTGTATGGCTTCAGTGGTGCAGGTTTATATTGTATTGGTGGCGGTGGTGGTGGTGGAGACTTGTATGTTTTTGGAGGCATAGGTTTATATTTTGGTGGTGATGGCTGGCAAGTTGGAAGTCGTGGTGGTGGGTACATATTGTAGGGCTTTGGGGGCGAAGGTTTATTATACTTTGGTGGAGCTGGCTTGTATTTTGAAGGTGCTCGTGGTGGAGACTTGTACGGCTTTGGTGCTGGTGGCTTGTATTTTGGAGGTGATAGTAGTGGTGGAGATTTGAATGACTTCGGAGGCAGTGGTGGAGATATGGGACGTGGCTTGTACTCCGGCGGTGGCGGCGGAGACTTGTATCTATATGGTGGTGTTCTTGGAGGTTTTGGTGGACGACTATAAGCATAAGGTGGCGGTGGTGGAGATATGGGACGTGGCTTGTACTCCGGCGGTGGCGGCGGAGACTTGTATCTATATGGTGGTGTTCTTGGAGGTTTTGGTGGACGACTATAAGCATAAGGTGGCGGTCGTGGAGATATGGGACGTGGCTTGTACTCCGGCGGTGGCGGCGGAGACTTGTATACATATGGTGGTGTTCTTGGAGGTTTTGGTGGACGACTATAAGCATAAGGTGACGGAGGTGGAGATATGGGACGTGGCTTGTACTCCGGCGGCGGCGGCGGAGACTTGTATACATATGGTGGTGTTCTTGGAGGTTTTGGTGGACGACTATAAGCATAAGGTGACGGAGGTGGTAGTGGTGGTGGTGATCTGTGGTGGTAGGGCGGCCAAGCTGGAAAATAGAATGGAGGATGCCATGGAGGGAAACGGTGGTCCAAGTTCCCAAGGGAAGGCGAGGGAAGCAAGAGGAATAGGGAGATTACAGCAAGAAATGAGCCCAATTGACCCATGCTTGCTGTGTGAGGAAACCAAGAGACCGTCTTGGGCGGCCTTATATACCGTCACCAGAGGGCTTGCGAGGCCATTGAAGTGGTCCTCCCCTGGTGCCAGGTTGCACGCACATTTATAGGCGTGGGGGCCTAAAGAGGGCACTTAATGAAGTACACCCTATCTTGTTTATGGCACCCTATCTTGGTTATGGCACCAATGGAAGCAATTATGTTGGTATGCTCTGGGAGTTGGTTGGAGTGACAAAAGTTTTGGGTGAAATTCACCCTTTCATCATTGCTGGGTTAAGATTTTAGATCCCAAATTTTGATTAGGCTATGGCTTAAGCATCAGTTTCTTTCTAAGTAGTTCATATTTGACTTCCATTGAAGTCTAAATGTAGTTTACCAAAAAAAAAAAAAGTTTAAATGTAAGGTTTAATCAGTCTTCTGATGATGGTTTTTATGAAGTTCCAATAGAAGACAAAATAAGAGCTTAATTTCTATTTTGAAACCTAAGAGAGAGAGAGAGAGAGAGAGAGAGAGAGAGAGTGTGTGTGAGCGAGCTTAATTTTCTATTTTGAAACCAAAGTGTGTGTGTGTGATTAGGAAAATAGCAGGAAGACACTTAAATTGACCTTAGAAAATAAATAGCATTGTCAGCTAAACCAACTTGCATGAACTCATAGAAGCTTGTTTCTCAAAGTCAGGAGAAAAGTCCTGCATTTGAATGAAATGTGTTATAATTAAAGCGATTTTAGCAAAATAAGTTCAACATAAATTTTCTTGGGAGATAATGCTTCCATCAATCTAGATTGCAACTCAACAAATGTTGGTCTAAAATGGATCAGAAATAGATCTCTGTTTCATATGGACCATATCAATCATACTCTTCGTAATCAATCCACTGTCACCACTTTCCTCTTCTTCTTACTAAGATTTCATGTTGGCCATACAACACTTGTAATAGATTACAATAATTATGGATCCAGGAGGGTAGATATGATATCATTTCACTATATAATGCTTATATTTGGAGTTGGATAAGATTTGCTTGGATATATTATATATGATGAACCTGACATGAAATTTTCAGGGCCTTCATTGTTCACCACCTCTGAAAAGCTTTCATATGCGCAAAACCTGCTTTATATCCTCTCTCATTTTATCCTGCCATCCTCATCACGATGTTTCCATTCTCACATGGCATTAATGATCTGAGAATAGATCCTTCATAATTTTCTACAACTCCATTCTTGGCACAATCTTTGTCTGCTTGACATCAAAACTGAGTTTTCACTACAAAACTATCTGAAACATACTGTAATTAATTTCCAGGCTAGCATGGTATGTTATGGCAATGCATCTCTGAATCCCAAAGTCTATCATATATTGTAAGTAAATTTATGGTAGAAATCAAATTACCACTTCATAGCAGAGTTAGGCAAGATTTTCCTTTCAATTAAGATCATTCTAAGTCAAAAATTCCCACCTATTCTGATTGCATGTAAACTTTCTGCAACTGTGAAGGATCTGCAGCACTCCACAGAACTTTGTCAGAGTTCTCAACAACTACTTAGTTTTTTGAGTAGAGCCTGCCAGCCTCTGTGGCCCTAAAGAATTAATCAACCATCCCACATGGTATAGCATCACCGTCAATCATTGTTTCCTTTCTTCATGCTCTATTGCATCGATGAGATATAAGGAATGGAGCTGAGCCTCGCACTCATTGTACCACAAGAAAGTAAAAAACAGTAAAAGAGTATCATTGCGCAAGACCAAGCCGAGGTACGAAAAGAGGAGTGATAGCTAGCATCCATAATTTTTTGAAGGGGAAGTTACAAAACTAGGCAAAGATGCAAGTACTTTCGTAACAATCAATTTGAGAGGAGTCCAAAACTATACAAATCGAAGCTTGTCTCGATCAGATCTAAAATAAATAAATAAAAACTAAAATCGCCGTTAAAATCAATTTTTTTTTTAAATGCATAACAACTTATAGAAATTTGAGTTTAGTTGGACTATTTACAAGCAAAGAAAGAAAAGCTTCATCTATATATTGCAAATAAATTGACCTTTGAGCAACAATATTTGATGGTCACACCTCAACAGAAAGCTTCCTGATTCATGATCTGTTATTAATTTCAGTGCACAGTAAGCCATTGTTATGATTTTTTTCATTAAGCGTATCGGTTAGATACGATTAAGGTGGATTAAGTGGTCCTATATTTCGATATTGAGGGATTATGTGAATTTAAATTTTGAATTTGAATTCATGATTAAGATAAGAATCCCTCAACCATATCTGTTTAAAGCGCCCTCTGTGATGGACAGATAAGGCATAAATAAATATAAAAACGGAAAGGTCCCACTGGTTCGACGAGAAAGTTTACACCATCGCTGAAAGAGACCGTAAGGTATGGAAGAGCCTTATCCTCATCTAGACCGTAGAGTAATGGCGGGGATATTTATGTATCGATCATGATTTACTTTATTATTTTCATGATAAATATATTGGTCCCATATTTTCACATATCTGATAGGGATCAATATATTTAATTTCAGTCTATCATTTGGTATCAGAGCGTATAAAAATACCTCTGCTTTGATTATTAGGATTGTTTCCATTAATATACGGATCTGATAAAATCCATGTGAAACAATCATTATATCATTTATTTGATAAAGAGGGACAAGACATTCTTGGTCTCTATTTCTCTCATATAGGGATAGTCCAAAGGGAAGGCTACTGGTAGTACCCTGGATTATTTGACCCAACGGGCGTACGGTAGGGATATTAGGGACGTACCAATAAGGGAGGCTGCTGTAGTACCTTGGTGCGTTTGACCAACTACCTGCGTACCGAAAGAGTTAATAGGTCATCAAGAATCATTTGAAAGGGCATTAGATCTGATAAACTCTTAATATTCAGTTTATTTAATTTAGTTTTATTTAAGAGATGCATAGTAAGATTTATGCCATGAAGCATGTACCTATCTGTTCGCTCACCCTTTTGGATATAAGTTTAATAAAGAGAAAAATCCAAATATCTTACAATCAAATCACTATGAGAGGAGGAAGCGTGGGTTTCCTTGCTTCGGATATGTGAACGAATGAGGACGGATGAAAAAAGTCTCTTACGGAAGATGTGCTCGCCATACAAATATAAAAAAAAACACGTGGCATTTAGAATTAGAATTAAAAAAAAGGAGGGCAACGCCTAGGCACTGGCTGGCTACCAGCACCCAAGCACTGGCTGCCAGCCAGTGCTGGCCAATGCCCAGGCGCTAGTAGCGCCTGGGCCAGCTACTGGCTGGGCCAGCGGCCTGGGCCTAGCTGGGTTGGCCTTGCGCCGGCTGGCCCAGCCGTCTGGGCTAGCAGCCAGGCTGGGCCATGCGCCCAGCCTGAGCCAGCTGCCAGACTGGGCCATGTGCCCAGCCTGGACTGCAACAGACTGGATTGCAGCATCTGATCCAAAATTTTTTTGAGGTGATTGAGAGATTTTTTGGTTAAATTAAAGTATTGAAATTGGGTGAGGATGATGGGCTGCTGGCTCGTCCATCAAGTGGTTGGGCCATTGGCTGGCTATTTATGTTTAATTATATTTAGAATTTGTATGTATAAATTTTGTGAATTATGCATGCATCTTAAGTGACATAATTGAGCATAAAATTTAAATAATGTTTAAGTGATAAATACAATTGAATAATTGAGGAGTAGCCACAGCATCCTTAATTATAAAATTGTATAATAAAGTTAATAAATCACATAAATAATAGACATTAATTGTAATTAATTATATATAATAAAATTTATCCCATAGAAATTTTTGTTATATTTATATAATTAATTAGGATAAAATAATATTTTCTAATCTGCCCGTAGGAATTAGAAAGAAGGAACATAATTTGATAGTTTTATCATACAGACTTAAGTGAATCTAATTGAATTAAAGCTTTAGCCCATAGACAAGTTTTATGTTAGTAGATTCACTATTTTATATTTATATAATTAGGATAAAATATTAAATTATATTTTTCTAATTTACCCACAGGAATTAGAAAGAAGGAACATAATTTGATAGTTTTATCATAACTTAAGTGAATCTAATTGAATTAAGCTTTAGCCCATAGGCAAGTTTTATGTCAGTAGATTCACTGGTTTCTAAACGTATGATTTACATTGGTAAAGCATTTTATTAGCCTTAATTCTGATAATAAGCATGTATGTTTAAATTTTGTAGTTATGCAACCTGTAAATTTCTCTGATATAAAATGTGACATACCTGAATTGAGGGGTGATAACTATAAGATTTGGAAGGAGAGAATTCTCCTTTATCTGGGCTGGATGGACATTGATTATGCTATAAGGAAGGATGAATCACCTTCAGTAACTCAGACCAGCACTCCTAGTGAGATTGCGATTTATGAATATTGGGAGTGATCTAATCGCTTGAGTACAATGTTCATAAAGACAAAAATCTCTGTTGGTATATGTGGTTCAATTGATAAGCATGAGAATGTCAGGAAGCTACTAAAGGCCATTGATGAGCAATTTAGTACTTTAGACAAAGCTCTTGCTAGTACCCTAATATTGAAGTTGTCATCCTGAGGCTCACTGGAGTGAGAGGTGTGCATGAGCACATTATGCAAATGAGGGATATTGCAGCTCAACTGAAGATTCTTGAGGTTGAAATGTCTGAGTCCTTTCTGGTGCACTATATTTTTACCCTTCCATAGTAGTATGGACCATTTAAGATATCTTATAACATACATAAGGAAAAATGGTCAATCAATGAACTTTTGGCCATATGTGTTTAAGAAGAGGGTAGACTGTTGATGGAATTGGATGAGAGTGCAATGCTGACTACAAATGGAAAGGATCGGGCACGGGCCAAGAAAAAGGGTGAAAGTAAAATACCACCCAATCTGACATTAAGAAGGAATCCAAGTGTTTCTTCTGTAAGAAGAAGGGACACATGAAAAAGGATTGCATCAAGTTCAAGACTTGGCTTGAAAAGAAAGGTAAAACAATCTCACTTGTCTGTTATGAATCTAATATGGCTAATGTTATTTATAACACATGGTAGATTGATTCTGGTTCTACAATCCACATTTGCAATACTTTGCAGGGTATGCAAAACTTAAGGAAGCCAGTGGAAAGTGAGCAGTATATCTCTTCAGGAAACAAGATGCGCTCACATGTGGAAGCTATAGGGACATGCACTTTAGTTCTTAGTAGTGGTTTTATTTTAAATTTGGAAAGGACCTTTATGTATCTAGTTTTTCTAGGAATTTAATTTCAGTTTCAAGACTTGTACCTTTGGGTTATTCCTTCAACTTTTTAGATATTTCTTCCTGTTTATATTATAAATCTGAACTTATTGGGAATGGTACTTTGTCTGATGGTCTTTTCTATATTAATTTATAAAATAATACCACTCATGATGTGATGCATGTTGGGGCTGGCATGAAAAGATGTGTTGTAAATGATAACTCTTCTATGTTGTGGTATCGAAGATTGGGACATATCTCCATAGATAGAATCAAGAGGTTAGTGAATGAAGGAGTACTCAATACTTTAGACTTTACTGACTTTGATACTTGTGTGGACTGCATTAAGGGCAAGCAGACCAATAAGTCAAAGAAAGGTGCCAAGAGGAGTTCAGACCTATTAGAGATCATACACATGGACATTTGTTGTCCGGATATGGATTTTTATGGTCCGAAATACTTTATCTGCTTCATTGATGACTACTCACGATTTATGTATCTCTACTTGCTTCATAATAAGAACAAAGCATTAGATGCCTTTAGGTGTTCAAGGCAGAAGTAGAGACACAATGTGGAAAACAAATCAAAATTGTGAGATCTGATAGAGAGGTGAGTATTATGGGAGATACACAGAAGATGGATAAATGCCTGGTATTTGCGAAGTTCCTTCAAGAACATGGGATTGTTGCCCAATACAGTTTACCTGGCTCACCTGATCAGAATGGTGTAGCAGAAAGAAGGAACCAAACATTGATGGACATGGTGAGGAACATGATTAGCAGCTCCAAACTACCTAAGTCCTTATGGATAGAAGCTCTCAAAAGACCAGTGTACATATTGAATCGGGTTCCAACCAAGGTTGTTTCTAAAACGCCATTTGAGTTATTTAAAGGTTGGAAACCAAGTTTGCGACATGTACGCGTATGGGGATGCCCATGTGAAGTGAGAGTATACAATCCATAAGAGAAAAAGTTGGACCGTAGGACATTAGTGGGCATTTTGTTGGATATGCCGAAAGGTCCAAGGGATATAGATTTTACTGTCCATCTCACATAACTAGGATTGTGGAATCAAGGAATGCCAAATTTCTTGAGAATGACTTGATCAGTGGGAATGATCAATTGCAGAGCATGATTTTTGAAAGGGAACATTCTGATGCTCAACCATCCACTTCAAGTGACAGACTAATTATCGTTCATAGTACCCCTTAAGATCAAATGGGCATTATACAACCAGTTGTAAAATTCCATAATTTGCTGATAATGAACTAGTAGATCCAGTCTCTCATGAGTTACCAGAGATAGTTGAACAATCAACTCCTCCAGAGGAGGTTGTTACAATATTAAGAAGATCTATAAGAGAAAGAATCAGCAATTTCTAGTAACTATATTGTGTATCTTCAAGAGTCGGACTATAACATTAGAGCTGAAAATGATCCTGAAATATTTTCACAAGTCGTGAATTGTAAGGAATCCAATTTATGGTATGATGCTATGAAAGATGAGATAAATTCTATGGTAGTTAATGGAGTTTGGGATCTTGTTGAGTTGCTGATGGAGCAAAAGCCGTTGGCTGTCAATGGGTCTTTAAGACCAAGAAAGACTTGTTAGGCAACATTGAGCGATATAAGGCAAGACTCGTTGCTAAGGGATTCACTCAAAGGGAGGGAATTGATTACAAGGAGACATTTTCTTTTGTATCTAAGAAAGATTCCTTCCGCATAATCATGGCACTTGTTGCGCATTTTAATTTAGAGTTGTAACAAATGGATGTGAAAACTGCATTTCTCAATGGAAATATAGAGGAAGAGGTTTATATGAAACAACCTAAGGTTTTTCCTCTAGTGATAATGAGCAATTAGTATGCAAGCTTAAGAGATCTATATATGGATTGAAACAAGCCTCTCGACAATGGTACTTAAAATTTCATGATGTGATTTCTTCATTTGGATTTGTAGAGAACATCATGGATCAATGTATATACCAGAAGGTCAGTGGGAGCAAAATTTATTTTCTGATTCTATATGTAGACGATATTTTACTTGTAACCAATGATAAAGGTATGTATGAGGTGAAACAATTTCTCTCTGAGAATTTTAACATGAAAGATATGGATGATGCCTCTTATGTCATTGGCATTAAAATTCAGAGAGACAGACTTCGAGGTGTTTTAGGTCTATCTCAAGAAACCTATATCAACAAAATTTTAGAGAGATTTTGGATGAAAAATTATTCACCGAGTATAGCTCCTATAGTCAAGGGTGACAGATTCAATTTGAGTCAGTGCCCAAGGAATGACTTTGAGAGGGAGAAAATGAAAAATACTCCATATGCCTCAGCTGTTGGTAGCTTGATGTATGCTCAGGTCTATACAAGGCCCGACATAGCATTTGCAGTTGGGATGTTGGGGAGATATCAGAGTAATCCAGATTTAGACCACTGGAGAGCTGCTAAAAAGATGATGAGGTATCTTCAGGGTACCAAGGACTACATGCTTATGTTTAGATAGACTAAAAATTTGGAAGTAATTGGCTACTCTGATGCCGACTTTGCTGGCTGTGTTGATTCTCAAAAGTCAACATCTGGATATATATTTATGTTTGCTGATGGAGCTGTATCTTGGAGGAGCACCAAGCAGACTTTGACTGCTACTTCCATCATGGAAGCCGAGTTCGTATCATTTTGAGGCTACTTCGTATGGTGTATGGTTGAAGAGTTTCATTTCTGGGCTTAGAATTATGGATTCTATATCTAAGCCATTGAAGATTTATTGTGACAATTCAGCTGCAGTATTTATGGCTAAAAATAACAAGAGTGATAGTCGAAGCAAGCACATCGACATCAAATATTTAGCCATAAGAGAACATGTTAAAGAAAAGATAGTAATTTGAGCACGTGAGCACTGAGTTGATGATGGCTGATCCCTTGACTAAAGGCATACCGCTACAGAAGTTTAGGGATCATGTAGACCGTATGGGTCTTGGTTATTTTATTTAATTCATTGTATAGATGAATTTTATAATTAATGAAACTCTTTTGTGGTTGTGATGTTTTTCACATTCAATTATTTAGTGTACACATTTATTTGTGATGAGCATCATTAAGTTGGACCTAGAATAAACATGGGGTTTATTTATTAAGTTATATGGGTTTATGTTTGGGAATATATATACATTGTGATACATGATAAATAATACTCATTTTAAGAGGACCTATTACCATTATTCATGTATTTTTTTCTTACTATAGCAATAGAATATACGGACCAAGTAGGAGAATATTGGTTTTTCTCCATTAAGTGTATCGGTTAGATACGATTAAGGTGGATTAAGATGGTCCTATATTCCGATATTGAGGGATTACGTGAATTCAAATTTTGAATTTGAATTCACGATTAAGATAAGAATCTCTTAACCATATCCGTTTAAAGCGCCCTCTGTGATAGATAGATAAGGCATACAGAAATATAAAATGGGAAGGTCCTTGCGCCTGGTCTCGACAAGAAAGTTTACACCATCGTTGAGAGAGACCGTAAGGTATGAAAGAGCCTTACTTTCATTTGGACTATGGAGCAATAGCCGAAGGTATTTATGTATCGATCATGATTTACTTCATTATTTTCATGATAAATATATTGGTCCCATATTTTCGCACATCTGATAGGAATCAATATATTTAATTTTAGTCTATCACATTGTAGTAAAAGCAGACACAATCAAATGATGTCAGATTGCTAATAATAGTGCTGAACTTCGTTCGTTGAATCACAATGAACCATGCAGAACTGCATCAATTATTTTCTCAAAAGCAAGAAAAAAAGAAGTGAATGAACTTATTTTTTTATTTTTAAAAATAAAAGCACCACAATGGCTATCGAACATATTTTTGTTGTCACAGGTGAAAATAAAAATAAAAATAGAATTCCTTTTTTTTTAAAGAAAAAATGAGAGCAATGTTCAACAGAGAGCCTAAGTTCACCACACTTGGCTGAAGCGTTGGACTGAATTAAGCTTCTTGCCTATCAGAAATTGCTCATTTTCACTACTGATTCCACTCCAAAACCTTTTATGGATGATTTGGCAATTCCTACTCAAGTTAATGCTCCAAATGCAGTGAGCTGATGCGACATCATTCGATCAATAGATGTAGAAAAGTTGGTCAGTGTCACGGCCATGCAGTGGAACTTATCATAGACAGCACTAGAAGGGTTGCCACAATAGGGTGGAACTGCTTTCCAATTTCACATGATTGACTAGACTAGACCACACTTCGATTGGGTCCTTCAAGGATAGGATTGTATTGATGTTCTACCAGATTAAATTTTGTGCCACTGGCGTTGATCTGGAGGCTGCTGAATTGTCTAGTGAAACAGGGTGGGAGACAAACTGAGGCCTACGGATCACCTTTTAATGGAGCAGTAACATTGTTTGAGGAATCTCTCTCTACTCTGCTTCGTTTCACTTGGTCAAGGCTCAGCTCCCAACATGTGAATATAAAATATTTTGGCCGTTTTGGAATCATTATCCATGTGGCATGCCGTAGGAATAGAACTTAGGTGCAATGCTTTTATTTATGGAAGTGCCTTGTATCCAGGCATTGCAGTTCTGACCATTCCTGTTTGATTTTTTTCAAACCACCTCAATCTGCACCTGGCCTCTTGTATGACAGTGAATGAAAAAAGCAACAGAGATAGAGATAGAACTGTAGTGCCCGGCACATAAGGCACCGCACTTAAGTTTTGTCCATGTTGCAGGTGTGGGAAGACTGTCTGAAAGATAAATAGAAAGGCATGCAACCGGGCTTCTAAGAGGCCATTAACTCCACATTAGGCTGGCAATTAAAGGAATTCGTAGGAAGGAAAAAAAAAACTTTTCATAAAGTAAATTTTGTTAAAAACATAAGAGTTTACCGAATATTTTATGAGAATTCAGCTACTTTCTGAGATAGAGGTTGCTCCACAGGTTAAAACTAGCTATGATCTTGTGCAGGATCAAGGTTGGGATTGAGTTCTTTTAAAGAAAAATCCTCAAGTTTCTCTCGTTCCATAAATAACATATGAATGACATAATCCGTTGATCCCGGCTTTTTCTTCTAGAGACTGGCATTTTCTTTCTTATCCACATTGTCCAAAGCTTAAGGAGCTTTCAAAAGACTTTAAAAATGGGCATTTGATAAATAGGTGATTAATAGTTTATTCTCGTATAGCACACATCCTATACTCACTGACCAAGCTTTTTTGCCAAGTTATCTCCTGTATATAACTTATTATGAAGAGTCAACCAAAGAAATATTTTAACTTTCTCTAGAATACAAGCTTTCAAGATAGAGACATAGAAAGGATAACTGACTCCTTACTAATTAATAAATTTGTAGAAAAATACCATGCTATACTTGCCATCGCTATGGGTTTCCATTCTGGGATATCTGCTGACTGTGAAGGATGAATGATGGTGAGGAGACTTTGGAGCTATTGTAACTGAGAAAATTCTGAAGCTTGATGCACATCAATTGGCTTGTGAACAGCTGATGTTCAGGTCAATTAAGCCCAAGTTGAGCAAAGCTTGGTCAGAATATGCACACTTGTAATATATCAATCCCTTCAATATTTTGTGCATCATCCCCAGAAACTCTAGTCATCTTCTTTAAGGAGAGGTTTATTCACATGATTAATGGAACATGGGTTCAAATCCTTCTTGCTTGTGGTGTCATGGACAAGTCTCCTCGCTTCATTTTTAAGCCTTCGCTTAATGGGAAGAGACCAAAACTGCAGTTAAAAGTAGAATGCCAAATGTGATAGCTGTAAGTGATTGTCTCATCTTACTCAGATTGTTAAACCAGGTGATGTCATCCGGAGAATAAGGACTCCCATTTTATGGGAAGATTTCAAGACTGCAGCAAATGGTAGCATGCCTAATGTGACATTGCAAGTGGCTGTCTTATCTTCAAATTAATCTCATCACTTGGAGAATGCAGATACTCGTGATGGTGATTGTTCAAATTAATCTCATCAGAGAAGTCTAACATCTGGAGAAGCTAAAGCTTGTTCAGGTACCTCTGTCAAATTCAGCAGGATTACACTGTCAAGGCTGATAAGTTTTAATCTACACCTTTCGTTGATGTTTCAAGTGCTTACATAGATATTTTTTCTGAAAAAACGGCTAATGAGAATAAGAAGAATTTTGTTCTTAGCAATAGATAAAGATAGTTTCTGCCAACTCTTCAAATACTGAAGTCTATAGCTAATGATATCTGCGCTCTTGACGAAAATTAGTCTTACAGAGAGTTTTATGTAGTCATTGTTAGTAATCCGAACACTCTTGCATGGTAATTCAACTAATATTCAAGCGTTTTATTTCAAGCAGTAATTAAGCTTCTTCTTAGCAACTCTCTTTTAGGTTAAGGTGGGTTAAGCTAAAGCATGGATGAGTGCAGCTCAGAGGGAGTGGGTTAAAACTTGTGTTGGCCAGGTGCAGCAAAACTCTCTCTTCCCAACAGAAATCAGTTTGAGCTCTTGGGCTCAGCTTCAGGACTGAGATTTAGAGTTCAAACTGGGCATTAGAGGCCAGAAATATTGCTTTAAGCCTGTCTAAAGACTGGGCTGGGGCGAGTTCTTGTGTGTTGGTCCGTGCATCCAACATGGCCAATTTGTACTGCTGTAATTCTAGTTTCAACAAAGAATATATGCACACTTTTGATCCCCAAACTCTCAATCAAAATTTAATTTGATCCTCAAACTGTCAATTATCATAATTTAATCTCTCCATTATATCAAAGTTAATTAAAATTGATAAAACAATCAGCGTATTATCTAACATGAATACATAAGGTTTCAGTAATTATATATATATATATATATATACATAAGGTTTCAGTAATTTATTTTATATATATATATATATATATATATATATATAAAATAAATGATAATTCATGGATTTAAATAATATATTAGTTATTTTATTAATTTTAATTGATATTATGAATGTTAGAAATTAATTTTTAAAATATAAGGGTTAAAATATAACGATTGAGAGTTTGAGGAGCAAAAAGGAGTTTCATGTCAACGTTTCAGAGCCAAATGTATGTATATTTTACAAAGCAGAAAAATACGTGGCTTCTTATGGTTCTTGTAACACATCACCTCTGGATGTCACTTAGGCAATTGTCAACAAATAAACAAATAAAAAAATCTAATACCACTCACTCTAGCAATAGTTTATATTATTATATCATAATAATCTTTTCATATGAAAACTGTGCATATGGTTGCGTACTCTCCCATGTGGCAACCGTAATAAACAAGCAATGAGCAATTATTCTACCGGCACACTCAGTCATTTGTTATCAGTTAGCTTATAAACCCAGTTAATCTTTAACAGGCTTCCACGCATACAATTTTTTGATATTAAATCAGGATAAATCAAGAAGAAATGATTTTAAGATAATTTATTTCGGAAACAGAATGGAGCAGTAACACTTGGAGAGGGAGGTGGTGAAATTGACTCCCAAGCAATGGGAAAAGCATGCTGTTTATAAGTATTTTATGCCATAATGGACGTATATACTCTTCCAATGCACCAGATAAGTCTTCTTATTAAGAGACTACAATAATAAAATTAGAGTAGTCCATGGATTCCGAGGGTCTATAATTAGAGATGGAAGCCACCAATCTCTTGCCAAACAACCTCTAATAAAATGAATTGTTTGGATGCTAAATTGGATCTAGAGGTCATCAAGTCAAAGGCAATCCTTTTTAGTTTAATATATAACCAAATTTCAGAATATGTCATCATGATTAGACAAAATGATTAGACCAAGGCAAAAAGTCAAGAAGATAATATGATATTATTACTCATAAAATACACAATCAACTTATCAGAAGTGGGCTCCAAATGCAAAGATGGTGTTGCCATGATTAGTTCAATTTTATAAGGTGGGCAAGACATCTTTCAAGAGAATGGCAATGGATTCAAGCACGGCTTTATGATGCACAGGTTGTGTCCTTGAAAGCATCAAGCTTGGCTTCTTTTCATGTCCATGATTCCATCACCTTCAACCTTCCATTCGAAGCAAGGTGGTGTCTGATGGTAGTGCTGCTCTTTGACAGCAATCATACTTTGCCCGCCTTGAAGAAATTTTTTCTGTTGGAATTTAAGGGGCTTTACCAATGGTTGGGGTCTCCTCCAATTGCCTTGTGTTTTCTTTGGTCAATTCTCTCTCTCTCTCTCTCTCTCTCTCTCTCTCTCTCGAGATAACCCTCTATTAACTTTGCCATCTAGCTCACCTTCTAGTTTCTCTCTTGTGCCAGAAAAATCTTAGTTATGTGAGATGACAATCACGCAAGCTCACATGATTTCAAGTCCCCTTGGTGCCAAAGACTTTCACCTCATATAAAATGATGCCAAGAGTATTTTTGTTTGAAAAAGTCAAAATAATATTGCTTGACAGGCATAGTGATCAATTTTGTAGACTATGTCAAGGGAGATGGTCAGAAGGACAATATTAAGTCCACGGAGTAATTCAAGAGACTCAACAAAAAATTTTCAAACTGGATAGAATCTATGTGAAGTTAAGAGGGTAGAGCATAATTCATTCCATAAAATAACAAATACAAAAATTACCAAGTGGTTCTTTAAATTTTCAATTGTTCCATGGTCTAAACGCCTGCAAAGTGATGGTCCAAAAGGGTAATGAAGAAAAATTAAAGATAAATACATAAATTTTATTCTGCATAGATTTTATATATGATTATTGCATTGGTTGATAAGATGACAGATCTATTATTCTATCAATTTTAACAACTGAAATGCAATATTAACTAAGCCATTAGAACTAAAAGTTTTTGAGGATCCAAATGTGTTTTAGGTGGTAGTTTAAAGAAAAAAAATCAATCTAAATATCCAGTACCACAAAATGTTAATTGTCTTAAGAAAAGACTAATGCATTCCACTATCGAAAAGTCATAGATAGATACTGTTATTAATCCATATCCCAAACATTTGTAAGATTTTTTCTTATAGAAATAGACTTCCAATCCTATCGTTTAGAGTCTCGTTTAAAGTCTTCAACCTTTTTATGCCACTTTTCTAAATCCTCGTACTTTTTTTTTATTTACGGTACCAAATTCAGTTTGTAATTAAAAAAAAAAAAAACCTAAACTTGAAATGGAATTAATACTACCCATATTTATTTGATTCCCCCATCGTCGTCAAAACCAAACCAAGATGGATCGACCAGATCGCTCTCCACCGCAAGGGGCCTGGGATTTCTCTTTAATTCTCTGTCTGTTTGCTTGGTGAAGAAAATAAAAAAAAATAAAAAAAATCTTTCTTTTAATATTTAAGAAGAAAAAAAAGAAAAAAAAAAAGAAAAAGAAAAATCTTCTTCCCTCTAACAGAGCCATCATCTTGGCACAGGAACCCCGTTATCAGCCGCCTTCACAATCCTTGTCATCAAGACCATCAACCCCCCACCATAATAATTTCTAATCTTAGATATAATTAATTATTATAAAAAAAAAGGATTTATATTGCTCTTCATTCAAACAGCATCTAATTTATATTAGATTTCGCTTTATTATTATAGCAGCGTAGCGAGTAATCCTAGCAGTCTGTCCAACAAGCTAGCAGTGAAAGAATCCAGAGAAGGACACAATAAATAAAAGCGTCGCTTGTGCACTTCCCAACTCTCCAATATGAATAATAATATGCTACCAGTTCATGCTCTCCAGCAACACTATTTAAACTGAAAAGCATCGAGACGCACCTGTATCTCAAATGGTGCCATTTTGTTTCATTCTAAATTCTCTATTTATTAAAACAAAAACAAAAACAAAAAAAGAACAAGAAAAAACACAGAGTGGTTCATTAAGACATTATCCATCCAGTGGAATTACATCCGTGATATATAATATATATATATATATAACCCTCTACCCTTTTTCTCTGGCTCAAAGGGGGGGGGGAAAAAAGAGGAAAAAAAAACAACATAAGTTTTTTGTTTTTTTGTTTTTCAAAGAACGTTTCCATGGCTCTCAAATGGATCCTTCCTTGGCCGAGAGCCGCTTCAAGAACTCGTAGGTGGTGATCATGGTGGTCGCCGATACCGACATCGACGCCCACCTCGGCCCCAACCCTCTGTAGCACGCCCCCCACCCGCCTTCCCTCAACAGCCTCTTCACCGTCCGTCCGATCGTCACACGCTCCCCATCCCCGCCCTCCATCACCTGCATTCTCGTCTTGATCGTATCCAGCGGCATCGTCACCACCGCTGCCGCTCCCCCCGACACCGCCGCGCTCGCCGCCTGCACCGCCAGCACCGTCCCGTAGTCCGGCCTCAACCCCCCGCCGCCCCCCTCCTCCGCCGCGGAGAGGCGGCGGAGGCTGCCGGCGTAGTAGCCGAACCCGCCCCAGAGGAGCCGCTGGGTTACGGAGTAGCACGCCCACCAGACAGCATTGGAGGGAGCGTAGGTGAGGATCGACATGCCGAAGCCCCGGTAGAGACCGCGGAGGCCGTCCGATCGGAGGATCTTCTTGAAGGCGTCCACGCCACCGAGGTACCTCGCGGCTGCGCCGCCACCCTGGACCATGGGGCCCTGGACCATGAGGCGCTGGCTGACCACATCGATCGGGGTCCAGACCACCTGGGCGGCCACCGCCGCACTAAGCCCCGCGGCCGCCGAGGCGGCCGTCGACGCCGCCGGCTCGGCAACCCCGAGCCGGAGCGTGGCGGTGCCGACGGCGCTTTTGGTCACCTCCAGCGCGGTCATATATAGCGCCCGGGCGGGGATGGTCCCCGTGAGTGACGTCGCGAATCCCTTGTAGAACCCCCGGAGTCCCTCGTGCCGGAGGACGGCAGCCGCCACCCGGAGGCAGGACGGCGGCGGGTGCGTCACCTGGAGCCGGGTCTTCAGCACCACCGCCGGGTACAAGGCCGCCGACAGGCCGGAGAACAGCGCCGCCCCGAGGACGAAAAACCTCGACTTGTCCAGCATCTCCCAGTCCACCTCCGCCGGGAGGTGGATCTCCGCCGCGGCCGCCGCCCCGCTTTCCTCCTCCGCCCCCGTCGCTGCTGTAAAGCTCATATCTCCTCTCTTCTCCTACCTATATTATATCATACCTTCAACCTCTCCTCCATCTATACATACCACCAACCAAACCCTAACCCTACTCCTCTCGCTATATACACTGTCCTACCCTTAAAAACCAAAAAAAATCCCTCTCCTTTTCCCCAATCTCGCCGTGCAAACGGATCAATTCAGGGCCGAAGAAGAAGCGAAAGCAGCGTCTCTCGGGACGAATACCTGACGCCGGTGTGCTCACCCGCCGGGGCCGACATCCCCGCCGCGGAATCCCAGATCTAGGGTTGGGGTTTGGAAGAAGACGAGGAGCAGAGTAGCCGCAGTTGGAGAACGGAGAACAGGAAACGGAACGGCTTCGCGCATCGGGCGCGGGGTACAGGGGGAGATCTTTCTGGATCCCGGTGGCCTTATTGCATATTTATAAATTCCTTCCAGTGGCGAGCAAGATGTCGAAGGACGCGTGTCGGTAGGCGGGCACTGCCGTCGGTTACGGGCATCTCCCATAATCGCACCCAGAACTTGACCCACTCGCACGTGGCACTCCCGTTAGCCGTTATATTTATTTATCTAATAATAATTTCTGAGAGAGAGAGAGAAAAAAAAAAAGAAAGAAATTTTCTTTTTGTTTTTTGGTGGCACGCGTGCTGCTTTTTACTTGAGGTGGATATCATAGGATGAAACGTAGCCAGCCGTCGGATTAGTGGTCCCTGAAAGGAGGAGCGGATCACGTGAGTGGGGTAGCAAATGAAGACGAGATCCGGAGGCCCTTGTTTTTTGGGAAGAGGACAAAAGAAAGCAGCAGAGCGAGGATGGGCAAGGAAAGATCATTGATTATGGGATGGTCTTTTTTTGTTAATGATGATAATTAGGAGATCTCTTCTTCTCCAAAAATCAAAGGCCACAAGGGGAGGGTATTCTTATGAGGACAAAACTTAATTAATTAGGCCTGTGTCATCAGATATTTGCTACTAGTTTCTTCATTTCGCTCGCATGTGACATGCAAACTATCATCATACTTAATAAATAACATATACTATTATTTTCTTATGGACATGTGTTACTTGTTTGATTGATTATTGATGTGGCTGATCTAACGCCGTTAGAGAACCGTGAAGGAAATTGACGGAGCCCTGCTTTGTTCTCTGATGTCCCTTCGGTTGATGCGGCTAATCAAACCATATGACCCACGAGATGGAGGGATCACGAACTCAATGTCACACGGTCCGGCACACTCCGCTCTTCTCGGCCTTGGGCTCATCTTAGCAGCGGCCCACCTCGACCTTAGTGCCGGTCTCGGCATCGGCGGCGGCCCACTTCGACCACGGCGTCGGTGACCGTCTCCTCTGGGTGGTATTATCTTTTGCACGATTTTCGGAGATAATGATGCGACAGCAAAACCCAGAAAAGGAACTTTGGCTCCGGCCTCCAGCGCCGGCCTCTAGCGACGGCCTTTGGCTCCGGCCTCTAGCGACGGCCTTTGGCTCCGGCATCCAGCAACGGCCTTTGGATTCGGCCTCCAGCGACGGCCTCCAGCTCCGGCCTCCAGCAACGGCCTTTGGATTCGGCCTCCAGCGACGGCCTCCAGCGACGGCCTCTGGCTCCGGCTTCCAGCGACGGCTTCGGTCCTAACTTGGTGCCTTTTTCGCATACACAATGACCCGCCTCAGACAACGGATCCCGAGATTCGAGGTCTATTGCCGTGTATCTCGCTCACTAAAATCACGGGCAAATGCCACCACGATCGGCAGTTACCGCTACAAGCGGCCCTCATCCAGCAACGGCTTAACCACTCGCCATTCAAAGAAACTTATCTCAACAAGGAAGATTCGATGGTTCCAACGGAACGAGGTAAACGGAACCCCCCATATAGGTATAAGAGGAGAACCTGAGCTCAATGCAAGGGATCTCTCTTTCTCTCTCCCTATCTATCGCTCTCTATCTCAACTCTTATCTCATTACTACAGAATTGAGCGACAAGTTTACTAACTTGAGCGTCGGAGGGTCCTCGCCGGGACAACGGCCGGGGACTTCTTGCAGGGTTCCGAAGAAGGGAGACAACCCCTCCATCCCACTTGAAAGCCCACGACAAACCTCAGGATGCCCGTCGCTCAATACGGGTGATTTATCCGCATCAGATTGGCGCGCCAGGTAGGGGCGGCAGATCAGCGATGCTAGTTTTCAGATCCTCGTCCCCCTTTAATCAAAATGGTGGATCATAAAGGTAGTGATGAAAAAAAAAATCCAAAAAGCTTTCACCACTTATGCTGGGGGGCACCTTCAGCGAGCTAAACAGAAGCATCAGAAGCAACATCTCAAGACCATACAACAATGAGCAAAGGCTTCTGCTCGCTCTTGGTTTGCTGCTCAGGCCAGCCATCCTTCATCCCGCCGGGAATCTTCCCAGCAAGAGGTCCACCATCCTCAAGCTCACCAACGACTTAAAGCTCAGAGAGCCATCACTCGCCGCCCAAACAGCCTTCTCTCCTATGGACGGCGACATAGAGGGAGGCCCAAGTAAGGGCAGCGGTACCTCCACTTCAACCAATTTGATTCCCCGAGGGGCAGACCACCAGCGGGAGCGCTCAAGTCTGTAGAAGGAAAACAGGGGTGCCGCAAGAGCTAAGTACGCTGCACTTAAGACAGTATTTCATTCATTGATACTTAAAAATGTCATGCAGGGGAGACCGACTCTACATTAGCATTCAAGACCAACCTCGCATTGGCGTCTCAAAAGACCAAAGATCGACTCCGTATCGGCAATAAAGACCGGCTCCGCGTCGGCACCAAAGACCGACTCCGTATCGGCAATAAAGACCGCCTCCGCGTCGGCATCAAAGACCGGTTCCGCACCGACAACTTAAAACCGGCTCCGCGTTGACAAAAAAGATCGGTTCCGCACCAGCAACTTAAGACCGGCTCCGCGTCGGCACAAAAAGACTGGTTCCACACCGGCAATTTAAGCCCGGCTCCGCGTCGGCACCTCCAAGCCCGGCTCCGCGTCGGCACCTTCAAGCTCGGCTCCGCGTTGGCACACTCAAGCCTGGCTCTGCGTTGGCACATTCAAGCCCGGCTCCGCGTCGGCACAAAAAGACCGGTTCCGCACCGGCAATTTAAGACCGGCTCCGCGTCGGCACCTCCAAGCCCAGCTCCGCGTCGGCACCTTCAAGCCCGGCTCTGCGTCGGCACAAAACGACCGTTTTCACACCGGCAACTTAAGACCGGCTCCGCGTCGGCACAAAAGGATCGGTTCCGCACTTGCAACTTAAGATTGACTCCGCGTCAGCACAAAAAGACCGGTTCCGCACCGGCAACTTAAGACCGGCTCCGTGTCGGCACCTTCAAGCCCGGCTTCATGTCGGCACATTCAAGCCCGGCTCCGCGTCGGCACAAAAAGACCGGTTCCGCACCGGCAACTTAAGACCGGCTCCGCGTCGGCAAAAAAAGATCGGTTTCGCACCGGCGATTTAAGATCAGCTCCGCGTCGGCACCTCCAAGCCCGGCTCCGCATCGGCACCTTCAAGCCCGGTTCTGCGTCGGCACAAAAAGACCGGTTCCACACCGGCAACTTGACCGGCTCCGCGTCGGCACAAAAAGACCGGTTCCGCACCGGCAATTTAAGACCAGCTCCGCGTCGGCACCTCCAAGCCCGGCTCCGCGTCGGCACTAAAGACCGGCTCCGCGTCGGCACTAAAGACCGGCTCCGCGTCGGCATCAAAGATCGGTTCCGCACCGGCAATTTAAGACCGGCTCCGCGTCGGCACCTTCAAGCCCGGCTCCGCGTCGGCTCACTCAAGCCCAGCTCCGCGTCGGCACTCCAAGCTCGGCTCCGCGTCGGCACATTCAAGCCCGGCTCCGCGTTGGCACATTCAAGCCCGGCTCCGCGTCGGCACCTCCAAGCCCGGCTCCGCGTTGGCACCTCCAAGGCCGGCTCCGCGTCGGTACCTTCAAGCCCGGCTCCGCGTCGGCACCTTCAAGCCCGGCTCCACGTCGACGCTCTAAGCCCGGCTCCGTGTCGGCACACTCAAGCCCGAGTCTCCCCTCGACACTCAAGCCCAGCTTCGCGTCGGCAATCCAAGCCCAAGACCTCCTGCGGATTCCATTCCATCTGCCCTTGGATTTCAGCACTGGTCCCCCCCCCCGCATTCAATCAACACGGTTCCCTAGGGGACAGGTCATCAACTCTGCAGGAGACCAATTTCTTTAAAGAAAAAGGCACCTGAGCCTGGTCCAAGCACCCTCAGGTCACCCTCCGGGGTGAAAAGGCACTTGACGACTCTCAACTCTCTGGTCATCCTCCGGGGTTAAAGGCTCCCGAGCATGGTCGAATCCCAGCGACTCTCGGGTCATCCTCTAGGGTTCAAAAGGCTCTCGACGGCCTCAACTTTGCCTCAGCGGCTTCGTTACAGCCTCAACGACTTCATTTCAGCCTCAACGGCCTCAACTCTGTATCAGCGGCCAACGGCCAATCGGGTAATACCTTTGTTTAAATTACACACTTGCAACATATAACTGGTTACTTTCAACCATCAAGAAGCCCCAAGACAACTCATAGCTGGGAGAAGCCGACTCCCCAGCTCACAGTTGATGGGCATCCGCTCCCAAGCTCTCAAGCCTATAATCGACGTCGACATCAAACACGATGCAAAGACAAACATCTACAAAAAAGGCTCAACGGCTCCCTCTGCCTCAGGAGCATCATTGCGGCCTCACTGGCTCTCTGCCTCCATGGCATGTGGACGGGGACCCACATCCAAACATCATATCAAAAGTTGAAGACTCAAAGTCAGGTGGGGATCAGCCACTTGTGAGGTAACGCCCCTTTCGCCTTGCTGGGGTGGGCCCGCTTCATCTCAGGGGCGAGGGGGCATCTGATGTGGCTGATCCAACGCTGTTAGAGAACCATGAAGGAAACTGACGGAGCCTTGCTTTGTCCTCTGATGTCCCTTTGGCTGATCAAACCACATGACCCACGAGATGGAGGGATCACGAACTCAATGTCACACGGTCCGGTGCACTCCGCTCTTCTCGGCCTTGGGCTCATCTTAGCAGCGGCTCACCTCAACCTTGGTGCCGGTCTCAGCGTCGACGGCGGCCCACTTCGACCACGGCGTTGGTGACCGTCTCCTCTGGGTGGTATTATCTTTTGCATGATTTTCGAAGATAATGATGCGATAGCAAAACTCAGAAAAGGAACTTTGGCTCCGGCCTTTGGCTCCGGCCTCTAGCGCCGGCCTCCAGCGACGGCCTTTGGCTCCGGCCTCCAGCGACGGCCTCCGGCTCTGGCCTCCAGTGACGGCCTTTGGCTCCGGCCTTCAGCGACGACCTCCAGCGCTGGCCTCTAGCGACGGCCTTTGGCTCTAGCCTCCAGCGACGGCCTCCGGCTCCGGCCTCCAGCGACGGCCTTTAGCTTCGGCCTCCAGCGACGGCCTCTGGCTCTGGCTTCCAGCGACGGCTTCGGTCCTAACTTGGTGCCTTTTTCGCATACACAATGACTCGCCTCAGACAATGGATCCCGAGATTCGAGGTCTATTGCTGTGTATCTCGCTCACTGAAATCACGGGCAAGTGCCACCATGATCGGCAGTTACCGCTACAAGCGGCCCTTATCCAGCAACGACTTAACTACTCGTCATTCAAAGAAACTTATCTCAACAAGAAAGATTCGATGGTTCCAACGGAACGAGGTAAACGGGACCCCCAGACGGGTATAAGAGAAGAACCCGAGCTCAATGCAAGGGATCTCTCTTTCTCTCTCCCTATCTATCGCTCTCTATCTCAACTCTTATCTTATTACTACAGAACTGAGCGACAAGTTTACTAACTTGAGCGTCGGAGGGTCCTCGCCGGGAGCACCGGCCGGGGACTTCTTGCAGGGTTCTGAAGAAGGGAGATGACCCCTTCATCCCACTTGGAAGCTCACGATAAACCTCAGCATGACCGTCGCTCAATACGAATGATTTGTCCATATCAATTACGATGGTTGTCCATATTTGAAAGATAGATTGTAATATTAAAATGAAAAGTTGAGAGTCGTACGTGTTTGTTTTGTACTGCTCCCTGAAAAGTTTACAAAACTGGTAAGGAAATAGATTTTGAGGAACGTGTACCAAAAAGTAAAATGGAGTTCTATGCTTGCCTTTTCATTATTTTTGATTCAATTTTAATTCAAACCCAGTTTTAGAGAAATTCTGAAGAGAAATCTTAGAATTGGTGTCTAAGATTTCTCTTCAGAATTTGTCATCAACCTGGCAACAAACTCTTGATAGCAAGGACAAATACTACCTTACGGACAGTGTGCCTCAAAAGTCGTATAGCAACATCTGATCCACATTTGTTTTTCCCACCTTCTCAACATGCGTCGCTTGCTAAACAAAGAGCTTGATGCCAAATGCCTAAGGAATTACGCTTAAGTTTCATCCTTCTTACGATTTTATATTCTTAGACTTTGAACCATAATAAGCTCATTGCAACTAAAAACATCTTAATAAATGCACGCTACTTGTATCAAGAGTACACTGATCAGTACAGGATAAAACTAGTCATTTATCAATCATTTTTCAATTGATTCATAATACCAGAGTCACCTGTGAAATTTTCCTAGTTATCAAGTCAACGATATGCGCTAAATTAGCAGGGTATGTTTATGTTTAACTCGTGATTTTTTTGGTTTTCCGAGCCATTATCGTTGACTATGCCCTTTAATGGCGACTTTGTTCTTTGTGCATGCTTGAGTGCTGACGAGTCTAATTACTTAAAACAAATCTTTTCATTATTTAGTTCGCTTGCGTAAAGAAATCTGTACATAATAAAGCAGCTTGCATGTCGTGACCAAACTAGGAGGTTGAGTTGCAACCATTTTGTTCGATATCAAAAGATTATTTTAGTCACGATTACAATTTATGTGCAGTAATTATATCGAGACCAAATGCAACATCGTTTTATGCAAAAAAACGATTACTTAATATCTTGGATTACTAATGAAGTCAGTGGAGTTTTTGCGCCTGTTTTATGATAAAAAAGAAAAGGTCACCTTTGGTTACTAGAATGTATGTCACTTTTACCGTACTTTGTTACCATTCCTCGTCTTTGCCAAATATCCCCTGATTCTTGTTAGGCTACAGGGATTCATCCATCACCGTCGCTAGTTCCATGATGATGTTTCTGATTCCTTCTGACTCTATTCGGCATTGCACCTAACATCACATCCAGCCTCACTACCTCTACTCCACCCTGAAAAAAAAAAAGTCTGATTAAAAAAATCTTTCGCCATCCCCTTAGTCCACTTTGTTGACAACACACATCAAAGGTAGCCCCTCCTCCATGGGACTTTCTTGGGCATGCGATCTGTTGTTCATGTTGCTATTTTGAAGTCATCTTTTCTGTTCATACACTATTGGCAAAGATAAAAGGCAGCACTAAGCATGGTATTATAATAGGAGAAGTGGTGTCTGTTCTACGGATGAAGATGGGTGACAATCTATACTTTCCTAAATTCTATGTTTGGATCAAAAGTAATCCTTTCGCCTTCAAACTACTTCATCATGGTCTGGCTCACAGTACTGGCTACATTGCTGGACCAAATGATTTTGGGATGGGCGAAGGGACTCAAAACAAGGAAATGAAAGTGGGCACAGTCGGCGTGATGGATGAAAGAATTGAATGTCCCAGGGAAGAAATGGAAGAAATCAATGCTTCAGTCTTTTTCCAATCTAAAGATATATATCCAATCTAATTGCAAGTGGGGTTGTGACTCGAATGGCCAACCATGTTTGTGACACTGCCCTTAGGACTTTTAGTCATGGCCATCAAAGGAGCCGAGGTCTGGATAGGAGTAACTCTTGATCTTTTGTTGCTGTTCTGTTTCTTTATTCTGTCCTGTTTTTCTTGTCTTAGCAAGCAAATATGATCCAGCATTGAACCAAATAAACGTACATGTCCAGAATTGCATCATAGCATCGCATCAACATCTAATTAATCTGTGTTATCAAAAGTAGTTCAATCAAACTCAAGTAGGCCTATTATCCGCACAGGGAGCTATTAGAAAAAATTAATGGCAATAAGAACAGGCAGCAAATTCATGGGAGATGCAACATTTAAGCAATCGATGCCATCAATTAGACTCAGGTGGGAAGGGCAGATATCAATTGGACGATGAGTTGGACTGCAGTGAAAGATTCATCGTCAAATCTCCTTTTCCTAATGATATCCTGCGATCAAAGTCATAAAATTATTTACATGGAATATAACACCCAAATCCTGCATGGCAACACCAATTCATCACAAATGAAACTTGCTTATTCAATCTTTATTTATGAATGGAAAAAACCATATAAAACATTGCTATATGGACCTCAGATGGTAAGAGAATTGGACCTGAAACCGTTCGGAGCACAAAACTATGAGACTCAAGAAAAATCTCATCAGAGGAATCAACAAAAGCCAACAACATTCACTAATTGCAGGAGAATGATGCTACCCACAAAAGGCAACTAGATATGATTACAGCTGAAAATAGATAAGATCCACATCCAGCATAAGTGTTCCAAATGTTAGATTGTACAAGCATTAAACAATAGGGTTCTTACGAGAGTTAACAGGTTGAACCTCCCCTTTCCTATAAATTAGACAGAAAATTCAACTTCGGGAGCAGAGGCCAGCGAAATGAAAAGAGAATCTTGTACCAAACCTCAGGAGGGGCGAGCTCTCTTGTTGTTGCATGATGGGCACTTGTACTGCCTGATGTGCTCAGCTCTAGCTGGGGTGATGTTAACGCATGTGCCATGAAACCACTTCTCACATATGTCACAGCAGATCCAGAACTCGTCGGATGCATAGTTGTCCCCACATGCGCCACACAAGGTCTCTTCACGCTCCTCTTCACCTTCCTCATCGAGACCATCTTCTTCCTTTGGCTGCCCCTTTGCATACTTGGCCTGGGACTCCGATGGGCGCTGCTTTATTGTCAGACAACATAAGGCAGAGGTGATCAAAAAGACAACAGTGGAAGGTAATCATTTGACTGCAAGCAATCCTAGAGCAATGCAAGTGAATGACATGTCGGATGAAGTAGCAATTCTCCATCCTTCACAGAGATAATGAGCCTACAAGTGGATCGACACCCCATCAAGATCAAATGAAGGCCGTATGTCTCATATAATATTCAAAAAAAATGGCATATGCGTGCTGTAAGCCTTCATTCACAATAAGGGATACTGCAAAAAAGTATAATCAAGACTACCATCTCATGTAGTTACATTAATTAGCCTGTATGATAACAGTGCGAATGTAAAAGATCTTTTTTTTCATGCCCATTTATTTCTACATGGAGAAAATGTGATTACTCCCAACCTTCCCACAAATTATCACAAGGAAATTTAACAAGCAAGGACATTAATACAAATACACATACATGAACAAAAATCAATCGATGTTTTCCCATGGTTAAAAATTTGTATGAAGTCAATTTCTAATATGTGTAAAAGATATGTGTAAACTGAATGATGATGAATCTTATGAAAGGAGGTATGCCATTTTAGGGTACAAAAAATTATGTCATTCTACAACCATATAACCGGTTGAACCTTTGGCTCAGAGAACCTGATCTTTCCATATTTAAGGAGACAGTGGTGATATGCATGAAACACCCATTGCAAAGTTCAATCAAACCATCGAGAGGAGGATCAAAAACTTCTTTACCACTTTGGAGTTTGACTTTGATTTATGACTACTGTGATTGGTATCCGATGTTCTCACTTTGTTCTTCCCATTCACAACTTCAAATATAGTAGGCAGTTCATTAATCAAGCCAAAGAGGCGCTTCCTGCATCATTAACACAATTGAAATTTACTGGATTGCCATAAAAGTAAAGGTTGAAATTTCCTGCACCAGAAAACTGGGACACGATAAGATGAGATCACTCTAGAGAAATAGAAATAAAAAGGAAATCATGCATACCTATATGCAGAAATTATCACATTTAGAAACAACAAAGTGAGCAGTGAAACAAAATGTCATATGCCTTAAATTTCACAGGCCAGTACAACACTTTTGTCTAGTTTTTATGACAGTATGTTCCAAAAGAATTCACTTGTTATGTTGTTATTTTCTCATATAATCACATTGTACTTTCTGTTTTTGATAATTTGTCAACAAGTCCAACTTAGTTGATGGACCACATACTATTCCAAGCTCTGACCAAATAAGCTTTAAGAAACAATGATAAAGAAAGGATATCCAACAAAATTTCATATCCTAGTTTCAAAGGGAGCATTTGATCCTATTTATATGTAATCAACAAATCATTTAGTCTTATCAACAATCAAGTTCAATACTTCACCAGAGCCTTTATTCGTGCTTTAAAATTCCATTAGATCTCCATTCTTCCCCTCCACGTTGCTGATTTTTAAGAAAGGTTGCACAACCATGCTTCATAAGCCCCTCACCACTCCCCTAAGCACATGCATGTACCGTCTCAGTCAGTGCTCTATTCTATAAGTTTGGAGGAACGTCTAATATTCATATAACCTATGCAATTCCAGCACAACTCTTCTTCTCATTACCACAAATGATGCATTAATTTTAACATTCTCTTCTCTGCAAATCAAAAGAGAAACCTACTCGGCCCCATTTTAGTGCCTAACTATTATCATTATCCAACAATAAGTGCCTTAATCATGCAAACTTTCTTGAATCTCTGAGCATGAACTGATCACAGAACACTGAGACATCATCGATACCACTGACTCCTCAACATTTATAGGAAATATTCTATTTATGTAACATGCAAATATAATTAATGTGCATCAAAAAAACTGCATGCATGTAATGCATAAATTGAACTTTCAAAAATTGCAAGCACTACTTGAATTGAGTTTATTAGCATATCAATCTCAAGCAAGAAAGAGTTTTCCAGCCATTAATTATGCTCATTAATTTTCTCCTTAAATACCATATCTGCAGACTTCCTACTCACACTTCACATAAACAAGCAGGCACATGCACATGCCTCTATCTGTATTCCATGAAAATCAGACATCTAGGCCTGTATACCAGAATAAGAACCACACCAACGTGCTATAATAGATTACCAGCTACCAAATCATTGAGGACTGCAAAACATATAATATAAACAAGACTAAGAAGTCTAAGCGTAGCTTGCCGTTGACAAATGAACCATACCTATTAAACAAATAAATAAATTACAAACATAGATTAAATTCATATTGCCATCTTGTATAAATGCAGTGTATTTAAGAAAAGCTGCAGGCAAGTATTTTGCTGCTATAAGTTGATGGCAAGGAATAACAAAAAATCATAGACATTTTTACCATTACATTGAACTGTGCAAAGCAAGTATTTTTCTTGAAGACCTACATTATCCGATTTTCTAGCATGTTTCGGCCAAAAAAGAAAAAACATTATCTTTGAGCCAAAACTTTAACAAAACAACACATACCTTTTTCATCATTTGATCCAATTAAATCTGCAACAGTGGTTTTTTTTTTAAAAAAAAAAGCTCTAATATTGCTACAGAAAGTTAACCATGATTGGTACATGTGATAAACTAATGAAAAACCACAGCGAAAACCCCTCCCCCCAAAGTATACTCCAGAACGATCTTGATTATAAAAAAATATTTAATTATTAAAAGAGTGAACTTTGTGCGTGGCAGGCATGGGGGGTCAGTACATGCTAAAGGTAGCGCTCATTTATAATACTCCCAGTCAGGCAGCTGAGAAACTTTCTTATCATAATAGGAGCCTCAGACAAGCATCGACTCTAATCTAAGAGGGAATTAAGCAACCAAATAGCTGCAAATATTCATTTTTCACATTTGTTTCTTTCTGCAGGTTTCCTTCCTTGCCAGTAGTCTACTTGCAGAGCCTCCTCAAAAGATGCCCTGGGAAACTTCAATTCTATCTACCTTGACCCCTTGTACGGAATGATACTATTACACAAGCCATGTTGATATTATTATAGCACAGAATTCATGGATGGAGAATAGTTTTGGACAAAATCAGCACCAATATTAAGGAACTGAAATCTGATGTGCAATTTGCAAGCTGTTGTAATATGATGCAAAATTGATATAAATGGAACATTAAAAAAATAAAAACTAAGAAAAGGTCATAAGTTCCAAGAGCGTACAACATGCAGGCAACACACAGATGAAATTATTCAACTTGTATTCAATTTTTAAGCATCTGACAGCTAGAGAAGCATAAAAGGAAAATGAAGGCAAATAAACATAAAAAAAATCTAATGGACATACAAAAATGATAAGAAGAGATATTTAAATGAAAAGTCATTACTATAAATCTCTCTGGGGAAGCTTGATTTTATTAATCACCTGTCAGCTTTATCAAATCCAAATCTAGCACCAAAATAAAATGCAACAGAAAGTAACCATGCATCACTGTGTAGAGCAACCAAAGATAGCCAATCTTTCTCTAGCATTCCATCTCTTGCAAAGTTAATGCCCAATGCAGGTTCTGGGAACTCTGGAGGCACCTCTTCTGCAGGCAAATTAACTTCCCAGTGCTCATTGGGAAATCCATAGAGGCATAAATTTTCCTTTTCTGCAACAAGAATCATTCAGTTGTAACCATAAAGACCTATTTGATTGAATCATAATGATAGCAATCTGCTTGGCCAATAAATAAACTCAGTAAATCTTTCAGGCATGTGGAAAAAAATCTCATTATATATGAAACTACTTGATTTCATCCAGCCGGTGTGGACACAGTAACAGGATTCAGGGTATCGTCAACAGTAATTTGTGCATATGCATATTTTGGTAAAGCAGCAAAAACAGAAGAGGCAAGCCACTTTATTCACATCATAGCAATAATTACCTACAACTAGGATTACAACATTTGCAGTATCTCCATAAAAAACCGGTTCAGCTTTATCAATGATCTTTGCCTCTTCCATGTCTTAAGGTTCCTACCATTTTAAAAAGTAGGGTGCCTCAGCTCACCATGCAAGCATTACATTATAGAAAAAAGGGTTAGATGACAACAAAGTGAAGCCAGATAAAGGCAATGTTGGATATGACATGTCATCATGAACAATATATGGACGACAAACAAATCTACAAAACACAATGAAACATATCGGATTTAGAATATCAACAATTTTTCCAAAGCCTCAACTTCAAAACCCCATAGTTCCTCACCTTGCTCAACCCTAAAGACTCTCAGGATGGGAAAATTTCTATCCGTAAACACATAAAATTTGGTCAACAAAAAATATTTTCCAGCACTATCTTAAAATATCAAATAAGAACTAAGCAGCACCTCCATAGACCTATGATGCAAACTTTGAAACATAAGATTATAAATAGATGGCTACTTGGTGCAAGGAAGGGGTCAAATTTGCTGACTTAAAAGTTTTATATTGACAAATAGATTCTAGAGTCTATCTAAGTTAACCAAGTTTTCAATCATTTTGTACCTAGACAATCCATTACACGCACATACACGCGCGCGCAAACACACACACATACATGTAGACACACACACATACACATGCACGCACGCATGCATATGCATAATATAAATATTCATGTTTAGAGTACAATGCATTATTTTAGTGTTTAATGACGATCAAACATATGGCAATCTAAATGCCTATGATATTTGAGCTTTTAGATGGCCAAACCTATGTAATATGTACATGTACTTAACTTTAATTATATTTTAAACAAATCATTGAAAAGCTTGTCAAAATTCATAAAAGTCTAATTTTAACATAATTTCTCACATCAAAAAAAAGAAGAAATGAGGAAAAAATGGGTATAAATAGCCATCTGTATAAAATGAGTTAGGCTGTGCAAGATAATTTTATACCAAACTTCCATAATGGCCTCAGCCTTATATAGATATCAGCCAAATCTGTTGCATGGAATGGACTGGGAATTCCAACTTCAGCACCACCATTCCAATGTTTGATTTGAGCAACAAGTAACAAATGACAACTGCTTTAGAATCACCATTCTCTCAAATTAAGGAATTGTGATTCCATTCTTAAATGGGAAGAATAATTATTGTCATAAGAATGGGAATGGATGATATTTCTGGCATGAATTAATTGCTAACATTTGTCGTACAAAATGGGAATAAATGACATAATTGATATAAATAATTTAACAACATTCATGGTATAAAATGAAAATTAATAATTTAATTAACATTTGATCTAAAAAAATATCATATTACTAGGATGAAAAGTGACAATGTAAGATAACAACCATTATAACCTTATAATTGCTGACACTTAAAAGCCCAATTTGTATAATATATAAAACAATGAAGGCCTCCAAAACAATTAAAAGAGTCATTACTTTAAATTTTGATTCCATTCCTTAGTCAAGGATATATCCAACAGGTTAATAAAAAAATATTATATTTTAAAAATATAATTTGCTAAATGGAAATAGTAGATGAAATTATCATTCATTTTCCACACAATCCTTTGTTTTGTTCCCAAAAGATGGAAAAGGCACGGCAATTCTGATTACTTATCTTTGATTCCCCTTCTATCTATATTTCTATTTCATCATGTGTGCCAATGATAGCATAAATACAATAATAATGATCGCAAGCATTCTTGAACCTAATAATCAAAAACTAGAACTTATTTCAACATTTCCTACTAAAGATACAACTCCTAACCTCACATGAAGTAAGGATTGAAAAATCAGTACCAAAGATGGCAGTGGTTTTCCCCCAGGAATGGTACGGCATCAATCCTTACTATGAAGACTCAAGATGATGGTGCATACTGTTATCATATCAGTATGCAAATTTGAGGAGATTTTTTTTATATGATTTTCTTTGGATTTTGATATGTCAGACAAATATTTACTCAATTTTTTTAATGTGAAATATGGATATAAGTTAGGATAAAGCTTATTTGATTGCCTACCGTATATATATCCAATTGATATCTGTTGTCTTTTTCTAACACAATCAACTATAAGAGTGAATTGCCTCTAGTACAAAGAATAAATTATGTTCCTAGTCCTGACCACTGATACTCTAAACATACAACTATTTAGACAGATAGGCACGAAGTCCGGAGGATCCATGGCCAGGAACTTCAAGGAACTTCAAAAAAGTCCACAGGCAGCATTTATTTTCACCAGATGTTCATATATTCATGTTTGGATAACTTTAACCTGTTTCCTTAGATCATTGAATTAGACAATTATAATTCTAGTATGATTTTGTATCGGATTTAATGCCTGATTGATTTGTCTTCCACACTTCACTCTAGGTCAGTCAACATGACCTTTTACCTTTTTTTAAAAAAGTTATCCTGATCAACACAAGCTTGGTACTGGCTCGTACCAATCTGAACCAATCAAGATGACTGGTTTGTCCCATTCTTACTTCAAGAAAAAAAAAAGGTTGTCCTCCTGATCATGATAGAGTCCATATTGGCTGTAGCTGCTTTGGTATCAATCAGTAGTGATCAAGACAATTGATATATCTCAAGTTTGTCAATTTCAGCAACCCAATAACCCTCAGGGATGGTACCACATCATTTCAACAATATTTAAATCCATGACATAAAGTAAAAGGCTCGCATGCCTTACAGCTCCCATGACAAACTATAAAGTGCATTTTTGCTAACCCTAAATAGCGAACAAAAAATTAAGTTAAATATGGAAAAATAGAGATTAAGTGACTACAATTTTGGGAGTTCAATCAATTTTGTCAATTAAAAGTGCTTGTCTTCTAGTACTCAAGACTCCTTGTTTTGGGCAAGGTTAGTAAATTTTGAGATCTCAACCATCTTGATAGATCGTCGATACCAAGATGAACCAAGATCTTGGGTTATCTTAGCCAAGATAGTAAGGTGGGAATTTATGGAAAAGGCCAACATAATATATGTTTTTAGCTAATAATATCAAACCCAAGATATATACAATGACAACAACAAAGCCTTCATCCCAAACTAAAAGAGGTCGGCTACATGAAACCTTTTTTATGGTTCTACTTAGTTTTGACTCTTTTTTTTTTTTGTAAGATACTAAAATTTTAATTTTTTTTTATCACTTCCTCCAGCGTAATTTTCAATTTACCTCTACCTCTTTTTCATTCTACATATATCAAATTACTTCTTTGCACCAGTACATCCCTAGATTTACGTTGCAAATGTTCAAACCATTTAAGTCATTCTTTCCTCAATTTGTTTTCAGTTGGTGCGCTACCTCCACTCTTTTTCCAAGATATATGAATATCAAAAAAGAGTAAATTTTGGATTAAGCACATTTTAAAATAATTTTTTTTCTTTAGCATAGGTTAATTATTAAAGTATCCAATAAAATTATAAAACAAAATTAGAAAATCCATGCCAATATATTTTTATCATATTCGTCAACATATCAGGACATCATCCATAGAAGCCATTGGCCAAGTTAATGAGGACCACGATTTTGTACACATTGTATTAGTGGGTGCTGAATGTCGATACGATTGGAGATCTTGGTAAGAATGAAAAGCTTGTCTTGAGGGCATAAATTATACCTAAGTCTCTAGGGGAAGATGTTCGAAAAAAATTCCTGCCTTTTCTTGTTGTCATTGCCATTGTAAGACATGTATGGTCCAAGCCAACAAAAGCCATGCACCTCTGACATCACATCATCTTTACCTGCATTTAGTATTTTACTTGCAATTCCTTATCACTATTGCACTTGATTTCTCCTTTGTTTTATATGCTTGAAAAGTATTTATACATTAAAAATCCACAAACTGACATTCCAACTTGTAATATCAATGTTGACACCTCTTTCCATCTTCCTTATTCCTTGTCCTTTTTATCCTTATTGTTCTTTGTTCTTCTTCTTGCTATATTAATTGGCATCACTCCAGCAATTAACCTGTACCGATTTTACCATCTGTTTGGGTATGCACATATACAGATGTCCATAAGGCCTGCTTTCAATTTTCCAAGGTTCAGAACACCACTATGTGTTTTCTGAAACAAGTGTAGGCAGTAAATATCTTTTGCTTAAAAAAGATGGTGCAAAGATTGCATTCTTCAGGGCCAGTGTGGCACTGGATTAACTACTGTATATGTGTATGTCTATGTATGTACCAACTTTATATTGTTACACTGTTTGACATTATAACCGTGCATGGCAAAATACAACAAACGAGAAGTAATTAAGAAATGAACAGAATGTGTGCATGCTTAAGAAGGGGGGAAAAAATAATCACAAAAAATAGAGTTTATACATGTCTAACCAGTACGTTTCAGGAAACTGATGAAACTGATGAAACAACTGAGGGAACTCCTTCATTGCATTCAAGAACCATATATTGTATGTTACCATTTAAACCTGTCCATTAATCTTAAAATCTCCAAAATAAAACAATGCAAATATATAAATACCGCATCCTAAAGAAACCCCTAATTAGAATTCCTTTCTATAAGCAGTGCCAAGACCCTAAAATAATCGTAATTATCAAGCTAACTGTAATTTTCCAGTAAAAATGTTACTAGAAGCTAAATCAACACCGAAGGCAGTTTGCACAAATGGACAAGTTATGGGCCCTACCAAAATATCTTCGCCTTTTTCCACCAAACAAAAAAAAAAAAGAAGAAATTATAAGACAAACAACAATAATATAAAACATATACGGCGAAAAACATCTGCCAGAACAGAACCCACTCATACAAGGACAACGAACAACGGGATAAAAAAAAGGCATAAAAAAAAATACGAATTCCTCACCAGGGTTGCACTGCTGGGAGAAATTCTGCACATCTGCATCACCGGAGGCGAAAAAAAAAAAATTAAATCGTCCAAAACGAAACAACATGATGATTTATTTTTTCATGAAAAGCCTTGATAAAAAGAGGAAGAGGGAAGATTTGAGCTCACCGGTGGTGAGGGCTCTCACCATCCCGGCCCTCCGGCCCTTGAAGTCCTGGAAAACCTCCTCGACCGTCCTCGGGTTGTACGGCGCCAGTCCCCCGTCCATGTCCCAGCTCCAAAGGAAGAAGAATAAACACAGAGAACTCGAGAAATATAGCTAGGTATTCGAAGAAAAGAAAAGAAGAGAGAGAGAGAGAGTTTGGACTTCGGTCTTTATGGGAGGGAAATAGGGTAGGAAAACACGGTACTCGTATATTTTAAACGTCGGAGAGGAATGGAGATGGCGAGCGGACCCGAGGGTCTCCTCATGGAGGGAATGAAGTGGATTGGAAAGATGGGACGGACGAGCCCGGTGCGGGGTGGGGTCCGAGTTACCGCCGTATTTAGGGTTTCTTTCGGTGTGCGGGTCGGTCCGAAGTAGGGACCCCACACGCGTGCGGTTTCGTCTCTTTCTTGCTCATGGATCGATCGGAATATTCGGGATTCACAACAGTACTCGTCACTTTTTTTTTTTTGCTTAATTAGTTTTTACGAGTGCCGTGCATAGGGTTTTTTTTTTTCCTCATGGTTCCGTCCCAATCTTTTTCTAATATATATATATATATATATATATATATATATATATATATATATACTTTAGAGTGAAGTGAAAATAAAATTATTTTTATTTAAGTTATACTGATATAAAAATAGAAGGCTACGAATGAAGAAACATTTAAAAAATTGATTTAGTATTAAAAAAAAAGTAAACATAACTTTTATTCAAAGTTATAAGAAAAAAATAAATTAATTAAAATCAGCTATATTTTTTTTCTTCATTCTATTCTGATTGTATTTATATTTATAAGACGTGAATATAAACTTATGCTGAACACCGTTCTATTATATTTATAAATTAATAAATATTAAACTTTTAAGATATTTTTAGATTTAAAGGAAGTAATCCTAAAAGATGACTGGGTTAATTTTGCAATCAAGTATGTTGTTACTCTTATTGGATTGAAAAAGTCTATGTATGTCAAAATCAACTTCGATGGGAGTGTCCGTGGTAGAATCGCTAGTTCTGTATTTATCATCCGTGGGAAGGCGGGTGATCTGGTGGCGGCAAGAGGGTTTGGTGCTCTTGACTATTCTGTCCTGATGGCGGAGCTCTATACGGCTTGGGTAGGAATTTCTTATGCCGTTCGGATTCTCCGCGCTCATCGGATCATGATCGAGGGTGATTCTAAGACGGTCATCTCTTGGTTGCAGAAAAAGAATTATTCTGATGGACCCTCTAATCCAATCTTGAGGGATATTTATTCCCTTTTGCGAGGGAACGACTCGGTCCTGATTTGACATATATTTCGGGAAGCCAATGCGACTGCTGATTGGGCGACTTCTTTTATGGCTCAGCATACTGGCTCATGGAATTGAAGGGTTGGAGATCATTGTCCTACTTTTCTTCAGCATATTTTGTTCTCTGATGTATCTGGGCTGATTCACACGAGACTTGTGTGATCGCCCGTTTGTTACCAAAAAAAAAGTCTATTAATTTTTTTTTTTATATAAATATATTATGATATGGATACAAATTCAAACACCTAAATAATATCCACATCCCTATTCATATTCATTAAAAAATTAAATATAAAATTATCTAATTCATATCAAATATCTAATTATATTTTTAACCATGTTTAATCTTACGTAATACGTATAATTTTTTTTTAAAAATAAATTATCATACCAATATGATATTAATTTAATTTATTTTTTACTTTTTGATGCCTTTAATTGGATGGTCAAAAAATTTAACTATCTTATTTATATTTATATTTTTAAGCATCCAATTTTTATTTATATTCATTTTAAATAAATAAATATGAACTTATATTTGATTAATATACATCTTCCTTTTCATTTTTAGCAAAAAAAAAAAAAAAACGATATGATATGAATGTACTGAAATTTGATTTGTATATGATTAGTTATTATTATTATTATTATTGGTATAGGCGGGTGATCACACCATTCTAGCGCGAGTCAAACCCGATATATTAGAAAATAGAATTGCTTAAGTACAAAAGGGCAAGGGTCTTCCTACTTCCAGCTCTAGAATCCAAAGTGATAGGCCATGGAGGCAGCAACCCAGTCAGCCACTGAGTTAGCTTTTTGGTAGATATGTCTAATCTAGACTCTGAGTGCCTCTTGATCAGATGTCTTGGATCAAGGGGTTAGTTGGCAAGTGGTCACGAAAGTCCCATATGAGCTATCGAATAATAGTAAAAGAGTCACCCACGATGAAGAGACAACAGGCACCAAGGATACGAATGGCGTAGGAGATGCCAGCCCAAGCTGCATAAAGCTCGGCCAGAGGAACAAAGGAGTTAAGAGGACCAAAACCCTGCGCCGCCAACATGGCTCCATCAAATCCACGAATAACAAAGGTCGAGACTGCATGTCTACCCTGAACACACCCATTGAAGTTGATTTTGACAAACCATGAAAGTGGGGGCTTCCAAGAGACAAAAACCATATGCCAGTGCGCTGCTAAAGCAGCTGGAAAGCCCCATAGGCCAGGACTGTCAGAATAAAAAACAAAGTAGTAGAATGTGTACTCAGCATATAAAGAGATAGTTTTCTCGTTAGTGAAAATAAGCAGGTTCCGAGATAACCAGATCTGATAAGCTATGTATGCCAAAGTAGTACTCTGGTGCTGGATACCCCTTTGAATATCCTAATGAAGAAAGTGTAGGAAAGAAACCCGCTGAGGACCAATACCCCCCTCCCATAGGTGTCGTCCCATAATCCGCCATATCCATGTCACTATGGGGCAGGTGACGATAGCATGATCAGCAGTCTTCTCCTTCAGACCACATAATGGGCAGGTAGGTTGAATGGTCACGCTCCTCCCAGGGAGCAGAGAGCAAGTAAGAAGATAGTCCCACATAAGCTTCCAAATAAAGAGCCTAATCCTAGGATGGATGGAAAGCTGCCAAATCCACACCACATCCTACATGTGCTGAGGCTGTGGCCTATAAATATCCATTAGGTTTCTGGTAGGAGCACTAGACATACAAGATCTCCTTCATAATCTGGTGTCAGAGGTATGGCCTGATATGAGAGGAATAGAGAGGATCCGATGAGAGAGCTCCTCACCAAAGAAGTGAGACAACGTGGATGTAAGCCATGCAGAATGATCCTGGGTAATCAAATCATTAACTCTCATTTTGCTGGGTACATCAATGCTAACAAATGTAGGCCATTAGGACAGGGGAATATCTGCAATCCATGTATCCTGATCAACATCGACAGAGGAACCATCACCAATCATCCACGAGATGTTGTCCAGGATAACCGGAGCATGCCAATAGACCTCTTTCCAGAAGAAAGAATAGCCACGAATAGATTGAAAATTCTTAGTAGGAGTCCAATCACCATATCTGGCACGCATAAAGGAGCTCCACATACAATGTGGATCAAGTAAAAAAGAAGTAGCATACCGAGCAATCAAAGCCTCCCTTCTGATAGTCAGTGACTGAATCCCAAGCCCTCTATTTCTAATCAGCAAACAAACAATATCCCAAGCTAGCAAATGAATACCATGGCCATCCTATATAGAAACTCAAAGAAAATCCCAAAATATCTTTCAATTTTCTTTAGGCAATTCATCGGGATAGCAGCATTGGCTAAGAGATAGATAGGAAGAGAGGTGAGAACCGAGTGCAGAAGGGTGATCCTAGCCATCATGGATAAGCCCATGACCTGCCAACTCTTAAGACGATCACGGACACGCCTCTCTAGGTCCCTAAAATCATCGTTCTATGGGCGTATGTTGGTCCAGATGGCAACCCAAGAGGGGGAGGGGGGTAAATTGGGTTCTTTAAAAAATTTACCCCTTTTAAAAACGATTTCTTAACGAAAGTACACAAGTGAAGTGAATTAATAACTACTATGCACAATATGAAGAAGATAGAAAGAGAGAGTCAAAGGCACGACAAACACAAAGATTTATAGTGGTTCGGTGTTAGCCACACCTACGTCCACTCCTAAGCAACTCTTGGGTCAACACTATAATCCCCTGATTATAGTTGAGTTGTTTTACAAGCTCACAACTCTAACTTGTTGTTTTACATGGGGTCACAACGAATCTAGCCGTTTTCACAGGTTCACTAGCACAAAACCTTAACCCAAGCTAAACTAGCTTGTCCTCAAGGTAAACTACCTCAACTAATTCAATCCCCCTGATTGAATTAGTAAACAACAAATCAATTTAATGTTTACAACAATGTAAAGCTCCTTAAATGAGCAAATATGCAATGTAAATAAACAAGGGTAAGAAAAGCCTGATTGAAGCCAAGTGGATTTGAGCTTTTCTTCTTTTCTTCTTTTCCTCCTCTCTTTTGAATAGATGAATCAAGCTTCAGCTCTGATTCTTGACCAAAATCTGTTGGAGAGAACTTTGAGGAAATAGGGCTTTTGCTCTTCTTCTATTCTCTTTGAGAATCCTCCGAATTTGAACTTTTAGGGCTTGGGATTTCTCTTGAATCTCTCTTTGAATGATAGACGTGGACTCATAGATTTTCTCTCTCTTTTTCACTGGATATATCTCTCAATTTTTTTGATATTTTTCTCTTTTTCTTCATTTTCTATCTCTTATGTCGAACGGACGAATCCCCCTTTTTATAAATTTTTTAATATGAGATTATGTGAGAAAATAGCCATTGAAATGTACCTTGGATGATTCTCCATGCAAGAAAATATATCCGTTGAGAGTTAGGTGGAAAAATATATCCGTTAGAGTTGATCTGGCACTTTTGAAAATCGTCCTTGACAGGTTGGAGTCGGCTCCAACTTTTCATATGTTGGCTCCAGATCGTCTTCCCAAAAATAGCAAAAAATTGATTCAACGTGGAGTTGGCTCCGTCTTTACAAGGTGTCGACTCACCGCTGACTGGAGTCGGCTCCCGATTTCTGAAGTGTCGGCTTCAAAAATTGCTCCGAAAACATAGTCTCTGTGAATCAGGTTAGAGTCGGCTCCCGAAATCCATGTATCGGCTTTGGTTTCTAAAGTAGAAATAGTTTCTCTGTATCTCAGATTGGAGTTGGCTCCGCCAGGTCGGGTGTCGGCTCCAAACCGTGCCAAAATTTTGAACTGTTCCGATACGCTCTGGAGTCGGCTCGAGTGGTTCTAGGTGTTGGCTCCAAGTTCTGAACTTAAATAAATTTCATTGAAATTCAATTCAAAACTGATTTCTAAGTACCATTTGGATAAATAACCGATCTTAATTCCTGAAACACTTATCAAATCTATCAGAAACATAAGGAATATACTCATGGCTTTTGTTAATCATCAAAATCAATAATTGGGTAAATAATTTTTAATAATTTTCCCCAACAATCTCTTCCTTTTTGATGATGACAAAAACATTGAGTATATGCATAATCAATTAATGTATAATTGATAAAACATTTTAAAATTAAGGTTAAGCTCTCCCTTAATGAGATAGCTCCCCCTATGTGTGTGCATATGTTAAGTTTATTGAAACTTTACTGCATATCTTAATTCCTTTTGATATAAATGTTGATTTAACAAATATTATCTTCATTATCTTTTACCATTGTACATGCATATACAAATATCTCTTCTTTCCATCTTTATGCATATACAAATACCTCTTCTCTCCCCCTTTTTTGTAATCAACAAAAAGGTTAAGAAGGTGCAAATAGGTTTAAATTAATATCAAACGCCAGAATTAAGAAATTCATTCATTAAAATTCAATGCTTCAAAGATCAAATATGATATTCATTAAGTATCAAAATGTTCATTGCACAATTGCTTCATTACATCATTCAACTATAACAAACTATCATTCCTATTACATCAAGAAGCAAACTAAACATCAAAGTCTAATTACATCAAAATGTAAGTTAAACATCAAAAACTAATAACATCAAAAAGTATCAAAATCTAAGAAAATCTAAAGTTCTTCTAAAATCTTACATTTCCATTCCATCCTTTTGTATCTTCATAAAATCAGTTAATAACATCTTCTCCATTCCATCCTTTTGTATCTTCATAAAATCAGTTAATAACTTCTCTACCAAAGAAGCTGCCACAATTACTTTCTCTTGTAACTCCGCATTACACTTTGAATATGTTTCAGAATCTCCTCCAATGTCCTTGATCTTCTCAAAAATTTGCATTAAATAACATTTCAAGGCCTCGGAAGAAGTTCCAAAGGATGATTCAATTCTGTTTACTTTATCTTCCAAGGAGTAATACAACTCTCTTATACTCATAAGTCTATTATCAAATTCAATCTTCATTCTTTCCTCATGACAAGCAAAGAATTCCTTTAGCTGCTCCATTTAAATTGAAGAAAATCAGAAGTAGGAACAGAAATAGATGTAGGTGCTGGTGTAGGTGCTGGTGGTGGTGATGATCTACTGGGCTCAGGTGAAGGATGTCTCATGGATGGTCCAGCCTCTGATGGTGCAGTAGCTCCAGTATCAGCTGCCCTGTCCTCTAGGTGTCCCTTCCTTTCCCAATTTTCATTAATCTTCACGAACCCCATACGTGTACAATGCAATGCTATAGTAATCTGTGTGTCTAAGGTTTTTCATAGGTTCACTATCTGAAATAACTACCCCTTGGCTCTGAAATGCTAATGTCAAAATCATGCCGTAAGGCAAAGTTGATCTCTTCTTACTACCAGCCTCAGCCATATACCATATCATCATCCCAGCTAAATTTATTGGCTGACCTGTCAGAACACTGTCCATGATTACAATGTCTCTCTCCGAGACATACTCAAATCTGCGGTCTTTGGAAATAAAATCCGACCACAAATATTATGTAATAATCTGAGCTCTAGGGGCAACTGGTTTACCCTAACCTCTTCAAATTCTGTGACCTCCCTTCCTAGCATTCTTGATAATGCTCCTGATCTCTCACTATAGGAATTTGCAATTAGTTCAACAACAGAATCTCTAAAAGGTTTCCTAATATCTCAGTAGTCAAATAAATTCTTTTTCCTCTAACAAAACTTACAAGACCTTCATCTCTCTCGACAAATTATGGTAAAACTTCTTAACTAAACCAGGATAAGTAGGAACATCAAGAGAACAAACCTTCTCCCATCCTAGCTCCTTTAACTGCCGCCCAATAGAAAAACCCTCTGCCTCAAAGAAGTGAAAATCGACTTTTCTGCCCATAGTGATCACACGTCTAGCAAGGGTGTCGATTTGATGTGAAGAAGGGCTTGGAACGGCGCTTGGTGTCGAAGCGGATGAGGTAGAGGACGAACTCGAAGAGGGTTGTCGCCTCGGACGCCTCACCGTCCGTTTCTCGATCGTCACCACTCCACAAATAAGGATCCCCTACGTTTGGGTGCCATTGAGTGCTAGGGAATGGTTAATTTGAGAAACCTTGGGTTTTGGGAAGAGTTGGGAAGGATTTGGAAAAGTTTGGAGTTGTTTGAAATGAGAGAGGTGTCGATTCTGCCCTAGATAAATCAACCTGGGACCACTTGGAGTCGACTCCCGCAAAGCAAGGTATCGGCTCTAGATCGCTAACACAGTCAGCGCCCGAAGTAGAGTTGACTCTGGAAAGGCAGGTGTCGGCTCCAAAATCTCAGACAAAACTGGAGTCGACTCCAATAACCATGGTGTCGGCTCCAAGATAGTTTTAGTGAAAAATAAAGAGTTTTCAAGAATCTAAAACTTGTCCGGATTGTCATTAAATTTTGGATAAATCAACTTTGGAATGTGATGAATCAAAGGGTTCAAAAGTCTAGATAAGTTTTCCTTAGAATCATAAAAGATTTTTCAAGAAATTGATTGAAATCTAGATAATCATTTCTAGGAGATTTAAAATTCATTCCAATGGATCACAAACTCCTAATTCTCCTCTAAGATAACAAAATCTCTCTTCACTTAAGGGTTTTATAAAAATGTCAGCTAATTATTCATCCGTCTAACATAATCAAGACAAATGTCATTATTAGCTACGTGTTCTCTAATAAAATGATATCTGATTTCAATGTGTTTAGTCGTGAATGTTGAATAGGATTTTTAGTTAGTTTATTGCACTAGTATTATCGCATCTAATTGGAGTTTTATCAAGTGTTATACTATAATCTTCAAGTTGTCGCTTAATCCAAAGGATTTGAGCACAGTAACTTTCAGCTGTAACATATTCAGCTTTAGCAGTTGATAATACAACTGAATTTTGCTTTTTGTTAAACCAAGAGATTAAGTTACTTCCTAAAAATTGGCATGCACCACTTGTATTCTTTCTATCCAATTTACAACCAACATAATCAGAATCAGAATATGCAATCAAATTTAACGTTGAGTCTCTAGAATACCATAATCCTACATTTTTAGTTCCATTTAGATATCTAAGTATTCTTTTTACTGTAATTAAGTGAGATTCTTTAGGTTCAGATTGATATCGTGCACATAAACACACTGCAAACATAATATCAGGTCTACTTGCTGTTAAGTAAAGTAGAGATCCGATCATACCTCTGTAATATTTTTGATCAATAGGCTTACCGTCTTCATCTTTATCTAACTTGCATGAAGGACTCATTGTTTCGAGAGGTTTGACTTGTTCCATACCAAACTTCTTGAGAATTTTTTTCATGTACTTTGTTTGGTTGATGAAAATTCCCTCTCTTTCTTGTTTGATTTGTAGTCCAAGGAAGAAGTTGAGTTCTCCCATCATGCTCATCTCAAATTCACCCTGCATTAACTTAGCAAATTCTTGACACAAAAGATTGTTAGTAGCACCGAATACAATATCATCTACATAAATTTGTACTACCAATAAATCTTTATCTTTTCTTTTCAAAAATAAGGTTTTATCAACATTTACTCTAGAAAAATTATTTTCAATTAGAAATTTGCTTAATATCATACCAAGCTCTAGGTGCTTGTTTTAAACCATAAAGTGCTTTGTGTAATTTAAAAACATGGTTTGAAAATTCATGATCTTCAAAACCTGGTGGTTGTTCTACAAAAACTTCTTATTTATAAAACCATTTAAAAATGCACTTTTAACATCCATAAATTAATGTTCATATGACATGCAAATGCAAGTAATAGTCTAATTGCTTCTAATCTAGCTACAGGTGCAAAAGTTTCATCAAAATCAATTCCTTCTTTTGATTATATCCTTTTGCAACTAATCTAGCTTTATTTCTAATTACTATATCATTTTCATCTAATTTATTTCTAAATACCCATTTAGATCCTATAACAGAATGACCTTTGGGTCTATCACTAAGGACCATACATTATTCCTAGTAAATTGATTTAATTCCTCTTGCATAGCTAACATCCAATTACTATCTTTTTCAGCTTCTTCAATAGTTTTAGGTTCTATATGAGATACAAATGCAAGATGATTATTGATGTTCCTCATTGATGATCTAGTTCTTACTCCTTGAGATGGATCACCTATGATTAAATCTTTGGATGACCATAAGCATATCTCCAATCTCTAGATAGATCTACATCATTATGAGTAGTATCAATAACATCATCCTTAGGTGAGTCATCATCTTTAGCTTCTTGTTCATGGTCTGAAGATACATCTATATTTAATTTTTAATATCTCTTTCAAGCAAAATTGTATCTTCCTCATCATCAATCTTTCAGAACTTGATGCTAAAGACTCATCAAATACTACATGAATTGATTCTTCTACAATTAAATATTTCTTATTGAACACTCTATATGCTTTACTAGATGTTGAATATCCTAAAATATACCTTCATCAGATTTGCATCAAACTTTTAAAGATTGTCCTTACCATTATTATGAATAAACATACAACCAAATGCATGAAAATAACTAATGTTAGGTTTCCTATTATGCCATAGTTCATAGGGAGTTTTCTTAAGAATTGGCCTAATTAAAGCTCTATTAAGGATGTAACATGCTGTGTTTATAGCTTCCGCCCAGAAGTACTTTGGGAGTTGGCTTTCACATAGCATGGTACGGGCCATGTCTTCTAATGTTCTATTTTTTCTTTCTACTACTCCATTTTGTTGTGGTGTTCTAGGTGCAGAAAAATTATGATGAATACCATTTTCAATAAGAATTTTACAAATTGATGATTTTCAAATTCTGTGCCATGATCACTTCTAAGAGACACTATGGTAGTGTTTTTCTCATTTGTGACTTTCTTGAAGAATTTTAGGAATATCAAGAAAGTCTCATCTTTGTGAGCTAAAAATAATACCCAAGTGTATCTAGAATAATCATCTACTATCACAAGACCATATTTCTTTCCTCCTAGACTAGTGGTTCTAGTAGGTCCAAAAAGGTCCATATGAAGTAGTTCAAGTGGCCTAGTAGTTGAAACAATATTTTAGATTTGAAAGAATTTCTAGTTTGTTTTCCAAATTGACATGCATCACAAATTCTATTATTTTCAAAATCTAGTTTTGGAAGTCCTTTAACTAAATCCATTCTAATTAATTTTAAAATTAGGTGTGTGCTTGCATGACCTAATCTACGATGCCATAACCATCCAATCTCATTAACCTTAGCATTATCAGCAATTAAGCAATGATTACTAGTAGACAAATTGTCTAAATCAATTAAGTATACATTGCCATTTCTATTTCAACAAATATAATGCTATTGTCAATGGGATTAGAAACAGTGCAAATAGAAGCTTCAAATGAACTTTGAAACCTTTATCACACAATTGGCTAATGCTAATTAAATTATGCTTTAAACCATCAACATATAAAACATTTTCTTTAAAAGTGGATGAGTTATTTGAATTTTACCAAATCCCATAATTTGCCTTTGCCATTATCTCCAAAGTAACAACTCCTCCTCTTTTATCTTCAAGGTGATGAATTGATTCCTTGTCACCCGTCATGTGCCTTGAGCAGCCACTATCAAGATACCACTTTCATTTTGATCCTTTGGCGCAAGACACTCCTGCAAGATAATCAATTCTTTTGTTTAGGTACCCAAGCTTTCTTGGGTCCTTCATGGTTAGTAGTAATAAAATTGTTCCTTTTAGAACCCATATTTTCTTTTCTTTAAGCATTAAATTCTTATTAGATTTTTTGAAATTGCATTCATAAGATTTATGCCCTTTTTGTTACAGCAATAACATGAAACATCATTTTACTGTTTTCTTAATAAAGAAATTTTTTATAAATTTTTGTTTCATGAGGTCTATAACCTAATCCAGCTTTATCAAAATAGCTCTTTGATTACTTAAAAGTAAATTTAATTTTTCTGAGCTATATGTAAATTTATCAACAATATTCTTATATTTATCAACTTCTTTTTTAAGTTAATATTTTCATTAGAAATTGATTCTTTTTCTTTTAGCAAAACTTCATTTTCAGATTTTAGATTTTTGACTTCAAGAATTAGTTCATTTTTCTTTGAGAAGATTTAAATTTTTCAGTTTTCAAAGATTTATTTTTTTCTTAAAATTTAAAATCACTGACTAATTCATTAAATGCATCATACAATTCATCAAATGTAAAGTCATCATTAAGAGCTTTAGAACTTACCTCATTGTCGTCATTGCCATGAAGCAATATTGCAACCTCTTTTTGTTCTTCTTCGGATGAAGATTCTTCACTATTGCTCCATGTTGCAACATAGGCTTTCTTTTTCTTCTTGTATCCCTTCTTTAATTGAGGACATTCAGATCTAAAGTGCCCCAATTTCTTGCATTCATAACATATTAAGGGTCTTTTTCTTTGTTTTTGTCCTTTTCTTTTTTCTCTTTCTCCTTCAATTTTATTCCAGACTTTCTCTTATGGAAGGGTCTCCTTCTTTGCATAAATTTCTTGAATTTTTTAGCAAGGAAAGCTGTCTCATCATCTTCATCATCATCTTCACTGCTGCTTTCTCATTTTCTGCAGCCTTAAGTGCAATTATTCTTTTCTTCTTGACTTCTTCCTCTTGATGCTGCTTCATTGTCAGCTCATGGGTCATCAAGGATCCAAGTAGCTCCTCCAAAGGTAGAACATTCAAGTCTTTGCTTCTTGGATTGCAGTTACTTTTGCTTCCCATGATCTTGAAAGAGACCTAAGAATTTTGCACACCAAATTAGAATTAGTATAAGTCTTACCAAGACTTTTCAAACCATTAACAATATCTGTAAATCTAGTGTACATGCATGAGATTGATTCAGTTTGTTCCATGCTAAACAATTCATATTTGTGCACTAGAATGTTAATTTTGGATTCTTTTACTTGGTTAGTACCCTCATGGGTAACTTCTAATCTATCCCATATTTCTTTGGCTGAAATGCAAGTAGATATTCTGTTGAATTCATTTGCATCCAAAGAACAATATAAAACATTCATGGCTTTGGCATTAAGCTGAGCCATTTTCCTATCGTTCTCATTCCAATCCCTTTCGGGCTTAGGAACTATTGAACCATCTACAATGTGTGTGGGTGTACTAGGTCCATTTGTAATGACACTCCACAATTCATAATCTAAAGCTTGAATGAAAATCCTCATTCTTGCTTTCCAATATGAATAATTAGAGCCATTAAATAAGGAGGCCTATTAGTGGATTGACCTTCAACAAAAGATGATCCAGCTTGAGTTGCCATTTGGATCTTTAACTCTTGATTGCTAGATCAAATAAAAATGAGCACAAGCTCTGATACCAATTGTTGGCCCAGATGGCAACCCAAGAGGGGGGGTGAATTGGGTTCTTTAAAAAATTTACCCTTTTAAAAATGATTTCTTAACAAAAGTACACAAGTGAAGCGAATTAATAACTACTATGCACAATATGAAGAAGATAGAAAGAGAGAGAGTCAAAGCACGACAAACACAAAGATTTATAGTGGTTCGGTGTTAGCCACACCTACGTCCACTCCAAGCAACTCTTGGGTCCATACTATAATCCCCTGATTACAGTTGAGTTGTTTTACAAGCTCATAACTCTAACTTGTTTTACACGGGATCACAACGAACCCAGCCGGTTTTCACAGGTTCACCAGCACAAAACCTTAACCCAAGCTAAACTAGCTTGTCCTCGAGGTAAACTACCTCAACTAATTCAATCCCCCTGATTGAATTAGTAAACAACAATCAATTTAATGTTTACAACAATGTAAAGCTCCTTAAATGAGCAAATATGTAATGTAAATAAACAAGGATAAGAAAATCCTGATTGAAGCCAAGTGGATTTGAGCTTTTTTCTTTTCTTCTTTTCCTCCTCTCTTTTGAATAGATGAATCAAGCTTCAGCTCTGATTCTTGACCAAAATCTGTTGGAGAGAACTTTGAGGAAATAGGGCTTTTGCTCTTCTTCTCTTCTCCTTTGAGAATCCTCCGAATTTGAACTTTTAGGGCTTGAGATTTCTCTTGAATCTCTCTTTGAATGATAGACGTGGACTCAGAGATTTTTCTCTCTCTTTCTCACTGGATATATCTCTCGATTTTTTCGATATTTTTCTCTTTTTTTCTTCCTTTTCTATCTCTTATGTCGAACGGACGAATCCCCCTTTTATAGATTTTTCAATCCAAGATTAGGTGAGAAAATAGCCGTTGAAATATACCTTGGATGATTCTCCACGCAAGAAATATATCCGTTGAGAGTTAGGTGGAAAAATATATCTGTTAGAGCTGATCTGGCACATTTGAAAATTGTCATTGACAGGTTGGAGTCGGTTCCAACTTTTATGTGTCGGCTTCAGATCGTCTTTTTAATAATAGCAAAAATCGATTCGACGTGGAGTTGGCTCCGTCTTTACAAGGTGTCGACTCACCACTGACTGGAGTGGCTCCCGATTTTTGAAGTGTCGGCTCCAAGAATTGCTCCGAAAACATAGTCTCTATGAATTATGTTAGAGTCGGCTCTCGAAATCCATGTGTCGGCTCCAGCTTCTGAAGCAGAAAACAGTTTCCTGTATCTCAGGTTAGAGTCGGCTCCGCAGGTTGGGTGTCGGCTCGAACCGTGCCAAAATTCTGAACTATTCTGATACGCTCTGGAGTCGGCTCGAGTGGTTCTAGGTGTCGGCTCCAAGTTCTGAACTTAAATAAATTCCATTGAAATTCAATTCAAAACTGATTTCTAAGTACCATGTGGATAAATAACCGATCTTAATTCCTGAAACACTTATCAAATCTATCAGAAACACAAGGAATATACTCATGGCTTTTGTTAATCATAAAAATCAATAATTGGGTAAATAATTTCTTAATAATTTTTCCAATACGTCTCCCCATAACAGGAATCCCCAGGTAAGATAACCGATCGGCCTGAGCTGTGATGCCCAAAGTTTGAATGATAGCCCCCTTATGGAAGGATTAGTCTTTGGGCTGAAACAGATCATGGATTTGTGCAATTAACCTTCTGATCAAAGGCCCGACAATAAGATTGAATGATGGATGCGAAGGTTGACGCATTATGGATAGTAGCATGGCCAAACATATACCATTATCAGCAAAGAGGAGGTAAGACAGTAAGGAGCCATGTGGGCCCACAGAGAGGGGGCAAGTCGTAATTCATGCTGTGCCGATAGAATGCATGAGACAGATCATCAGTAGATAGGACGAACAAGAAAGGGGATAGAGGACATCCCTGATGCAGCCCCACAGTAGAGTGGAAGAACTCCGTCTGGCTACCATTAATAATTAGAGAGAATGACGACTTATCGACACAAGCCATCATCCAATCAATAAAGAAACCTGCAAAGCCGAACTCAGGGAGTGTTCGACACAAAAATGCCTAGCTCAGTCTGTTTTAAGCTCTTTCCATATCCAACTTGACAACCATAAGGCACTGTCGGGCTGAGGATCGCTGAAGATCATGTATGAATTCCTGACTATCAGCACATTATTAGTGATGCTGCACCCTCTAATGAAAGCCCCCTGCTCTATAGAAATAAGACGTGAACCACATTTTGGAGGCGGGTGACTAAGAGTCTCGTGCATACCTTATATAAGTTGGTGCACAGGATAATGGGCTGGTAGTGCTGAGGACTGCAGGCATCAAGGTGTTTAGGCACCTTAATAATGAAAGTTTGATTCCAGTCAAAGGGAATGGATTTAGAATGGAAAATAAGCTGAATTGCCTACACCACATCCTGTCCCATAATACCCCAATAGTGATGGAAGAAGAATGGCGGGAACCCATCTGGCCCAAAGGCCTTATTAGGCCCAAGATCCCATAAAGCCAACCAAATCTCATCATCTATTATTGGCCTGATAAGAAGGTCATTATTGGCAGTGAGACTTTATTAGACGATGAAACAGGAAGGACTGGAAATCCATTTCCCATCTGATCAATCCATCTGGACTAAAAAAAGTGATATACACTACTACAAAAAGTTAATTAGACCATGTCTAAAAAGCGTAGTTTTTATATATAGACTATATTTTCTAAACCGTAGTATAGGTGAGTGTAGTTAAAAGTCCCTCGTTTAGACTACATTTTTAGACATAGTTAATAGTCAAAAAAACATAGTCTTTAAATACATTTAGACTACGTTTTTATTAGAAAATGTAGTCTATAACTGTACAAAAGACTATTTTTATTAGAAATTATAGTTAAAAGTTAAAAAATAGTCTTTAAATACATTTAGACTATGTTTTTATTAGAAAATGTAGTTAAAAGTCAATAAAACGTAGTCTTTAAATATATTTAGACTGCATTTTTATTAGAAAATATAGTTAAAAGTTAATAAAACGTAGTCTTTAAATATATTTAGACTATATTTTTATCAAAAAATGTAGTTAAAAGTCATAAAACGTAGTCTTTAAATACATTTAGATTACGATTTTATCCAAAATTATAGTTAAAAGTCAAAAAATGTAGTCTTTAAATATATTTAGACTACATTTTTATTAGAAAATATAGTTAAAAGTCAATAAAACGTAGTCTTTAAATACGTTTAGACTACGTTTTTATCAGAAACTGTAGTTAAAAGGCAAAAAAATATAGTCTTTAAATATATTTAAACTACTTTTTCATCAGAAAATATAGTCTATTATGTACATTTAGACTACGTTTTTATATTAAAAATATAGTATAATATCCAATTCTGTCATACAAATATATACTTTTAATTCCAAAAAACCTAAAATACATTGAATTGAAATATCAATACTGTCATACAAAATCCATAATATTTTCAAATAATCCAAACTTTAATAAACGTTTCCATAACATTTTTTCAAATGAAACCTTGCAAGTACTCGACCCATTTTCTATGCATAATGTCGATCTCTTCTTGTTTATAAGTTTTCTTCTTGCTAAACTGCATATATACATAAGTTAATCAGAAAAGAGCACTAAAGAGTACTAAATAACATATGACACAAAAATTTAAAACCATAAAAAGTACTACTTATATGAATTATGTACGCAATAATAACATACTTTTTCACATAATTACTTAAAAAAAGAGCACTAAATAATACATGACATAAAAATCTAAAACCATAAAAATTATTAATTATATGAATCACGTACGCAATAATAGCCCACTTTTCATCGGTTGAAATGATATAATTCTAAATGATCTCCTTCATATACATGATGACATAATAGCCACATTCAACACCTGATGGTTGCTTAGGACACTTGAAAAATAAATTTAAAAGTTTTTATAAGATTCAAACAAATAAGATCTAATTTTATAAATTATTAAAAAGAATGTGCAACTCAATATATCTTAACTGACTCCCAAGTAAGTATTTTTCTTGCAACTCGGTCAGCTTTAGCATTGTATATTTTGAATGTACTAATTTAACAAAGTATAATAATAGTGTGAGACTTAAATGATATAATCCAAGCAAATTACTATAAAATTAAAAAGAAATAAATACTTACGTATTAATAACATCTTTCAATTCTTTTCCCATTGAATCACAAAAATACACTTTATCCCCATAAGGGTCAATAACAACCAAGGACCAATGATCTCTTCATAAACATAATAACAATAATCAACAACTTAATATCAAAAGTATCAATTTTTATTAAGGAGCTAGAAACAATTGATCCACATAATAATACTCTAATCTTTTAGCAATCAAATTTGATCGTGCTCCAGCCGATCCAGAGTATATAAAGATCTGTTCAGGGTCTATGAAGCCATACATGTTGAGCAATTTTGATTTTTTGAGTTGGATGCACAAATAGCTACACAAATTAAATTATTCAATTCCATAATTTTTATTAAAAACTTATAACATATAGTAATTGCATATGAAACGCAAAAAATATAAAAATATATTATTACCTCATATATAGTACAATACAACTAGAAGTAGTCTTCTTCATTGAGCAAAAGTTATAGATATCTTCTCGAATAATATAACAGACCCGTTCATGACCAAAGACACCAACATCCAATACCACAATTATTGTATTTTATCTTCCAAACTTTTTGCAAGTGATTCTTTAAATATGACAAACTTCATGGACCCTTTTCTTTGTTTTCTATTTGTAACTTTTGTGGGATAATCTTAGCCTGTTCATAATAATAAAATGCAATTCACATATGTTATATAACAAATAGTTTATTAATATAAATTAATCATAAATTTATAGATAAGTTAAAAGATTTAAGATACCTTGACTTGATCATCAATAACAAATGATCGAGGCCATGCAACATGAGAACCAACAAAATCCTTAACTTTCACAAGATCATCACCAATTATTATTGAAGGAGAGCATCATCGTCAAAATAAACATCAATAGATACACGATAATTATGAATACCCAAAGGAAATCCATGTACAATAGAGTTTGGTGCTACATTTTCAATCACTGTACCATATCCAATTATATTATTAATAGATTCTACTGCCAATTTGCATGGTTTTTTCTTCAAAGCAATAACATTAGAAATATAAGTAATATGAATTTAAATAAAATGCTACAAATATAAGTAAATATTAACATACCGTTTGCATGTTTCTTTGTCCAATGGTAATAAATTCTATATTTTCATCATTTTATATATCAGAATCAGCAACAATTTTATTTGGATACAGTTTTTTAACTGAGCAGCAGCTATCTTTGTCTGAAACATATTGAGCACTTGCAGCAATTTTTAAAATTTTTCTCAACTTTGTATTTTCTTCATGAAGTAGACATAGCTGATCAAGTAATGATTTTCTTTCCTCAGCATCTTCTCTTTGTTGATTCAGTATTTTTTGTTCTTCTAACAAATGTTGTAAGAGTTTACTTTTTTTGTTCTTTTCGAAAGATTGAAATAGGTTTTAGGGGTAACCATGCCTCCAACTCCTTACTCGACCACCATGTTCGGAATTTTTCAATGCCATTCATAGTATATCTTTTTGTTCCGATTCTTGTATTGATCCATCTTTCACCTTCATTGTATATTCATCCTGATATGTAGACAAAACGAACTATACATTAGGAAGTTATAAAAGAATCTATAATTAGCTATTAAATGAGCAATAATAGATTTACTTACAATCTTCTGTATGACTTCACTATCAGAACCATCACCTTTTGAATAAACAACTTTCCATACAACACTTCGTCCAATGTCTTCATCGATGCCTATCTCTTTTTTCTATAATTATTAGACAACGAATATATTAATAAAAAATTAGCTAATAATTACTCAACAATATAGAACTAAATATTTAATACTTACTATATTTTCTTTCACATTAACAAATCCATGCCTAGATGAATGATGTCGATACTCATTGCTTTTTGCTCTTTCACTTTGCTACACCATTCCTGAAATTCTGGAGAATTATACCTACTGACAAAGGCATTCTAAGCATCATTGTATTGAAGATAACATTCTTCAGCATCTAAGGTACACTTATCTTCCTCAATATTACATATGTTTTTGCCATGCCATATCCATACGTCATAACTTGAGTCGATACCATTATAAAAAAGATGATCTTTAACCACTGTGATATCATAAACTTTTATATTCCCATATTTTATGCATAGACATTGTATGGAACTAGGGTCACCTAAATTTCTTTTAATATGATTCAAAAAAACTTCGACACCATCCTCATATCTTTTTGGACATCTATCAGCAGAGTACCATAACTTATCTAGTCTATTTAAATTTAAAAAATACTAGTAACTAGTTAATTAAATCAATAAATATAATTAATTTTATCTAACAAACTAATTAAATTTATCAAACCACATAGAAGTAAAAAAATTTGTAAGATGGCAAGCAAATTAAAAAGATAAATAATAACTTACAGTGGTTCAGCTTCCTTTGCTTTGTCATCAATCTCTTTGGACTTACTTTTCATGTCTGATGAATCCACCATCTATGTTCCTAAAATAGAAAAAATATTATGTTAAAAAACATATAAACTCTCTTTAGTCTTTTTTATTTAAAATAAATCAACAATCAACTTATTTTTTTAAAAAGAACTTTATCAATATAAATTAAAACACGGGTTTGTGGGGCTTCTTTGATGATCTAGAGATAAACTTTATCTTTATAAACTTTCCAATTAAGCCTTTAGAAAGCAAAACCCCTTATTTTCAAAAAGAAAAAAAAGAAAAAAAGGGAGTGAATGGGTTGAACCGAGCCCATGCCCAGCCCTAATATTCCTCCTTGCAGCCTCCCCTGTTTCAGCCCCTGGTTCACTCGAACCAGGGGAAGGTGCCGGTGGCCAAGGGTTGCCGCCACCTCTCCTGGGGCTGCCTGGCCGGCCGTCGATGACTGGCCGGCCGCCACCCTTCCTATTTTTCTTTCTTTCCCTCTTTTCTTCTTCTTCTTCTTCCTCCTCTCTGAGCGGCGGTATGGCCGGCCTCCTCCGACCGGCCAAACCCCATCGGATGCCGCAAGAACGTCGGTGGGGGCTGCCGCCCATGGCATGGGACCGGCGAGCTAGGGCACGCCACCGGTCCCGAGCCAAAAATGAAAGCCGATTCGGCTCCTATTTTTGATATTCTCCCTAAGCGGTGGTACGGTCGGCCTCCTCCAACCGGCCAAACCCCACCGGACGCCGCACGGACGCCGATGGGGGCTACCATCCGTGGCCTCGGCCCGGCGAGCCGACGGGCATGCCATCGGGCCCGAGCCAAATGCGGGAGCCAATTTGGCTCCCGTAACTCCCCTTGAGCAGCGGCACGACCAGCCTCCTTCGGTTGGCCGAGCTCCATCGGACGCGCACGAACGTCGGTGGGGACTGCTACCCATGGCTCGGGTCTGGCAAGCCGGCAGGCACACCGCCGGGCCCGAGCCAAATGGGAGACGAGAGGACCATCCGACGGCCCTCTCCCACATTGAATCAGCCGACGAGCCGATTAAAAAATAAGCGAAAGATTATTACCTGCAAGTTGAATCAGCTTGGTGAAACAAAACCCTAATCCCCCGTGATGGTAGAGTCTATGGTGGTGGAGTCTCCTCAACCTTAATCCCGTGTGGTGGCCAGTGTAGTCTTCGCAAATGAAACCCTAATCCAGAACAAAACTGCTAATGAAAGATGAAAGAAAGAAATTTGACTTTGGGTATCGCGAGGGTTTCATTTAGAAAAAGGGGGAAAGCGAATTAGGAGGAAAAAAGATAAAGTTTTAGTTTTATATTAGACTATGTCTAAATTAAAAACATAGTCTTTTTATATTATCAGATAATGTAAGACTATATCTTAATTAAAAACGTAGTCTTTTTGATATATTATTAGATAATATAAGACTACGTTTAATTAAAAAGTAGTCTTTTTATATTATCAATAATATAAGACAATGTCTTATCTAAAAACGTAGTCTTTTTATATTATCAGATAATATAAGATTATGTCTTATCTAAAAATGTAGTCTTTTTATATTATCAGATAATATAAGACTACGTCTTATCTAAAAACGTAGTCTTTTTATATTATCAGATAATATAAGATTATTTTTAATAAAAGATGTTGTCTTTTAATTTGTAAAAAAATATAAAAATGTAGTCTAAAATATTAGACTATATTTTTATAAAAAATATTATCTTTTTTCTAAAACCTACTGTAGTATTTAACTTTTTGTAGTAGTGATAACTGATTCCTGATGACCTAGATATCTTTCTGGCAGTGTCCCTCATCATCAACTAAGCGTCGAATCTGATTCACTGCTCGACGCTTTAAAGTGGCTTTGTGAAAGAATCTAGTGTTATGGTCTCCTTTTCGAATCCAATGAATCCGAAACCGCTGCCTCCAAAAAATCTCATGCTGCCGAAAAAGAGAGTGGTGAAGAGCCAGATTGTTGCGGAGGGATCTGAGATCAGAATCAGAGAGACTGCCTTCCTAGTCTTCTCTAGCTTGGATAGCAGCAATATTAGATTCAACCTGCTCGACTTTCCTACCAATGTCACCAACCTCCATTCTATTCCATTTGGACAATCTGCGTCTCGCTATCTCAAGGCGCCTAGATAATCTATAAGTAGCGCTGCTTCTCATGGTAAGCGCCATACCTGAGAGATAATAGTCCAAGCAGCATAGTAGTAAGTCCAAAACTGCTCAAATCTGAACTGTCTCCTCTACTAAATAGCCTCTTCAGTGGTAATAAGAATGGGACAGAGGCAATCCTGGGCAAGTGAGTCATAGTGGCAGAAAGGTATAGCGGAAGCCATTGGGCCGTAGCCATAGCCCTATTAAGTCTCTATCATATTCTAGCAGATCCCTGACGGTTGTTATACCAAGTGAATCAAGGACTCGAAAACCCCATATCCAGTAACCCAGCAAAGGATATGAAGGTCCTGAACTCAAGTGTGTCCGTGGAACCAACAAACTATCTATCCCCTTTCTTCTCATTAGCCCTCACAATACAGTTGAAATCACCTGCAATGAGGGAGGAAAAACCCTGAGCAAGCAGAGTAAGAATCTTAGCCCAGAGCACATGCTGCTCCCGAAAGTCCGTACTGGCATAGACACCCGAGAGGAGCCAAGGATCATATGTCCCCTCAAAAATGATAAGAGTAGCCTCCTGCTGCAATAGTGAAAGGCATCCACTCTAATGAAGGCATTTCGCTAGAGGGCCAAAATATCTCTAGATAGTCCCACAGACTCCACTGCATAAGAGGACCAAGTTCTGGAGACCTGTCTCGTGAAGCGAGCTAGACTAACACCCGACAAGCGGATTTTCAGCAAAACACAGATATCAAAACTATGAAGCTGCATTAGCCTTCCAAAAAAGGAGCGAAACGAAGGTTTCTGGGCTCCTCTGACATTCCAAATAAATTTTTTTTTTTTTTTTTTTGGGGGTTGAACCCCTACCTGGTCCCCTAACATTTTCTCGTCGAAAAGGTAGTCATTTGGTGGGTTACCATGCATAGGACCCTGTTTCATACTATCCAGCATCTGGGTAGTCACCATATCCACTTTAGACATTTCAGCTAGGGGTTTGAGCCAGTGGCCAAATGGACCAGGCCCTGCCCCTAAATGGCCTCCTTGAGGAGGGAGACAACAGAGTCATGACATCGTCCCTCCATTTGGGGCTGCTAAGAAACTCCTAACCCTTCCCCTAAGTGAATCACTCTTTGGCTGTGGGTGTCCTTAAGGGTCGTGCCAACCTGATCAGCATGGCCCTAAGATGTGTTAGTGGATATGAAAAAGGTAAGTTGTTCTGTGAGCTATCCGGGCCTGAGAGGAGTCCTTTTCCTTTTCCTTTTGCAGGTTTGGAGACAACTCGCTGGGAAAGAGGCTTCACAGACCGGGCTCTCTTCATTGGTCCAGGGTTGGCATCCTTGCGGGCCTTGGGCCACCCGGTCCATCTGTCAGAACCAAGGATGGCAAAGGGGTTCAGATCAAGTTTCAAAAAAACCTATGATCCCCTGGTTTCAGACTGGGTTGCAGGCTCGGGACTCATGTCAACCGACATGCTTCCTGCCTCCCGGCACAACCCTTGCATCATCACTGTCCCTTGATTGGATTAGGTCAGGGAGAGAAGAAGACGGAGGACTCCGCCTGTGAGAGGACTTCGTCGGAACTTGCCATCCGTTCGATGGACTAGTGAGGGAACAGTCAAGGCATTACTCGTAGCGGTTGGGCCTTCCTTCTTGGCTCTTGTACTAGGCCTTGGGAGGGCTTATGCTGCCGAAGGGCAGCCATCCAGGGGCCAAACCTGGAACCCTGCGGTGAGGAGTCCGGTGTGGAGGAGCAGGACAAGCAAGATGAAGAGATCCACATTTGCAGCAAATTCGTCCAGGTGTTCATAAGAAAATTGTTGCCAAAACAGAGATCCTCTTCCTCGGATCCTTGCCCCTGGCCGAAGGGGTTTGCTCAGATCAACCTGGACGCAAGCACGAGCAAGCCCTCCCCGGCGTTTCTCTTTGGTATAGGGATCGGAGAAGATGAACTTGCCAGCCACCGAGAGAATGGACTGGAGGGCATCATCAGACCAAAACTCAATCGGCAAGTTGGGCAGGCAAATCCAAGGGAGAGCAGAGAAGATGACATCCTCGGCCAGAACAAACTCATCTCTCCACTCTTTGACTGGCCATTGGTTACTTATGACCGTCCCAAGACAAATTCCTTGGCGTTGATCTCAGAAAACCGAAACAAGTAGAACTGATGAGCAAGACTGATCACATCGATGTCGCTGGAAACCTGCTTGGCGAAATTCGCGCACTATGGCTTCTAGCGGTATCCAGCCGCCGACTGTGCACATCCTCTCAATTCATCCTCCACCGGAGAGGGAGATGGGGCAACCAAGATGAACCAGTTGTCGGCGACTCGTCTCCATGCCATCCCCCGTCCCTTTAGGCAATCCGAACCATTCGGAGTTGGGAAATCAGTGGTCGCCATCTTTGGAAGTAATCTGATCGAAGTCCGCATCGAGACTCGCCGAAGATCAAAGAGAAAGCAAACATGAGCACTACACTTAAAGAAGAACTCAGACAACAAAGCTGGCACGGTACACGCTGATTAGTTATTCAACCTTACAATAGAGCATATTTGAATCCTTTGGGCGTGACTCTTGCAAGGAAATTCCAGCTACTTTAATTTTTTTTAAGGGAATTAATAGCTGGCATTTTTCTACCTTGATATCTGTCTAATAATTAACATTAACTTTTAACTTACCCGTCAATTTGACAAAATTAAAATCAAACTATTTTAAAAAATATATAACATAAAAGGAAGAAATGGAAATTAATAGTATTTCTCTGCAAAACTTCTTGATTTGTCCACTATTTAATATTTTAAATACATTGAATATTCTATTTGCTTTTACCCTTATTTTTGACTAATATGTAAAACAAAGGCTGCTCTGATAGCTTTAGAGGCCCCTAATCAACAATTATTTGGCCTTCCTCACTGCTTATTTGCTGAAATAATATTCATAACTTTGAATCTCCATGTCAGGCGAAAAATTAACAATTTCTTATATCAATACTGGCAAAAAATATACTGCTATTTTTGTTGTTATTGCATGCAACTTTATATTACAATAACTAATTATGCCCATTATAGTAACCATTTTATTCTTCCAGGGAAAAACAAGGACCAAACTTAGTAAAGAGCATACTATTTTTTTCCTGTCAATGGCATGCAACGGTTTAAAAGGACTCGTACAAAGAGATATTCATGTTTTTGAAACTTGGATGGTCAATCAGTATGAGAGTCTCTAACCAAAAAAAAAAAAAGAAATCGGGAGGAGTTCAATCTTATCTAAATCAAGATAGCTAGAATATCTTCCCCAGGGAAAACCAGAGTATCTTGGCAACATATTGTCAGACATGATACGGCTATTATGAGCAAACATGGTTAACTACCGATTGACTTAACCATTGTTTCAAAGCCATGTTTAAGTATGGTATGAGGTAAAAGATACCCAATTAACTTTTACCTACCTGATCATGTCAGTTCTATAAATTCTCATTGCTGAGAAGAGATTCAAGATGTTCAAAGATACAAGCCAGATACACGCAGAAAGAGAAAAACCGTAGAGAAATATATGATACAAGCACTTCATAGGCTTAAGCTGACATGTTTGCAAAAACCTTTTTTTTTTACAATTAAGATGTCAGGTAATTTTACAAACTATGTTGAATCCAAAAGCAACAATCACAAGGTTTGAAGTTGTTGACCTTGTACACTATGAATAGATGTCTAATCTAACTACCAAGTTCCAAGTACAGTCATGCCATGTCTCAAGAAAATCAATATATTCACTTGTTTCAGGAAAGAAAACGGGCCACCATGATGGAACCAGTACAACAGATTCACATCTTCGGCATCTTCTGGACATTGCACTGGGAATGACTACCTAAATGCACTGCACATCGAGACTGGTTCTCACTCCCATAGACAGATTTATCTGCTGCAGCATCAGAAATATATGATAGGAATGGTTGAAAAATGGCAGGTTCTGCCTTAAGAGAATGCTGTAGATCATCGTGCTGCAGTATCTAAAAAGGCATGCATAACGTCATTGCAAAGGTGGAGGAGATGAAATAAATAAAATCAATGCATCCAAGGTCATTAAGGCACGAGGAACTATAACTATGCAACTGACAAATCTGAACAGAAAATAAACACATCAAACACAACACAATGAACTTACCTGAATTTCTAATCAATTAGTTTTAATGATATGCATGAATGCATCCGTTTGTGCACAAAAAAAAAAAGGCATGGCATTTTGTATGTATGAGATTTAACAAATTATTACTTTCATTGCACTAGTCAACTTGGGAGTTTTGAGTTGATTTCCATAGCACACAAAAGTACAGAATGTGACAACTGAAGATGTCAGAAATCTGACAGGATGGATCTTTACCATTGTCATCATCACCGGCTTTGCAGCTTGATTTGCATTGCCTTATTTCTGGAATATATCGATCCAAGAATAACTGAAAGTTTCTCCAATAACGGTCTCCACCAGAAAACCAAGTGTCCATGTGCATGCCAGTTGGAAAATCAACAAACATACAATGTTCATTATTTTCTACTGCCTTAGAATACAGCACCCGCATATGAGATGGAGGAACTGACTCATCTTGCAACCCAGACAGGAACAGGATAGGCTGTTTGATCTGCAGGATAAACAAAACATGAAGAATTGAACACTAAAAAAGATAATAATCACAATTGTAAAAGACATCTAAAATACTTCAGAAGATGAATAAATGCTGGATCGGTGCATACGACCTCATATCCTCATATCAGATATACCATACCATACCAATATCGAACTGAAATTCCATATGCCTGTAGCAACCTACATATCGGTATACCAACACTAGACCAACGTAGTACTGATACGATGTCCGGTACCAAGACAACGTACTTTGAATAAAACCCTTCCTGAACATGCTCAAAGGCAGTTTCACTCCATACATTTGTAATGCAGGAAGAATGCAAGCTAGAAATGCTGTGATAGTATTTATTAATGCATTTCTGCCTGACAAGCCACAACACTGGCTACACTGTTAACTTCTGTCTATATGCAGGATATATCAGAAGCTGGTATATTGCCTATTAAAAGCAGCAGTCAACAATCAGGTGCAGGCTGGCCAGATCAAGACTGATCACAATTGCCAGCTTAAGGTGGTGTTTGAGTTGAATACCAACCATAGTTCAGTCTTGTCCTCTCTTCTGAGTTAGCTCAGCACTTCTCTCTGATAATTAGCTGCTTTGCAGTTACACTGCCTAACACTTTCAATGAGTGGCCTTTCCCAATGATCAGCATCAAATTTGAACCCTTAAACAAAAATCCAATGGCCACTTGCTATGAGGTTGACAACAAAGAGATACTGATGTTCCTTTGATCTATCTTTTATCTGAACCACATTTGAAGAGAAAAAACTAGATGATGATGATGATGATGATGGAGGGAGGGAGCAAGACAGAGAGGAGCATATGTAGCATTGCATGCACCCTAAGCTTGATTCCTCCCTTTACCCATCCTGGCCTTTGACAGACAGCCTTGGACGCCTGAGAGGGTCTCTCCTAGGGGTAACAAAAACACCATAACTTTGTACAGATCACACGAGCAGTTAAGGTGCATTCTTCAGGTAATTTGGTATCAAAAACAACAAAATTTGCCATACAGGTTTGTATTTAGACATAATTTATAATTTGGCTGATAAAAAATAATATAAGATTTTGCTGCATCCTAGTGAAAAATTATTATTTTGAAGTTTGGAGTTACTTTTGGTTGTTAGTCAATGCAGGTTCAGATCAAATAATTATGGCTCTCAGGTCAAGCACCAAGATTGTTTTTTTTTTTTTTTTTTTCAATTGGAACTTCTTTTATTGGAAACCTTGAACTTGGAGAACTAATACGGAAATATAAAAATCCATTGAGCCAGGAAGTGTGTCATTCTGGACCACTGGTAAATGGTTCTTGTTTATCAGTGGAAGGGTTCAAAGAACTTTTATTTAAATACTTCTCCAAGAAAGTATAAACTATATTGAGCAAGGGCTAGAATCCAATAAGTTTTCCAATCAATAATTTCCAAATATCTGCAAATCTTATAGAACTTGAATGGATTTGTTCAGTTGAGCATCTGAATATATTGCAAATTCACAGGAACCATGGAAAATGTTGCAATTCAGCAACAGCAGATCCCTAAAAGCGATTTATATGCAGAATCCCTGCAAAGAGACCAAGCATGTTTGCATATACTCTAGATGGCCCGACACTGTTTATCTAGTGAGGCTGGAGAAAGATTGGTTTAGGGTCAAAGGATTTAAATTAAACAAAGTTCATTTTGAAAAGATTATGGCCCTGTGTAAAAACAAATGGTAGAAAAAGGATGGCTATGAAGGCTAAAAAGGATATAATAAGATTTATAGGTATGGTTATGGTTACGAGTCAGTGTTCTACATGTTCATGCATCAAACAAGGAGCCAATTAATTCAAACACAAGATGTCGATATCTGCATCATTCCAAGAAAATCACTAAATGAGCACTGAGGCACATAAAGGAAGGAGATTCCCATTAAAACATAAGCTCATAAACTGCCTCATCAAGAAACTTTAAGGAGCCAATTAATTCAAACATAAGACGCCAATGTCTGCATCATTCCAATAAAATCACTAAATGAGCACTGAGGCACATAAAGGAAGGAGATTCCCATTAAAACAAATGCTCATAAACTGCCTCACCAAGAAACTTTTGCATAAATATTAAGGCTCACCTGCCCAATGATATCCATGGTACTCCATGGTGAACGTACTAGACAGTTGAGAACCTTTGGACCTTTCGACGCACTACCGCCTATGAACCACTTCAGGAAGGGGAACATAACACCAGCCATGTCCAATATAGAGGTGAAAGTATTCTCCAATATGAGACCAGAAACCTGCCAAAGTACTAAAAACTGTGACCAACATGGCAAACAATATAAGAAAGGCATACATAAACCTCTGTCTAGACCTCAATCTGTACGTAAGAATGACAGAGATCTAAAAGTTGAATTACAAATGAAATATTAGTATTTATTTAATAATGACTAGATTTTCTGGTACGTACTATCAGGTGAGAAATTTTCAAATATGACCTTACTTTAAATACTAAAACCAATTCTGACCATATAGTCTATTAGAATAGCAAACCTGCCTGATAGTCACCTTATCCAATCCTAGCAACTTGTTGATCAGTGAATATATCACTATTTACAAAGAAGAAAAAGAGAGATGATTGTTTCTTTTGCTCCATTCCATATGCTTAAAAGTGAGGAAACATGTAGTCCCATTTGGTTGGGTCCCTGTGAAAACCACCAAGTCTTGTCCCATCATGAAAAGAATGGCTGTGAGTCCAGAACCATCTTTGCAAAACAGTTCAAGACGGTGCAACTGTCAGCAGCATAATGTTTTGACAACATTCATGTATATCAAAAGATGTGCATACCAGACAAGGAAAAAAGAAATTGTTGATATATCGATCAAGCAACAACCTAAGAAAGCTCAAGTACACAAATGCCAACCATTCAGGCAATAACACCAGTGTGATAGAGTTGAACCAGTTCAAATAGATATTTAGCAACCTCAGAAAACAGAATATCATAAATACATGGAAGAATGAAATATGGTTGTAAAGACAAACCTTATCAGGATTATTTTTTGCAAGCACTGATCCAACTGCACCTCCTAAAGATCTCCCAAAAATAACTATTCTAGATGTGTCGATATCATTCCTCCGAGTTAGATGAGCTAGTGCTGCCTAGTCAAGGGGGTAAGCAAGGTAACAGAAGTGAGTACTTGGAATAGATGCAGCTATCTTGAGATACACAATGGAATAGAAGAAAATTATGAAGAAAAATCAGCTAACCTGAGCATCCTCTATAATGCCATGCTGAGATGGGTAACCATCACTTTTCCCATAACTATCATGTGAACAAAAACATTTGAATTACATTAAATTATTTAGACACAGGCATAAAGGCCGTAAATACCAGGAGCAACAAGTTGAAAACTATGCAATTTTTGTACTACAAGCATACCCTCTATAAGAAAGCATAAACACATTGCAATGCAGTCTCTGCATCATTATGCGGATGAATTCAAGACGGTGAGCAATATCTAGAGAGCTTGATAAAGGTCTTCAATAGAAACTGGTTCCAGTAAAAATTAAATCTTTAGTATAAATATATTCTTGTCAAGAAGTATGATGTTTGGATACTGCCAGTATTTTCTTGGAAAAAGAGTACCGTTGGACCTGCAATAAAAATGCAGATGTTATAAACTCTGTGTGCTAAGAAATATAAAGCACAGAGAGTTCCACAAATATGATGGTTATGGAAATCCAGTCATTAATTCATGTTTGACGGTAGCTAATGTACCATAAAATTTAAAATTAGGCTCAAGATGTCCTCTGTGTGTGTGCTGGGGGATGTGGTGGAGGTGGGATCACATCAAAAGATTGGAAATTTGGTTAAATAAGTCTCAGATGAAAGGCAATATTTACTGGGTTAGCTCTAGTTTGTCGCATGTTCATTAGAAAAATAGAATTAGTACCCACAAAAATAACAACTTAAAACATATCTGGATTCAGAATCTTAATAATTTCAGAAGTTAAAGGGAAACAATAGCCAGAAAGACAAAAACCTAGCCTGATATGACTTCACACTGACCAAACCATACAGAAAGAAAATAAGAAATTAATGAAAGATGAATATTTCATAATTAACCTAATAATAGTTTTCTGATATCTCAATTAGCTGGTAGGCAAACAATACTGAAATGAACTGAAATATTAGTCTGTCTTTGTCAAGCTGGAAGGCTGAAGGAGTTTTAAAAGGATGAAGGTATTTCAATACCTTAGCAGGCACAAAATGAACTTAGGCCTAGTTATTGTATCAGACACAAATAACTTAGATATTAAAATATTGTTTGATATAGTAATATGAGTCAAAACCAAGCTAAACGAAGAAAAAAAGAGTTCATATACTTGCTTCAAACTAGTTTAGAATTAAGGTTACATTTGGTGAATCGCTAGACAATCCTGAATGGTAATGTGGATTGCCTACAAGATATATTACCACAGGATAGATTGCCAGTAATGTTGATTACTGTGTTCGGTATACACAGGTAATGTTACAATAATATTGATTACTGTGCTTGGTATGACAAACAGATTACTAGCCATAAAACATCAAATTTTCAAACACCCCTAAATCAAATCTATTAAAAATTCATATACTATTATATATTGGTTTGAAAAAACTTACATTTATAAATGACAACGCTTAAAAAATATTGATGCATGCTGGTAAAAAAAAAAGGTCTATATCATTCAAGGGTCATAGAAGAAAATTATTAAATATAAATTAATGAGTTGATGCCAAGAAAAATTATTCATAATATATTTCAAAATCTTATATTATAAACACCAAAGAGATATATAAATAGTTTAGGTTAGGCACATGGATGTCATAAAAAAAAATTCAATCGTTTACAAAAGAAAATAATTAATGACAAAAAAATGAATTGAAAGGATACTAGTTGAAGAAGGTGGATGTTCAGAGTAATTATCTTTAAAATATTTCATGTTCTTTACTTTATCACCCTGAAAGATGCATATTTTTTTAGATAAATTGTATCATCATAAAAATGTAAAGTATTTATATATAACTAGAAGATACTAGATTAATTTTTTTAAGATTAAATATATTTTTAATCTTCAAACATTTACTCAATTTTTTTTTTGATTCTTAAACTTTCAATTACCATAATTTATTTATTATATTTTAAAAATAATTTATTTTTTAATATTTTATTATATAAAATTAATTAAGATTAATAGAATAATTGATATATTTTGTTTTTGTTTTTTTCTTTTTTTATTCGACATATGGCTATAATCAAAGGAAGCGCATGGAAAGAGAGGAGGTCCACACTTGCATGCTTGAGCTAAAAAAAGGTAGAAGAGGGCGTGGTGAGAGTCTGGATTAGCAAAGCATAGCAAATAATACCACAGTCGAAGAAAGGGAAGATCACTAGAAAATAAAGCTGAAATAATTCATTCGAAGAAAGAATGGTGGCAAAACCAAAAAAAAGAGAGAAAAAGGAGAAAATAATTTTGTTTTTATGGAAGAGAAGGAGGTAGGGGTAATTTTGTAAAAAAATTATCAGATTATAATATCTCCGATAATATGGATAACGACCTCCTTTTTAGGTAATCTGGATTACCTCTATCACTACAAAATAGATATCATTATAAATATATACCAAACATAGTTATCTGATGGGCCCAATTTAAATCAAATGCAACCTAAGGCATTGTTGTTGTTATTGTTACCATAATAAATCGTTCAATTGTGGTGTTTTCAATATTAAACAATTAAAAAGAAAAAAGAAAATCAAATTTATCCTATCCAAATTATCAACATTGAATTGGCTATTTTTCAGAAAGAGAGTTTATATTGGCCAGTATTTTGTCATGGGTGGCCAAGTGCCTGTCACAACATAGACTGATACCTTGGCCAAGATGAAAATCATAACGTGATTCCATAAGAAACTGCACAAATTTAACAGATGAAAGATAATGCCAATCAGTTTACTTTTATATATATATATATATCGGGAGGCGTGGTGGGTGGGGGAGGGCGGGTGTCGGGATTGTTATAACATTGAAATAAAAGTTGCTTACTGAAACCTGATTAGGCTCTCTATATATAATTAGCATCGAATCAATCCTGATAGTTTGATTTGTGTTGATCTGCAAAGAGCCATAATGGTACGGCGCCAAGCATTCAACAATGGTTTATGGGGAAGAATCAGAGATATATTTAGTCTGTGTTACTCCAATTAGTTAACAAGCAACAGGATAAATATGGGTCGGCATTAGCTTTATCAGAAGAAACAGCACCTGGCGAGAAAGAACAGCATCCAAATGTAGTACGGAATTCTCACATTTTTAGCCACAATTTAAACTCAAATCATAGCAACCAAGATATAAAAATGAATCATGATTTAGACTTTCTTAACTTGCACAAAGAAGAAACTGAGATTCCAACAAGAAACGAATCGTTCAAAGAGAATCCAGAGAACATGGATAAGCAAACCCTTATTAGAAAAGAAGATCGCCAAGAACCCTAACCCTAGTAGATCCTCGAAAAGCTAAAGTCGCACCTCTGACTGGGGGATCATTCTTGACGAACCAGGCGTGGAGGCGGACTCCGTCCGACGAGCGGAGCCAGACGTCCTCGTAGTCCAGACTAAGGCAGGAGGGGGTAACTGAGTAGGATCGAGGCACGCACGGGAGCACTGGCACGTAGACGAGCCTCTCCTGGAACGCCGCCAGCGCCGCCATCCCCACCGCCACCATCCCCCCAGCCCCGTACACCAGCGCCTTCACGAACGACACCATCTCCACCGCGCGCCTCCGGCCGGACTTCGGGCGAACCAATAGACCTTCTAACCGTTTTAGTCTCTTTCTATTTTCTTTTATTAAGGTTTTTAGGATTAAACCTCAAATGAAAATTTTTATTCCTTCTATTTTCATATTTTTAATCTTAAAATCCAAAATAATAGGTTTAAAATGATAAAAAAATTGAACCGAATTAGCATAATTCGATCCTATCAATTTGATTTATTATCAAAACTTAATTTGATTCGATTATCAATTTTAAAAAAATTAATTTATTTTCTTTTATAAAATTTTGAATTGAACTAATTTAGGTGGTCTCTACCTACAGTTTCACCTACTTTAAGCATATTATAAGCTATTTTATTAATTAATTTTGTTTCAAAAAGTATATTCTACTAACCAAATTATGATGCCATGTAAGCTATATGAAGGTCATGTAACCATCTTTATGTAGGTTTGGATGAACTTGGAACTAAATATGAACTTTAGTTCTCAAGATAATTAATGGCTAAAATATATTTTTAGACTCAAACTTTCACTGAAAATTTATTTTGATCTTCGAACTTTCAATCATTATATTTTAGTTCCTATATTTTAAAAACATTACATTTTTAAAACATGTAATGTGTGTGATATTGGAAACATAATATTCATAAAATATGTAGGGCAAATTATAATAATTAAAAGTTTAAGGATCAAAATAAATTTTGAGTGAAGTTTGAGAGCTAGAAGTATATTTATATCTAAATTAATTGGGTGTGATAAATGTTTCCAAGATTCATAAATTTGAACAACAAGATTTAGAGCATTGCTTTGGTTAGGCTGATTAAGGGTAACTAGAATCAATGAGCATGAAAAGGATGAGTGTTGAACAAATAACAATATAGATTCGATTGAGATTTTTTGCCAAAATAAATTTTGTTATTCTTTAATTTATTCTTTAATATAAAGGAACTATAAACATTTAATGCACCTCTTATATAAATGAGTTCTTTAATATAAAATATTCTTTAATACATTATTTAGTATAAAAACATTATGATAGTATTTAATGCATCAAAGATATATTAAAAGCATTTTGTATATTTTTGAAGCCAAATACCTTCTATCTATTCCTCTTATGCTTTTAGGCTTCTCTTAGTAAGCTTAGATTCAATATCTTTAATCTGCTCTATTAATTGAAGGATTCATGATATCATATCAAAGATATCTAATAAAATGTTACGATAAACTATTTGTATGTAATATAAGACCGAAAATATAGTATTAACAGTAAACTAAAATATTAACCAAATTTTAGGTTGCATGATATTTTTTGGGCTTGAGCTAAAGTGCATTTGCTGTTGGATTAACTTGGGTTCATATTTCTAATATTTAATTGGCCATGTAGGTTATAGATCCCTTGGACTCAGTGCAAGCTATCTCAATTTAAATAATGCAATCAATGGGCCAATATAAGCATAATCTTTCTTGAGAGAGGGCATGACCCTCCACCAGTCATCACCTTTCTTGACTCCTTAGAAACATGGATGTATTAGCTTTGATCAAAGTGAGCTTAGAAAATTTATTCAACTAGATAAAATGTTGTTAAAAAAATCATGGTGTCTTATCAATAAGTTCAATTCAAGGAATTTTACAAAAAAATTATTTCTACTTCATCATATGATAGGCAATGTATACATAAAAAGTATGCAATGATTTATTATTGGATTTCATTTTTACAAATAAAATCATGTCGTGTTTTACCTTGGGATTGTTTTGGTCAAGGGTCATTTTTATCAATGTTGGTGGAGAGTCATAGTCTTATGATGTTGAGATTTATGGTCCGAAGATTTTCCATCCAAATCTATTTTAAATTCTTGATTTAAGCATAAATCAACCAACCTAAGATGTATTAAGCTATTGGTCAAGAGTTGAGATCCACTTTAGTCTCAAATGTTAATGGAAGTCTTCTTGTGTTTATATCTCCAACCAGAGGATCTAATTGAGCTTGTTGGTTTTTAGACTAAACACCACATATTATGATGTCAGAATTAATCATGCATGTACGAAACATGTATTTTTCTCTTGAATTCCAAATTTGATTAATTTAAATTTGGATCTATTACAAACATTGTTTAGTTTTAACAAGCTTGAATTCAATATTTGATTTGATTTGATTAATTTTAAAGGAAAAGAATATACAGTGGAAAAACAGGAACTTACCGGATGGGATATGAATCATTGGAGTAAAGATCTTAAGGTATATTACTGGTTAGAAGTGACCACCAACGAAAAATCTTCTTCCTTTACAAATTAAAATGATATGAATATCTTTCTCAATGAAAATAATTATAATACCTCAAAATAGTTTCACATTGAATGAAAAAAAAAATTATAAAATTATAACTTAAATTTATCTATTATCAATTAACTTGTATTTAAACTTTTAATTATAGAACAATGATTCACCTCCTACTAATGAGAATGACTTGCTTGGCATAAGCTATATCCTATCCTCACCTAAACTCCTAAGAAAAGAAGGTCGGCAAAAGAAATTAGCATTTTATTGCTTGTCATAGCTCGATCTCTCTCATGCTAAAAGGATTTTGGGTCAGACTTCCTATGATGCCTATATTAGGCTTGATAGTTTGATGCAAACAGCATAGAGAAAACAATGTTGGCCTATTCAGGACAAATGGTCTATATTATCAACAAATATATATATACATACATATATATATATATATATATAAGTACAAAAATATTTTTATTTTTTAAACTTCATTCAAAATTTATTATGGTGTCAAACTTTTACTCAATATTACATTTCTAACATTTCATTATATGAAAAGTTAAAATTAAGGAAATAAGATGACTTGTTATTTTGCCAATCAATCCATGTGGTCATCAATTTTAATTGAGTAATGAAACATTAAGAATACAATGCTCTTAAAATATGAGAGGGTAAACCATAATAACTAATAAATGAAGAATCAAAATAAATTTTGAGTTAAACTTCAAGGACTAAAAGAATATTTTATCTTAAAACAAGCCTGATTAATATTATCTTTATGCATACATACATACACACACATATATGTATACATATATACATATGTATATATATACACTTATACATACATTCATACATAAGAAACTCTAAAAATTTTTTAAATATTTTTATATTATTTAAATATAGATAAAATAGCAACAACTAGCTACCTTCTTGTTGCAAGTTTGGTGCTGCCAAATCTTAGCTAGATTCATGCTTATCTAACTAAGCATGAACCTTCCAATCTCCATAGCACCTCTTGTGAACATTGTAAGAAATTAAGGTGGACTAAAAGGTTCCACAAATAAAGTGATTAGATTGATGAAAGAAACATCTATATTATGATATGACTTGAAGTTCTTAATCTTGTTAACTGTGGCATGGTAGTGTAGGACTTGATTTGATAGGAGACTTGGACTTGGAATAAAATAAATAAGGTGGATCCAAGGTAGCAGCTGGATCAAGACTCTTTCCTAATCCACAAAAAAGGGTCCACGAAACTTGCCTAACTCGCTATATTCTGTTGTCCCATGAGGCTGATGTTCAATTTTTATTGGCAACAAAACTGAGCACTCCTTTCAACATACTACCAACTCCCATCTTCAATAGAAAGAGAAAATTATTATATGGAGAATCACATTCATCTACATTTTATTTTTCCTAAAAAGTAATGGATGATCATGAGCAATTAGGTTAAAAAACGTATAAAAGAAAGTACAAAGGCTATAGAAATTAAAACCAGCATGGAAGCATGATAGATTAATGTAGTGGTGTAATATGGACTATGCCAATCGTAATCCATTTGATCGATGATTTTATCAAGAGTACTATCAGTACAATCGATGAAATCTAAAACCCTAATTTTTTTTTGATTCTTTGATTCTTTTATGTATTAAATCGATCAAAACATCGTCATGATGCAGATCTTGAGGGCTAGAGAAAGAGATTTTTTTAAAAAGATTTGGACTGTGTTTGGCATGGTTTAATGTTGTTCATTGCTGGAGCAGTATGATTCATTTTACACATTAGATTTGTGGGGTTTAAACTTTGTAACATTATTAGTGGTTACACAGGCAAAACCTTCCAAAAGTCTTAGCTTTGGAGTCATAACAGGTCAGGTCTGGCATGATATCCTATAGAGAAGTTGGCCAAAAGTAGGGCCATGGGCATCACCATTGTCCCACATAAGTCCATGGGAACACATACCAATCATTATGCCATGAACTAGGAGGTCCATTTTCAAGATCCAGCCTATCAACATCTTATTAGGGAATCTCTTTCGAAAAAGTCTTATTGTACTGTCCTTCGGTGCAGCAAGCGCGCATCGAGCGCATGAATTGGCCACACGCCTTTGTCATCGCATGTGCGATGCGCACAAAGGTTCAATGAACCTTGGCACGCATGATGGCATGTCACGCTGCCAATCCAAACGCCTAATGCCTGCTTGCTGCACCGAAAGATGATGCAACAAGTCTTTTCCTACCACTTTCATAACTATTTAATAGAAGGCCAACCTGAAAATTATGAGGATAGAAGGCCAAAACCTAAAACCATTTTAAATATAACAAACGGTTTTAATTGACTCCCTTCAACAAGTCTTTTCCTACCATTTCCACAACTATTTAATAGAAGGCCCGTTGGACAAGCTGATCTGGGAATGGATAAAACCTAAAACCATTTTAAATATAACAAACGGTTTTAATTGACTCTTGGAACCTTCTCTTGTCTAGTGAAACATCCTATCACTCCATCACCCTTTCCTTTTGTGCATTCATTTTTGCATGAAGCTCTCGCTAACATACTTGATGTCTTTTAATATCATCAGAATGGGTTTGCCCTTGCTTATTGATGGATAGCTTCGCCCATCTTAGAGTAAACAATTGTGTGCTTGACTGGGTTTTAATGGGTCTCCTCATGTCATTGATTGTTTAAAACGTTATTTGATGGCCATGAGGGGGAAAAAGTGAGCAGAGCCATTCCTAACCACGGGGATCATGTGACCATGGATAGATTTTGAAGAGAGTCTGCTCTTCATAATTTATTCAAGTCAACTTTGAGGCGGGCCAGCTCTTTAAATATATTATGTCAACTTTTTTCTTAAAAATAAAATAAAATTAACAACAACGTACTTGAGTGGTGGTATTTATTTATTTTGTTGATCTTAGCTCCCATTGTTTCACTTTTCGATAATATACTTGAAGCTTTGTGGCACCATGGGAGCAAGCAAGAGGAATTGAAAACTTCTTATGGAAATCAAATAACAAAAGTACACTTCTATTTCATTCAACTTAATATAATTGTTATATTAACAGTATTTTAGATATCAAGAATGTAATTACTCAGTTGTGTAATTTTTTTGAGTAATATTTTGTGTCACTCAAATATATTTTGAATGACAGATCCATAGGCCTTGACATGGCCTGGATGTCCTTGTCCACCAAATAGCAAACAAGCAAGTCATCATCTAACCCAAGTTGATATTAAACAACATTGGGCTGATATAGACTTAAGGACTTCATGCAATAATATATTTTTTTTGACTAAAAAAATATATTATAATTAATTTTGTGAAAAGGTTTCAGTATTTTTTTTTCCAGATCTACATTTAGCCTTTGTCAGATTGTCCTTGCAACTAACAGAATATTCTTTGTACTGGTTTCAAAATTAACATGATGCCCAAAATTATTGGTTTCAAAATAAATATGATGCCCAAAATTATGGTCAACTCCATCAGGCAAGGGGAAAAAAAGAAGTATTGTCACTGTCAAAAGAAGTTATGGTAGGGATTAAGTGCAAAGATGGTAATGTGATATAGGTTGACTAGTTATTAGTAGAATTAACAGCTAGTCAAGGGAGCAGAAATGGTAAATTTCAAGGCTGATTTGTATTAGTAGAATTAACAGCTAGTCAAGGGAGCAGAAATGGTAGATCCAAGGCTGATTTGGTACTCAGAAATGACAGATTTCAAGGCTAATTTAATATGCAAAAATGACAGATTTCATGACTAATTTGGCGAGCCAAAGGACCAGTTAAGCGAAAGTTTTGAATTTAAATTTTGAAATTCAAATTGGCTAACTAAGGGCGCATCAAGGGAAGAATTATTTAGGCAGAAAATCAGCATCATTGCCATAAGTGTAGAGTATATTGTATATATGCATAGAATTGATAGACATTTTTTCTTACCTTACATAATCATATGTATCTTATGTAATGGCTGATTTTTAGCCTTGTAATTAGTCCGATAACTTTATATAAAGTGAGCAACCCTCACAAGAAGGGTATTGAGAACAAAACCTAAATTTGACATGGTATCAGAGCCACAAATTATTTTTGTGGTTTTCTCTTGGCTTGTTTGAATTCTTGATTTCATGACGATTTCTTGGTGACCACAAATTATTTTCGTGGTTTTCTCTTGGCTTGTTTGAATTCTTGATTTCTTGAGGGTTTCTTGGTGACTGTCGAATCTTGTTTTTTTTCTGTTGCTTGGTAGCTGTCGATAGATTTTGAAGAGTAACTGTTGTGATTTCTCTGCTCTATCAATTTTTTTATTATGTCTGAAGAAAATTCTATTATTCGCCTTAATGGCAAGAACTACACCAGTTGGGAATTCCAGTTCAGGATGTTTGTGAAAGGGAAGGAGTTATGGGGTCATTTGGATGGGTCTTCTAAGGCTCCAACTGATTCCAAGGAGCTTAGTTTATGGGAAAACAAGGATGCTAAAATTGCTTCCTGGCTACTCAGCTCTGTTGAACCTCATATGGTCAATAATCTTCGTAGGTTCACTACTGTTAAGGAAATATAGGATTACCTTCGGCAAATTTATTATCAAAATAATTCTGCCCGAAAGTTTCAATTGGAGTTATACATTGGAAATTATCGCCAGAGGAATCTTTCTATTGAGCAATTTTATTCTGGTTTTATTAATTTATGGAGTGATTATTCTGGATTGGTGCATTCTCAGGTTCTCAAAGAAGCTTTGGCAGCACTACAAGCAGTTCATTCTGAGAGCCAGCGGGATCAATTCTTGATGAAGCTCAGACCCGAGTTTGAAAGTGCACGATCTAGGTTAATCAATCGCACACCTGTCCCCTCTTTGGAGGATTGCTTGGGTGAACTCTTGCGTGAAGAACAGCGTCTTGCCTCACAGCTTGGCCTTGATCAAAACACTGGTGGTTCTGAGATGGTTAATATGGCATACGCTGCTCAAGGCAAAGGACGATCTAGATCTCCACCACAATGTTATAGTTGCAAGGAAATTGGGCATATTGCAAAATATTGCAGTAAGAAATTCTGCAATTATTGCAAGAAGGAGGGTTATATCCTTAAGGATTGTCGTATACACCCTCAGAATAAATCTGCTCCTGTTTTTCATACTGCTGTTCAGTCTGCTTCTGTGCCTATGTCTTCCACTTTGCCCACAGTTCCAAGTTCTTCTTCCAACATTACGCCCGAGCAGGTTCAACAGATGATTATTTCTGCCCTTTCTACTCTTGGTCTCCAAGGCAAGAAACATCTCCTTCCTTCTCCTTGGTTAATTGACTCTGCAGCTTCCAATCATATGACTAGAAGTTTGGCGGCTTTACAAGATGTTTGTAAGTATAATGGTCAGCAATATATTCAGATTGCAGATGGCAGTACTCTTACCATTACTGCAGTTGAAAATCTGGGGTCTTCCTTTACTGATGTTTTTGTGTCTCCTAATTTATCTGCCAATCTCATTTCTATTGGATAATTAGTAGAAGATAATTATTCTATTCATTTTGATCGTTCTGGCTGTCATGTGCAGGATCAAGCGTCAGGACAGGAGATAGCGAAGGGGCCTAAAGTGGGACGTCTTTTTCCTCTTCAGTCGTTTTCCATTCCTCGTTCAAATTTTGTTGGTTGTTCTGCTATTGCTAATAATAATAGCCATCTTTGGCATAAGAAATTGGGTCATCCAACTCTGTAATTTTGACACATCTTATGAAACATGGTTATTTGAGTAATACAAATGAGTTTTCTTCCTTGCCTTTTGATTGTGCTCCTTGTAAACTAGGAAAAAGCAAATCTTTACCTTTTCATTTGCAAGGTAGTCGTGCGTCTACATGCTTTGATATTATTCATTCTGATGTTTGGGTATGAGTCCTGTTCTTTCTCATGCTCAATACCAATATTTTGTGACATTTATTAATGATTACAGTCATTTCACGTGGGTCTATTTTCTTCGTTCTAAAGCTGATGTATTTTCAACCTTTAAAACTTTTGTTGCCTATATAGAAACTCAATTTTCTACCTGTATTAAGATATTCCGTTCAGATTCTGGGAGAGAATACATGTCTCATGATTTTCAATCTTTTCTCCAACAGAAGGGTATTCTTTCTCAACGTTCATATCCTTACACCCCTCAACAAAATGGCATCGCCGAGCGTAAGAATAGACATCTTTTAGATGTTGTTCGTACATTGATGCTTGAATCTTCTGTACCTTCTAGATTTTGGGTAGAAGCATTATCTATAGCTGTATATTTGATTAATCATCTACCTTCTCCTACCTTGCATCTTGATTCTCCATATTCTCGTTTGTTTGGTATTTCTCCTAATTATAATTATTTGCATGTATTTGGTTGCATTTGTTTTGTTCATTTACCTCCCATTGAACGTCACAAGCTTTCTGCCCAATCTGTTCAGTGTGCTTTTCTTGGTTATAGTAACTCTCTTAAAGGATTTGTGTGTTATGATACGGATGCTAACAAGCTTCGTATTTCTCGCAATGTGATTTTCTTTGAAAATCAATATTTCTTTCCATCTCGTACTAATCTTGTTTCTCTCTCTATTTCACTTCCTTCATTTAATGATGTATCTCATACTCCTTCTAAGCTCGATATCGTGTATCAGCGACGTCGCCCACTGCCTCTTCCTTCCTCTGAACTGCCACCTAATCCTGTGTCGCATGAGCCACGACGATCTACTAGGATTTTCCGGCCCCCAGATTGGTATGGTTTTTCTTCTTCGGCTCTTCAGGCTACTCTTGATACTACTTTTGTGCCTAAGTCTTATTCTCAGGCTTCTACTCAAGAGTGTTGGCGCCAAGCTATGCAGGATGAAATTCAGGCTCTTCAGGACAATCACACTTGGGACATCGTCCCTTCTCCTGCTGGAGTTAAACTTATTGGGTGTAAATGGGTCTACACCATCAAGCTACGTGTTGATGAATCTATTGAAAGATATAAAGCTCGTCTAGTAGCACTCGGGAATAGACAGGAGTATGGGCTTGATTATGAGGAAACATTCGCTCCCGTTGCCAAAATGACTACTATCCGCACTATCATGGCCATTGCTGTTTCGAAAGGATGGTCGCTTCACCAGATGGATGTGAAGAATGCATTTCTACATGATGATCTGAAGGAATAAATATTTATGTCTCCTCCTCCTGGCTTGTTTCCTTCCTCTTCTGTTGAGGTTTGTCGCTTAAAGCGATCTCTGTATGGTTTGAAGCAGGCACCGCGGGCATGGTTTGAGAAGTTTCATACTACTCTACTGGATTTCACTTTTTCTCAGAGTCAGTATGACTCCTCTCTATTCTTTCTCAAGACTAGCCTTGGGATTGTTATACTTCTTGTGTATGTCGATGATATTGTGATTACTGGATCTGATCTCTAGTTAATTGAGCAACTCCAACAGCGTCTCAAATCTTCATTTCATATGAAAAATCTTGGTCCACTGAGGTATTTTCTTGGACTAGAGGTTCACCATTGCCCAAATGGCATGCTCTTACATCAGCATAAGTACACCCAAGAACTTCTTTCTTTAGCAGGCCTTCAAGATGCAAATTCGGTTCTTACACCTATGGAGGTCAATTTAAAATTGTGTCAGATGGATGGTGATCTCTTATCTGATCCTTCAATGTATCAACAGCTGGTGGGCAGTTTGAATTATTTGACCATTACTCGACCTGATATTTCGTTTGCTGTTTAGCAGGTCAGTCAGTTTATGTAGGCTCCTTGCCAGACACATTTGGCCGCTGTCCGTTGTCTTCTTCGATATCTCAAAGGGACATCTGGTCGTGGTTTATTTTTTTCCTCTGAGAATTCTTTACAGTTGAAGGGTTTTAGTGATGTCGACTGGGCTGGTTGTGCGGATACTCGTCGTTCTGTTACGGGTTGGTGTATGTTTCTTGGCAACGCCCTCATTTCTTGGAAGAGTAAGAAGCAGGCTCGTGTATCGAAGTCATCCACCGAGTCTGAATATCGGGCTATGTCGTCTGCTTGTTCTGAAATTATATGGCTTCGAGGGTTGTTAGGCGAACTTAGTGTTCCACAGCTTACTCCTACTCCTCTTCATGCTGATGATACTAGTGCTATTCAAATTGCTGCCAATCCTGTTTTTCATGAGCGCACCAAACATATTGAAGTGGATTGTCATTCCATTCGTGAAGCTTTTGCTCGTTAGGAGATTACTCTTCCACACATTTCTACTGAACACCAAACTACTGATGTCTTCACCAAGGCTCTCTCTCGTCCCCGACATCAGTTCTTAATTGACAAATTGATGCTTCTCAATCGCCCAGCATCAATTTGAGGGGGGATATTAGTAGACCAAGGCTGATTTGTATTAGTAGAATTAACAGCTAGTCAAGGGAGCAGAAATGGTAGATTCCAAGGCTGATTTGGTGCTCAGAAATGGCAGATTCCAAGGCTGATTTGATATGCAAAAATGACAGATTTCATAACTAATTTGGCGAGCCAAAGGACCAGTTAAGAGAAAGTTTTGAATTTAAATTTTGAAATTCAAATTGGCTAACTAAGGACGCATCAAAGGGAGAATTGTTTAGGCAGAAAATCAGCATCATTGCCATAAGTGTAGAGTATATTATATATATACATAGAATTGATAGACATTTATTCTTACCTTACATAATCATGTGTATTTTATGTAATGGCTGATTTTTAGCCTTGTAATTAGTTCGACAACTTTATATAAAGTGAGCAACCCTCACAAGAAGGGTATTGAGAACAAAACCTAAATTTGACATAGTTTATGCATGGAGTTTGTATGATGCAAGCAAATTGATCGGTATATATGTTCTTTTAAAATAAAAGTTTTAATTAAAAGTAATTTTTATTAAAGTTGCTATTCCATCAAAAATCAATTTCATCAAAGGTGCATAATGCTTTAAGTAGGAGCCAATTATTTGATCCAAAAGAAATTTTTAAATGCTATTTAGGAAAACTCCACTAAAATACCACTAAATTTGAGCATAAAATTCATCCAAACTATTCTCCAATGAACATCCAACTTAAAGAGGGACAAAACTCATCTGAGCTATCCTCCAATGAGTATCCAAAGAGAAACTTTATCAGAATGCCAATAAAGCAATCTTAGATCATAGGGATCCAATCCTCAATTCTCAAAAGCTCTAGAATACCATGAGACTCAGGGTTTTCTTATTTTTTCCACTATTAAAAAACTTTGAGCTGACTTAAGCTTCGAAGCGATCTTTTAGAGACAATCTCCAAGGCTTTCTAGCTCTTCTTTTCTGTCTCTTTTAAAAGCATATATCATATAGCCAGAGAAGAAGCTCTACCATCCAAGTCAAGATTCATCTAGTCTATTGGCATTTGAGAACTATTTTTGTATGTCAATATGTTTGGTGCCATTTATGGAAAATGAGCAAGAGCACCTAACCATATTGCCTAAGAGAACATATTAAAGCATAAGCAATACCTAGGCAAGCACAAGCTATGTCTAAGTTGGCTTCCAAAACTCTATGGGAGATCTAACCAATTTAGATCTTCCACTATCAGTGCTGCCAATTACTTTGAAGCAATCAAATACCCTATTTAATGCTAACAAACTTGGTCTAGAATTTAATTTTAAAAACCAACAAGGAGCTAATAATTAGTCTCAACTGGAACTTAGTAAGGACTATTAAAATCTTTAGAGTAAACCAACTAAGGATGTGTGCTAAGATGGCTGATCCAAGTATGAGCCTCAATATCAGTTGTTACGATCGAACAAGTTCTTCAACTTAGAGACTCCATGGCTAGCCCATGTTAAATAGATTAGCAACCGAAGAAAATGAAATAGAGAAGTGGAGCATGGAGCATATCCATGGTAGTGGGTAGACCTATCCAATGAGCTCAATAGAGATGGATGATGATTTAAATCACTTGACCTGAAATATTACGGCTAATCACCTAAAATTAATCAATCTAGAAAGCTATAATTTCTGGTCTAAATATACCAATCTAAAAGTTATGATTAATGATTTAAATTGATTGACCTAAAGAGTTAAGGCTAACGATCTAAATCAATTGACATGAAGAGAAGGTTGATGATATAAAATCAATCAAGCTAAAGACTAAAGGCTAATGATCCAAAATCGGTCTCATAAGATCAATATAGGCAAAATTGGGTTCAAATCATTTGAGGAAACAGATGATTGAGAAAAAGCTAATCTCTCAAAGCTAACCTATTAAAGTCTTAGTATGGTCTAAGCTAGGGGGAGAGCGGTGATACCCAACCGATCACTCGACTATCAACCATTGATAACTTGTTGAAATGATTTGGATCAACTTTGAGTCTTCTAATGCTTCTCGACTTAATCATTTAACGGACATGTTGGTCAAAGGTCATAGAAAGCATTTGAAAACTAAACTAATCAAAAATCGATCAAAGCATGATTAAGAGGTGCTTATAAGGTGTATAAGTCCCTAATTTTGATATGAGAGACTATGTCCCTGGTTAACATGAAAACTCCCAAGTCTTTAGCTTCAACTTGAGAGACTTTATTCCAAAAGGATTCCTTAAGTTTGGGTACCTCCTTTGATTGATAAAACTTTCTTAAGTCTAAGTATAGACCTTGATTGATAGAGTAGGAATGGCAACAATCTGGGGATGGCTTGGGGCGACTTATACCGGTTTCCATTTTCGTTAAAAAAAAATATCCTCGTTACCTGTCCCGTTAAGCTGTTATAGTTAACGGGACGAAGACGTGGATACCCGATCGGATAAATGAGTACCCATTGGGTACCCGTTTGATCATTTAATAAAAAATAAATTTATTTTATTAAATTTATAATTTTTTTAAAAAATTAAAAAAAATACTAATAGAAAAATCTGATGGAGCTCTTCTCTATCCAATTTCTTTTGATAGTAATTACAAATTACCTTCAAACTCTCATCATTTTGCATTCAAAATGGTTCCAAACTTTCGATCGTAAAGACCTTGTTGGAGAAGGAATAGAGTCAATGTTTTGCGTTACAGCTGAAGTTGAAGAATCTTTAATAGAGACATCTAATGTATTAGATGTATCAATATCATCATTTGGTTGTTCTTAATTGGTCTCCATCTTATTCTAAAAAATTAATAAATTATCATTAAGCACATAAGCTAATATATATAATCAATAAATCTATATATATTTTATTTATTTTAAATTTTAAAATTTTAATATATTAATATATATATAATTTAAATATATTATATTAAAGCTAATAGGAATGGGGATGGGTAAACGGGGATGAGGCGGAGAATATCATTCCTGGGCAATTTATTCGTTTAGCCGTTAACGAGTAATTCCGTTACCCGTTAAGCCGTTTAGACTGAAAATTTTTCGATCCGTTAAAAATGGTACCGATCGGATAAACAACCAAACGAAGAAAATTGATATCCCTATGATAGAGCTTTTATAAGTTCAGGCACCAACCTCAATTAGTAAAGCTTTCTTAAGTCCAGACACCAATCTTGATTGACAAAACTTCTTTAAATCTAATTGCTGACCTTAATCGATATCATTTCAATTCTTAAGCTTTGACTTCAGAGACTCGACTTCAAAAGAGATTATCTCTAACCACTTGTTGAGCCGATTGACAAACGAACTTCATAAGGTCCCAAAGGCTGATGTGAAAGTTGGTTCTTAGGAGTCATCTTTAATAACTCTCTAAGTTGACTTGAAATTGATAAAGGTCCTAAAGTTCAAAAAGTATAAGAAGTACTTAAGTCCATTATATTAAAGAGATGGTCATCTATAGAACTAACCATAGTAAATCTAGCCAATCGTCTAAGCAACCTAGATCAGTGATAAAGCAATGTATTCAAATCAGCCAAAACTTCAAGATGGACCAATGTTTATGCAAGTCATTAAGTTTAGTCTAAACTGATCTGTGCTAGATATAAATAGATCACCATAATAGAATAAAAAAATCCAAATCAAACCAACCACTGAGCTAATTTTTTTGACTTAGATATAAACTTAAGCTTAACTTCTAAAAGGGGAGGAGAAGCGATATAATTTGAGTTGGCTAATTTACATGATAATGATACATGGCAAACAAGATGGCATAATGCGAGCAAAAGATTACTATATAAATATATTAATGAGGGGCAAAAATATCATTGCATCAATATCTATGCATGTGCCAAAAAGGTTAGGATCACTCTCGATTTCTACCCGTCGAATGCCGTACTCAGAAAAAGATAAAATCTCCTCGATCCGATGTGATCGATCAAGTCATGTTAGGGCTAACAGGAGTAATTGCAAAAGTTCCTCTTGGCCTTGGTCCAGAGTTTCTCTCGGCCTCGATCCAGAGTTCCTCTCGGCCTCGGACCTCAGGGTTCCTCTCAGCCTCGGACCCTAAGGTTCCCCTCGACCTCGGACCTACTACGCGATGTGTTCAGAAAAGAACAATCTTTCCATCTCAGCAGAGTCGAACCATCTTCATGCATCGGCAGGCCGAGAGTAGCCAAAAGCCGAATATAACCCTTTGGCCACGTCAGCCCTTGTCATCTCGAAAGGAAGATCAAGCCATGCATAGCCTATTGCCTGTAAATAGCTAGATAACAGAATAACCGAATCCCAAGGCTCCGAATCAGCCTCTTCAACCATCAATCCTCTTAACGAACAAGATTCGAATCTTGCCAGCTTCGTAACAAACTTGATTCGAATTAGGTTCCCATCATTTCGGTTTCCCATCTCCTAAGACACGTTCAAAGAATCAGGTGAATAAACCATCAACACTCAGGCAGTCTATAAATACCACTCTCGAAATCCTTTGAGGTACGCACTACTTCACTGAGAAAAACTTTATTGAAGCTCGAGCAGAGCTTCTTGGGCTCCCAAAGAAGCCATTATTGAGGGACCCTTCTGCGAGAGCCTTCTCCTCATATCTCCTTACTGTGAATCTTCACTGACTTGGGCATCAAAGGGTCTTCCACAAAGGGCCACCCCTGACACTCTCTATGCAAGGACTGTCTTGCAAGTTTTGCCCTAATGGGAGATTGGCATTCAGATCCGGAAGTGGGTCGCATCCGAATTGGAGAATGAATTTTCGCAGCAACAGATTGGCGCTAGAGGAAGGGCCTCAAGTCCCATAAACTTGTAATATAGGAGACAAGGCTTGAAACCAGAAGAGCAACCCCTTAATAGCAAATCGAAGGAGAGCCACTTCTGATGCTCAAGATCAGGCCACATCCCAGAGGCCTGACCCCACAAATAATGCGGCGCCTCCACTACCGCCGCCGGCCGAGACTCCTTCACCATCGGCGATCACAGTGACCCAGGACCAGTTTGCCACACTGATCCAACAGGTGCAAGCCCTCGCACAGCTAGTCCAAGGGCTCTAGGGGGTTCCCCATCCGGTCGCCCCTGCTCCGCAACTCTCCGATGGAGCTGCCATCCCCGCTCCACTAGCGATCTCTTCTTCTAACCCATCCGAGTTCGCTAGTTATCCCCAGCAGCCCGAAGGGGTTAGACCAGCGCGGCAAAGGGCTGAGGGGAAGAGGCCATCCAGATCTCAGCGAGCTCACTCTCTCTCTCTCTCTCTGACATCCTCCCATCATGACTCAACGCCATCACTATACTCTTCTAGACCGGTTTCCCTTGCTACATGAGATAAGGGGATCTAGCGACAACTTCGGAAGATGCACCAGTACTGGCGTCAGGAGCTGAATGCCGTCAAACAAGCTCCACAGCCCTAGTCAAAGGCAGAGCAGGGCATCTCCTTCTCTAAAGAAATCATATGGGAAATAATTCCTCCGCATGTCAAGCTTTTCACCATCGAACCATACCATGGATCCACCAATCCCGATGATCATTTAAATAGCTTCCGATCCTTCATGATGTTCCATGGAGCGTCAGATGCGATCCTATGCAGAGCTTTCCCTTTACTTTAAGGGGGTCCGCCAGAACCTGGTTTAACAGCCTCAAGCCAGGTTCCATTGATTCTTTTGATAAGCTGAACAACCTATTTATTAGCCAGTTCGTCAGTAGCCATCGCCATCGACGAAGATCCGATTCCCTCTTCGAGGTCAAGCAACGGGAGGAGAAATCCCTGAAGAATTATCTTGGCTGATTCAATATGGCCATGCTGGAAGTAGATCACCTCAATCATGAGGTGACAATGTCCGCCTTGGCAGGCAAAGTGTCGAAGAAGGGTGACTTCTATTTGGCCCTAGAGGTTAATTATCCGAAGAGCATCTCTGACATGATGGCCCTAGCAGACAATTATGCCAGAGTAAAGGAGTCATGGAGGTCAGTCCGGACCGAGCAATCAAGGAGAAAAAGAGGCCAAGAGCTCGAAGAAGAATCGACCCCTTCGCCATACATGCCCGCCTCGCCGCTAGAGAGCTCTTCCACTGCCACCCAAGGATCATATCCGGAGCTCAGCCTGGAGGTTCAATCAGTACACGATACTCACTGCACCAAGGGCGCAGATCTTGATGAAAATTGAGCATCAAATTCCTCAGTCGCCACCTCTTTGGAGGAATGGGGCCCGAAGGGATATGACCAAGTATTGTCAATTTCATTGGGACCACGGGCATGACACCAAGGAATGCTGGTAGCTCCAGAATGAGATTGAACAACTCATCCGATGGGACAGGCTGGACTGGTTCAGAAAAGCTCCCGAGCTGAACAATGAAGGAGACCGCCAGCCTGAGCCTCACCAACCTCCTCCACCGAATCCATCAATCGTCGGCAATGTTAATATGATAGCAACGATCGGCTCCTCATCGACTCGGCCAGATGAAGAAAAAATCCACTGAAGAAGGCCCAAATCGACGAGCTTTTTCTGATGAGGACCTCCAAAAGATACAGTACTCGCATGATGATGCTTTGGTTGTATCTCTTAACATGAACGACTATGATGTACACCGTATTCTGATTGATAGTGGAACTTCTATTAATGTTTTATACTTTGATGCCTTTGTAAGGATGAAATTGTGAGTGAAAAATCTTCGAACCATAGACTCCACCCTAGTAGGTTTTACTGGCAACTTTATTATCCTCGAGGGGGTCATCACCTTGGTGGTCCGAGCAGGCACTTGGCCTAGCATAGCTACTGTTCACACGGACTTCCTGGTGATCAAGCTTTAGTTTCCCTACAATATCATCCTCGGCAGACCTGGACAAATGTCCCTTAAGGCCATTATATCTGTTCCTCATCTTACCATGAAGTTTCCCACCGAATGGGGAGTGGAAGTTTTTCGAGAAAGTCAGACCGTAGCTTGGTACGGCTTCGTTGTCGACCTTCAGTCTAGAAAGCCCGAGGTTGATAGGCTAGATGCTTGAGAAGACTTTACCGAGAAAGAAAGAGCCAGCCGAGGAACTTGAGGAGGTGCCACTTGATGAAGCTCGGCTCGACCGAACCATAATGATCGGATCACAACTGAAAGGAAAGCCTCGATAGGATTTGGTCGAATTCCTTCGAAAAAATGCTAACATCTTTGCTTAGTCTGCTTTGGATATGCTGGGGATCAACCCAGATGTCCTTGTCCATTGCCTCAATATGGACAAGACATTTTGGCCAATCAAGCAAAAGAAGAGAAGCTTCGCCTCCAAGCATTAGAAAGCCATTGAAGAGGAGGTGGATAAGCTCATTAAAGCTAACTTCATTCGGAAAGTAAACTCTCCCAACTGGCTAGCCAATGTTGTCATGGTGAAAAAGTCAAATGGCAAATGAAGAATCTGCATCGACTTCACGAACTTCAACAAGGCTTGCCCGAAGGATAGTTTTTCTCTGCTTCGGATTGATTAACTTATGGATGCTACTTCGGGCCACCAGATGCTGACCTTCATGAATGCCTATTCGAGCTATAATCAAATTCGAATGGCATCCGAGGACAAGAAAAAGACCGCCTTCATAACCGACCGAGGTATCTACTATTACTGAGTTATGCCTTTTGGTTTAAAAATGCAAGCACAACATATCAGAGATTGATTAATAAAGTCTTTAAAGAGCAAATCGATCGGAACATGAAGGTTTATGTTGATGACATGCTGGTTAAGAGCAAGGAGGCATCCCAACACATCGATGATCTTACAGAAAGCTTCGCCATAGTCTGAAAGTAACAAATAAAGCTTAATCCCACCAAATGCGCCTTCGGAGTCAACTCTGAGAAGTTCTTGGGCTTTATGGTCTTCCAACGAGGCATTGAGGCAAATCCACAAAAAATCCAAGCCCTACAGCAAATGGCACCTCCAAGGTCAGTTAAGAAGGTGTAGCGCCTTACCGGAAGGATAGCAGCCCTCAACCGTTTTGTGGCTCGGTCGGCTGAAAGATGTTTATCCTTCTTTAAGGCGCTTCATCGGCTAAAAACTTTTAGTGAACTTTGGACTGCCAGAAATCCTTCAAAGACCCAAAGAAATACCTTGGCTCGCCACCTCTCCTTAGTTGTCCAAAGCCTGGATAGATGCTATATATGTACCTGGTGGTCTCTGATAGTGCCGTCGGATCTGTGCTAATCCAAGATGAGGGCAAAATCTAAAAGCCAATTTATTATGTTAGCAAAATACTTCGAGATGCTGAAACAAGGTATGCTCGAATTGAAAAGATAGTGTTGGCCCTCATAACATCTGTTCGGAAGATGCGCCTTACTTTCAAGCACATACTGTGACAATTCTGACTGACCAACCTATCAAGCCAATTCTTCATCATTCGAAGATGTCCAAGAGAATGACCAAATGGACCGTTGAGCTAAGTGAGCATGACCTCTGGTATCAGCCCCGCCCAGCAATTAAAGCACAAATTATGATGGATTTTCTTCTTGAATGTACCATTTCGAAGGATGGTTCCATCTCGAATACTTTCGAGCGGTCAAGGTCAGATGCTCTGTGGCTGTTTCACGCAGATGGGTCGTCTAACACAAATGGTTCCGGTGCCGGCTTGGTTCTTACTAGTCTGAAGGGGCGACCTTCGAGTATGGCATTCGCTTATGATTTTTAGCCTTCAATAATGAAGCAGAGTACGAGGCTCTGCTCGTTGGACTTTGCATCGCCCATGATCTTAGAATCAAGAAGCTAAATGCCTATACTGACTCTCAACAGGTGGCTGGCCATATGCGGGAAGAATTTGAGGCTCGGGAGCCGAACATGATTTGGTATCTCTAAAAAGTGCATGATCTATCCTCACACTTTTCTGAATTTGGAGTCATTTAGGTTCCAAGGGCCGAGAATGCATGTGCTGATCTTTTATCTCGCTTGGCGACCACAAATTCGATGAATCTCGAGTGAAAATTTCATCTGAAAGTCCTAGAAAAGTTCAGCATTGCCGATGTTGATTGGGTGATACTAATTGATGCTGAACCATTTTGGTTCGATCTAATCCTTAAATATCTTAAAGAAGGGGTACTTTCAACTGACAGAAAGGATGCAAGGAAATTGAAGATGCAAGCATCATATTATGTCCTACTTGATGACCAACTATATAAGAGATGCTTCTCTATGCCGTTGCTCAAATATCTTCGTCCATCGGAGACCGATTATGCTCTTCGAGAAGTCCATGAGGCATCTGTGGCAATCATCTTAGCGGCCGAGCCTTATGCCACAAGATGTTGCGCCAAGGGTACTACTGGCCAACTATGCAAAAGGATGCTGATGATCTCGTCTGAGCCTGTGACTCATGCCAGCGGCATTTAAACATACAAAGACTCCTCTCTGCTCACTTGATGCCTATGTTATCCGCTTGACCTTTCGCCAAGTGGGGGATGAACATTCTCGGCCCTTTCCCTCTTGCCATGGGACAGAGAAAGTTTCTGTTTGTAGCAATTGACTATTTCACCAAGTAGGTCGAGGCCGATACAGTCGCTCAGATAACCGAAGCCCGAGCTAGGGACTTCGTGTGGAGATCCATCATTTGTCGTTTCAGCCTTTCGCACACTATTATCTCTGATAACAGAAGACAATTTGACAATCCCAAATTTTGAGAGTTCTGTGAAGATTATGGCATCTCCTATCGGCTCACATCGGTCGGACATCCCCAAGCCAATGGTGAAGTCGAGGTAACCAACCGAACCTTGTTACAAGGAATCAAAGCCCAACTCAACAGAGCTCAGGGCAGATGGGAAAAGGAGCTTCATTATGTCTTGTGAGCCTATCGAACCACCCAAAGAGTACCCACAGGTGAGACTCCTTTCAAAATGGCCTTTGGCACAGAAGCTATCATCTCTGCGGAGATAGGGCTATCGTCGCCGCGAGTGGAGAGTTATTCGGAGGAATCGAATGATGAGCAACTCAGAACTAATCTTGACTTGATAGAAGAAGTCAGAGAGAAGGCCCGAATCTGAATTGCGGCCTATCAGCAAAGAATAGCTTGCTATCATTCCTTCCGAGTCAAAGGAAAGTCTTTCCTCCCTGGTGATCTTGTTCTTCGCAAGGCGTCTGTCTCCAAACCATTAGAGCAAGGAAAGCTATCTCAAAATTGGGAAGGCTCCTACCAAATTGCAAAGGTCATCAGACCAGGAACCTACAGACTTCAAGATCTAGACGAAAAATCTATTCCCCAAACATGAAATTCAGACAACCACCGGATATATCATCAGTAGGGTACCTCCTGCTGAACTCATCTTACTTGCAATGACAAGATCCTATTTTTTATTGTTGTGATGTTCGTGCTCCGATCAATCCTCTCTAAAGCTTTTTGGTAAAGGGCAGATCTCGCCCAGCTACCGACCTACGGGTCCATCAACATTAACTCGGTATGTCCGAGCACTCTCGGTAGGTTCGAGGGCCGAGCTAATTATCAATAAAGACTTGGTATGTCCGAGCACTCTCGGCATGTCCGAGGGCCAAGTTAAATATTAACAAAGACTCGGTATATCCGAGCACCCTCGGCATGTCCGAGGGCCGAGCTAAATATCAACAAAGATTCGGTATGTCCGAGCACTCTTGGCACGTCCGAGGGCCGAGCTAATTATCAACAAAGACTCGGTATGTCCGAGCACTCTCAGCACATCCGAGGGCCAAACTAAATATCAACAAAGACTTGGTATGTCCGAGCACTCTCGGCATGTCCGAGGGCCAAGTTAAATATTAACAAAGACTCGGTATATCCGAGCCCTCGGCATGTCCGAGGGCCGAGCTAAATATCAACAAAGATTCGGTATGTCTGAGCACTCTTGGCACGTCCGAGGGCCGAGCTAATTATCAACAAAGACTCGGTATGTTCGAGCAGTCTCAACATGTTCGAGGGCCGAGCTAAATATTAGCAAAGACTCAGTATATCCTGACCCCCTCGGCAAGTCCGAGGGGTTCTCTTCGTACCTTAGCAGTACCAAATAAAATACAATCTTTTTTCAAACCTCGGTAGGACCGAGCAATTTTTTCAAGCCTCAGCATGACCAAGCCATGCAGATGTATCGAGTAAAAGCTTTCAAGGATTTTTGGTGCGATCGAACTCCCATCAAAAACCAGCAAAGTCGCCCAGGCCTTGCTCCAGCCTGAGATAAATTATGTGCTCTACCCTTAAAGAGCCAATGTGAGCTGACGCGCATCGGCAGGCTTAAACCGAACCATTTGGCGAAGAGTTAAATCTATAGAACGTCCTTGACATGTAAATATCGGACACAACCATTTTCTTTAGCAAAGGGGTGCCCTAATGGCTGTTTGCATATCTTGGCAAGGCTGAGTCCTCACCCTACATCCTCCGATCTAATGTATACAAGAGATTTGCACATCATGAAAAATACAAAAACAATACGATTGAAAAAACTTATGCTTCATGAAATAGAAGCAAAATAACGAAAAGAGGTAAACGTGAAAAGAAAAAAAGCACTTTTATTTCAAACAATATTTTATTACAAAAAGTTATAGCCTATTGCAAGGCATTACAAGTGCATTGCAGCACAGAAAATACATGCATAGAGAATAAAGGAAAGAATAACAAAAATTCTTGAACAGACAAGTTCGGCCAATGACGTTGCTTCAACATAGCTTCTGCCCATGACTCGAAGAAATCAAAAAAGATAATTTTGTCAAGCTGCGATCCTTGAATCTCCGAATAGTCATGTAGAGAAAAGAAGCAACCTGAAGGAATTTACCTTTGACTTTTTGGAGTGTGGAATCCTTCATAATGCAGGGACATGGCTAAATGCCACCATGGAAGATGAAAAGCCTTAGGAAGAATAGGCTTAGCAATGAAGGTTACCATAGTTGATGAAAAGCCTGTGAAAACCATAGCCCATCAACAACTGCATTTTTAGTGACCTTTATGGTTCCACAATGAATGGATGAGGCCAAATAGAAAGTGTCCATGTACGCTTCCCATATGATCTCTATCCCTCTTCTGCACTTCACATATGATCTCTATAACTCCTCCCTTGAGGATGACTTGCTTTTCAGCAACTTCTTCATCACCCAACTATCAAGGCCAAACCAGACCTCGAAAGGAAAAGCCAACCTCACAGCTCTTGACTCTAGCATGGGAAAAGCCATGAAGGTTTCTTTCTGCTCGAGGACTTTTCTGGTATGCTAAGGCCCATTCAGCTCTTCCCCTTTTATAGACGTAAAATGGAGAACAACCATTAAAGAAAGGGGAAAAACTTTGAGACTCAGGGCACGACCATCGTGCCACATTCAAGGCTACGTGGCAATAACTTAATGGGACTCGATACTTCTTGGGGTATATTGAAGATATTCTTTGCGCCATAATAAAAGGCAGAAGATTTCTTCTCGATCTAGGATTAGAGGCCTTAAAAACAAAGATTTACTTACGAATCCTTGAAATATGAATGAGCTTGGGAAACCCCCCATGAAAAATGATGTGGTCCAATAGCAATCGAATGCTTGGCATATACAAAAAGCGAGCTCGTATCGAAAAAGATAAGGCATTAAATGTGAGATGAATGTGTTGAAAAAAATAAGATATACTTCAGTAAAGTCAAGCTATCCTACCTCGGCAAAGCCAAACTATTCCTTTTACTTTGGCAAAGCCGAGCTATCCCCCGCTTCGGCAGATTCGATCGGGTTGGTCTCAGCAAGACCAGGCGACCTCTTTGATTTTGACAAAGTCATTCTGAAATTTTTTGAACACTAATAGAACTGGACTATTCACTCGGCTTCGTAGTAAGCTAAGCTTAAACAAGATGTGGACGAGCTAAAAATCTGTCTAACACACAAATACCAAAACAGTGAAACATATAGAGAAAAATAAAACGATTCATTCGTATCATAATGTCGTTTATATTACAAAAATGAAAGAAAAATGTGAAAAGATGGATCTTTAAGTCCCGATTTCATATTCAGAGGCAACTTCAGCAATGCCTGAAGTATGTTGATCCGGCTGACCCTCTCCATTACTTGGCTTCAAAGTCATGACTACCTCGGCAAGTTGCTTGCAAAACTTCGGCTTCCTCAGCGGCAGGTCTCAAGGCCTCTGCTTCCTTGGTAGTTTATAGAGGAACCTCCGTTGGATCTCCCTTTGAGGCCACTTCAAAATCAATGTTAGGAGCATCTTCATCATCGTCACCATCGTCAGATGGGGAGGTCGCTGCCAATACTTCGGTTATCGATGATGGAAAGTAATACTTCTCATCCTCCAAAAACGAGAGGTTGATGTCTGGGTACTCCTGAATCACCCTCACCCGGACCTCGCATGCTCCAACTCGGTATGGCTCCTTTGAAAATTGAATTCGCCCACGAGCGAATTCTTTGATCTTTTATATTTCTCAACCGCCATAGCGATCTTGTTGTCTGCCTCGACTACCCGATGCTCCAACTCAGAGCACTTCTCCCGACTCGAGGCTAAATCCCCGATCATAGCCTTTATTTGATTAGCCACCCTTATCCAGCTAGAGAAGACAAAATAGCAAACAAAATAAATGGTCAAGTCAGCTCTAACTATAGGGGAGAGATCAACCATTGCTTGGAAGTGGTAAGAGGACATACCACTTTGACATGGTGAGCAACCTCGGCTTCTGCTTTCTTAGCTCTTTTTTAAGCCTTTTCCCTCTCTTGTCTACATTTGCTCATGTCCTTCCAGGCGTGTTCAAGATCCATCCGGTCCCTAGAACCATCGAATCATGCCCGATATAGCTCAACCGTCAGGTCGGCAATTTGCTTCTGATAGGATTCAAGCCGAGTCTCAAAATAGGATTTTTCATCAGCAGCCCTGCCATTGAGGAGGTCAATCTCCCTTTGGGCCTCACCCCAGCACCTTGATAGTTCTAACCGAGTTTCATCGGCTGCTTTCCGAGCTTCCTCAAGCTCGGCTGCCTCAGCCTGAAGTCGTAATACTTCGGATCGGGCATCTTCGATCAACCTCCTGGCCTCATCAAGCTCGGCTTGCACCCTCGTCAATTCTTTTGAGTGCTGATCAACCGAGTTTATCTTAGCGCGGAGTGCCTCGACCTCACGTGAAATCTCCCTATAGCATTCGTTGGCAGAGATCAGGTGCCTATAGAGCACCCGCTGAAGAAGAGTCGCCTGCGATGGGACCGAGTGATTAAATTTGGAAGGACTACGCAAAACATCTAACAAAAGCAAAGAAAGGAAGAAAACTCACTCGGATGCAAGAAGAGTTCATATTCGTCAAGATGTGTTGGCTGGGGACTGATGCATAGTCATCCAGATCGGTAGGCATTTGAATCCTCAATCGCAAAAGCGACTTTCCAACGACTAGCCTCTCCATCTTCAGGGTAAATGACATGTTCCTTCGCATAAAAGATATTAAAAAAGTTGTTAATCTGAGATTACAACTCTTCGGTGGCGCGATCCAAGGGATCGAGGAGGGAGCTAGGCCGACCTATCGCTTCCTCGTCGCCTGCCAACGTCCCCGAAGGCCCTGGCTCCTCCATCCTCATCGAGGGAGCCCCTTCTCCGCCCGGTGGACTTCTTTTTTTTCCTCCTTCTTCTACCTAATGGAAAGGGGATCCTGCTGGAGGCAGAACAACACTTGCTATAATTGCAGCCGCTCGATCTTCGAAAATAATCCCCTCAGCCTCTGCTGACTCATGAAACCCTCCCCTTCAGGGTAATGTATGTTGGTAACTACAAGATAGAGAAATTTCGTCACCTGAAAATCATCATCCGCTGGCCCAGGCAAATGACCAGCTCCTGCTCTATTCGAGCTGCTAGTTCTCCGGCCTTATTACCCTATGTCAGCCCCCCAAATTCTAGTGCTAGAATAGGGGCTAGGGTCGGCTCCTCTGCAACGTCCCCCCTCAACAGGCTCAAAGGTTGGGACTCAGTTAGTCCTTGTGAATGGCTTAGCATAGCTAGTTGCGGCCTGGAGGGAGAAAGAAGATGACCTCCGCTCGATCCTGGCCCTCTTCCCTCTCGCAGGAGTCGATGAAACAATACGGTGATGCTTCGTACTCTTCTTTCTGCTCGAATCGCCATAATCGATTGCAAACATTCCTCTCATCTGAGCTCCAAACTCAGATCTGATCCTTGCAACATGCAAGTCATCGGACGATCAGATGCACCCTTGCAAAGACATCAAAACACAAAGAAGGCGATGTTGTACTTACTCAAAAGGTCAACTTGGCTCAGCCTGGCATTATAAAGTGCTTCTTCAGTCAAAAGGGCATTAATTGGGATCACCTTGCTGTCATAAAGAACGTTGAAGTCCTCCTTCTCTGCTTTCGACAGCGTCGGACGTTGATTCGGCTCTATGGAGAGAGGCCCCCATTGGCAAGAAAAGTCGAATGTAGCATCCGATTTGACAATGAAAAATTGTGACTTCCATTCTTTGATAGAAGTCAGAACCTTAGAAAACCTCTTGAAGTTCTTCTGTGGCCCTATATAATGCCAAGATAAATTCTTGGAAGATGTAAGACTGTGGTAGGCCCGAAACAGAGGAACCATCGCTCTTATCCCCGTAAAGGTGCACAGGAAATGAATCCGATAATATAATGCCAGCTATTCGGCGTGATCATCATTGGACAGATGCCGTAATGCCTCATTATTTAATTCACTAATGGATTAAGGAAAAAATGGAGACCTACTTTGAAGCTTTTCTTGTAGAAGAAAACCTCCGACTCCAATCGATCAGGTACCCTCTGTTCAGGACCAGGGATCCGCATCCGAATATCACTGGTGAACCAGTAATCCTGACGAATCCTCTCCAGGTCTGCGGGGGTCATCGTCGAGACCGAGTCAATAGGATGTTCCTTGTCTTCAAGATCAACGGAAGAAATGCTAGCCATATTTGGTTTGGGGGCGAAGGTATTCTATCCGCTGAGGAGGAAAAGGATAGAGATAAAGCGCAGCAGAAGGCAACACCACTCAACTCTTTTTAAACCATTGCGGCAAGGCAAGAATCCCCATGCATCGCTAGACCTTGAGCCCGCCATGTGCCACTTCATTCGTGGCCGACGGAAGAGGACGAGAGGTTTTCTCCTCGGGCGATGGGAAGAAATGACGAAGCGGTGGCTTGACGTATATGAGAGCCTCACAGCACGTCTCCACCTATTTGAATTCCTCCAACCGAATAAAGCCACCTAGAACTCTACTCCCTATGCCCGAGCCTACGCTTCGAACTAGAAAGTGAGGGGCATGCGATAAGGGGCAAAATCATCATTGCATCATATCCGTGCACGTGCCAAAAAGGTTAGGATCACTCTCGATTTCTGCCTGCCGAATGCCATACTCAGAAAAAGACAACATCTCCCTGATCCGATGTGGTCGATCAAGTCATGTTAGGGCTAACAGGAGTAACCGTAAAAGTTCCTCTCAGCCTCGGTCCAGAGTTCCTCTCGGCCTTGGACCTTAGGGTTCCCCTCGACCTCGGATCTACTACGCGCTGTGTTCAGAAAAGGACAATATCCCTGTTTTGGTAGAGCCGAACCATCTTCATGCCTTGGCAGGCCGAGAGTAGCCAAAAGCTGAATATGACCCTCCGGCCATGTCAACCCTTGTCGTCTCGAAAGGGAGATCGAGCCGGGCACAACCTATTACCTGTAAATAGCCAGATAACAGAATAACCAAATTCCAAGGCTCCGAATCAGCCTCTTCAGCCATCGATCCTCTTAACGAACAAGATTCGAATCTCGTCGGCCTCATAACAAACTTGATTCGAATCAGATTCCCATCATTTCGGTTCTCCATCTCCCAAGGCATGTTCAAAGAATCAGATGAACAAACCGTCAATACTCAGACAGTCAATAAATACCACTCCCGAAATCCTTTGAGGTACGCACTACTTCATTGAGAAAAACTTCATTGAAGCTCGAACATATCTTCCTAGGCTCTCAAAGAAGCCATTCTTGAGGGACCATTCTGTGAGAGCTTTCTTCTCATATCTGGTTGCTGTGAATCTCCATTGACTTGGGCATTAGAGGATCTTCCGCAGAGGGCCACCCTCGATATTCTCTGCGCGAGGACTATCTTGCAGGTTTCGTCCGAACGAAAAATTGACATCTAGATCCGAAAGTATCACATCCGAGTTGAAGAATAAATTTTTACAGCAATATATATATTTAAAAAAAATTCGATCAAAAGTAATTTTCATCAAAGCCATCATTTTATCTAAGAATCGACGTAGAACACTTTGAGGAATCAATTATTTGACTTAAAAGGGATTCTTAAATTTTATTTTAAAAAAAACTTCACTAAAAGCTTCGTTAAATTTTGGTACATAACTCGTTAAAGTTGTCCTTTAAAAAGTGATGAACTCAACTCAAAGAGAGAGTTTACAAGTGCGCCAATAAAAGCAGCATCGGACCAGAAATAAAATGGATTCAACCCTCATCTCCGGAAAGCTATAGAGTACTTGCCACAGAACTCACGGATTTTTTCCCCCTCTTTTCTTTTCATTAAAAAAAAGGGTTGAATGTCAGATGGTCCATCGGATATAACCTCTGGAACTTTTTAGCTCTTTTTTCCTCTCTGCCGCACAAGTAGGTCACAAAAGGATCCAAATCAACAGTCATTTGGGGCTGCAAAAGGTCCAAATCAACACTCGTTTGGTTCATTGGTATTTTTTGGCGTTTGAGAGCCGCTCTCTCGGACATCAACAGACGTCATCTCGCATGATGATAGAAGAAAGGGAGTTGAGTTGGAGATAAGATGCTAGATTTTGAGAGAGCAAGCATGGTTGGCAGTCCAAGAACAAGCGTAGGTGGTCAAGAAGGCAATGAGAGGTTTTCCGAAACAATAACAATAATAACAATAAAGAGATTAAAGTGAGATGTTGTTCTCACGGTGAACAAAGGTGACAATATTTGTAAAGTCATCACAGCTTTCTTGTTCGTTTGCAAAGGTGACGATTGAAGTTAAATAAGGATTCAACAGCAAAAAAAAAAAAAAAAAAAAAAAAAATCTTACAGAAGGATCGTTAATCATATTCAGAATTATTAAAATTAATTTTGATAAAAATATTTGAAGTAGATTTGCAGGCTCAATTTTTATTATTCATGAGTCTGATGGAACTATGTTGATGACAGAAAAATTTAAATTTTTTAAATTTTTTATCTTTTTTTGCGACTTGGCGTTTACAATCTTTTTATAGAGGATAATTCTTTAATTATCATTCGATGGCTCCAATAAAACTAATGCAATCATCTGCAAATTAGTCTTTTATTTGCGATATCCGAATTACTATTCAGATTATTTATAGTATTTAAATCAGCATATCTAAAAAGTCAACTTAGTGATCGTCTGAATTACCGTTTGAATGGTTTATTATTTTAATTTCTAAGAGCCAAAAGTAGAGAGATCTTAGTCCAATTATATTTAAATAAATTTTATTTTATAATATATCAAATTTAACTTGCGTTAAAATGATGTGATCATCGATATTTGTAAAAAAATAAAAATCGTTAATCAAGATATGCTTACGTAGCTAACAGAATGACATATTTATTGATTTATTTATTTTTTCATTTGTCTAAAACAATATTTCATATCCAGATTACAAAAGCTTAGAACAGTTGTAAAGGCCTACAGGCTGTAGTACCAAGAAACCTCTTATTAAATAAATCCTTGCCTCGGTGACACAAATGCCCTCAATTTGCGAGCAGCATTAACCACACGCAGCAGGGCATTAATGTCTTCTCGCTCTACATTTTTAAACCCACACGGGAACTACGCAACTACTACTACCCCCCGCCCCCCTTTTCCTTTCGATCGGTCAAGTCGATTGACCCCAGTCTACAGTCACGGGACCCTGTCAAGCCGCTGTGGAGCCCCCAGCGGTTCACCACCACGCTCACCAAGGCCTCTTCAAAAGCCCATGCATGCCCCGTGCTCTTCTCGAATATTACCATCCTCACCACCCTCTCTCCTGCGACTGCGACTGCGACGCCGCCATCGGCTACCAAACCTTTTCTTCTTCTTCTTCTTTTCTTCTTTTCTTTTCTTTTCCTTTCTTTCTCTTCTTCTTCTTCTTCTTCTTCATCATCATCTTCTTCTTCTTCTTCATTTTTTTTTATTAACAAATAAACGATCACATAAGTCTTATACAAATTAGCCCAGATATATTAAAGGATAAAATTTACTGTAGAAAAGTAGGCAATATCCATAACTAAGATCCAATATACTGAGCCACAAAAAAAGCTATCCAGTCCATCGCTAAATTGGGTTCACGAAATATATGACGAATCTAAACAGATCCAACCTTCCGAAGCATAGACCAAATATCCCTGAGGATCGGATTAGTAGTACCAATACCGCAATGCTCATTTTTTAACTAAGAGATAACCATCATAGAATCACCCTCAACCATAATCCTACGAGCGTGAAGAATCCAAACAGCATAAGAAATACCCGTCCAGACAGTATAGAGCTCAGTCATCGAAACAGAGAAGTCAAGAGAACCAAAACCTCCAGCAGCCAACAATTCTCCTAGTGGCCCACGAACGATGAAAGCTGAATCAGCAACTCTACCACGGACGCTTCCGTCAAAGTTGATTTTGACAAATCCTGAGGAAAGGGTTCCTAAGAAATAAAAACATATGCCGATTCGCTGCCGAAGCAGCAGGAAAACTCAGAGGCCAGGAGAGTCATAACCAACTCCACCAATAAAATGGGCACATTCCACTGTCAACATTCTAATTTTTCTCACAATCCTATGAAGTTCAATAGAGTCATTAGAAAAATTGAACTGATTCCTCAACATCCAAATCTGATAAATCATAATAACCCAAAGCCCTCACTTTTGCTGAGAATCCCATCAAATATCATAGAAAAACAAAAATCATAGAAAGCCTATACCATCTCGCATGTATAGCCCATCAAATGCCAAACCTTTTCGCTCGCATAGCTTCACAAAACCACGCCAGGTGTCGGTTGGCACACACGTGTCACGATGCGGGCATGCACCGCTTTGGCTACTGGGTTTCCTTGTGGGTTTTCCACCTTGGGTCTACGTAGAGAACGACGGGCATGAGTCACCGGCTTCCTCCACCTGGAAGCTCTCCTGCCTACAAGTGGCGGCCGGAAGCAGTGACTACGTGTCCTCTGTGCCATTTGAGAGAATAACGCCAAGGCCAAGGGCGTTTGGACAAGGGGACTGTGACAGCAAATACTAATAATTTATTAGATCGCAGAGGACAGAGGAAGCTTGGAGGGAGAGGGCGGCTACTGGTGTTGGAGGAGATGCCATGTTTTAACCAATAAAATAATCATAAATGATGGAGGTGGCGTGGTGGATTAAGCAAGGGGAGGGATATTAATTGAGGCTTTATGCGTTTGTTTTTTTTTTTATATTTATTTTCAAGGGGAGGGGGAGAGGCAGTACCAAGCGAGGAGGAGAGAGAGAGAGAGAGAGAGAGGAAGGAAGGAGGCAGGAGGAGAGGAGGGCTTCGAGAAAGGGAACATGTCCCCCCTCCAGAAGGTCTTCCCCTTCCCCCAAAATCCCTCCTTTATTTACCATTCTGCCCCTCTCTGGCTGCCGGCTCTGCTTTAGCTTTTGCTTCTGGCCTCTGTTTTGTGATTCGCTGTGAGTAGTTTTGGGTCCCTTTTGGTCTCTGTTTCTTGGCCCTGGGATGTTTCCCAGGTTTAGTTTTGCGTTTGTTGGTGGAAAGCAGAAGAGTTTCTGTGTTCTTGTTTTCTTTTGTTTTTTGTTTTTTTTTTTTTTTGGGGTGAAATTTTGTGTTTTTTGCTAGCAGATCATGTCTGCGTAGTGGGTAGTGGGTTGTCGATTTCTCCTTCTGGCTTGGAATCTGTGATTTGGATTCTGTCTGATGTGTTGGATTTGTGTCCTTGATCTCTTTATCTGAGTGATCTCTCTTTTTTAGTGTTGTTAATATTTTGCTTTCTGTTTTGCAGTTAATCATTTTTCTTTTTCTTTTTCTTTTTTTGCCATATTAGTCTGCTTATTGTGAGGCTTTGAATGCTGTTTTGGGTTGGAATGCTTTTAGCTTGTCGACAGTTTGTAACTTTCTGATGTTATGCGCATCTATGTGGTTATTTTTCTCTTTATTTGAACAAAAGAGCAAGCAATTTTGCTGTTGTTCATTGATGGAGGATGGATTTAGTACCCAGGGCCTGCAGATTTTGGAAGGTTCTCTCAATTGGTCAGGACGGATTATAATTTTTGCTTTTTGATTCAAGTATCTGAAATCGTAGAGTATGTTGGTAGCCATTTTGTTGTTAGTGGTCAAGGCCATTTTCTCCCTTCTTTGGACAAATAAACCCCTTGATTCTAAATGGCAAAGAGGTACGCAAGCATGTTGGACTGGTGGCAAAAAGAGGGTGGAATTTTTCTTTCTTCACAAATTTTTGGATATGTTTTGACTTTTCTATAATTTTCTTGTGTTGAAATATGCTGATGCCTACCATTTCTGTGGTTCAGATTGTTGAAGCGTAAAAAGAACATTAATTATCTTCTTCATTGAAAATTTTCATATATAGTCAAAGAAAGTGCTTTGAATTGTATAATCGTTCTAATTAGGACCTGCATGTTTTATCTGCTACTCTTAATGACCAAGGAATCGGGCATTCGTAGATCTAATATTCCAGAAAAAATGAATTAATGAATGTAGCCATGATGGCAAACTTGATGTTTTTTTGGGATCTTATGTCTTTGTCGCAAGATCTCCAATGCTCATTATTTCCCTAGTATACATAGGGAGCAGGGAACTATATAAAGCGTTCCATTTAAGAGGCATTTCTATTTAATTTGGAAGAGTGGTGTACTTTGTGCAACAGCATGGATCTATATAAACTGTGAGCTCCATATCAGGGAATAGTTGTGCCATTAATGGAGGTAGTAAATGAAGCTACATGAATTGATGAGTCATATGAAAAATAATATGAGAGCAATCTGCTACTGGTGTAGGAATTTTTTTTTTTTCCCCCTTCAATGCTTTATATGGCGCAGTATGAATCTATCTATACCATGCAATGTTGTGGAGCGGTTGCAGCCATTGATGGTTTAAATGAAGCTATATGATGTGATGAGTCATATAAAAATAATATGTGAGCAATCTGGTGCTGGTATGGGTCTTTCTAGTTTCATCCTTTATATGCATCCTTTTTCCTTCACTATAGCCTGCTGTTTAGCTCTAGTGCATGGACTGCAGACTAAATTCAATGCATCTTGGCTCTTTGTAGGAGATTAAACAAAGAGGATCACAAAGCTTCTGACACCGGATGCAAAGAAAAAGCAAAGCTTGTTGAACATCACACTGTTGTTCCTGTCATTGATAAAATCCAGAATCATAGTTTAGGCCAACAAGACAAAGCATCACGCTTACACAAACAACATGCCTCATGGATCACTGTGGATTATAAATGATGGAGCTTTCTGTGCTTGCCTCTTTCTTGATAATATTTTGGGCCTCTTTCTTTCTTTGCTGCTGCATGATTCTGTGGTGTAGGATTTGCTGGTGATGAGCACAACATGGTATGGACATGCCCATGCCTACTTAGACTAAACCTACAAGATATGCGGTAGAGTCGATTTAACTGTTGGGTTATTAGAAAACAAAGTTGCCAAGAGGTTGCAAAATGTCTGCAGGACCTCTTGGGTGGACAATGGGAACATTTTCATATTGAGGTCGGGTGTGTTGTGAGTTAATTGCACTTTGTAGCCAATACTATAGTAACTTAGGGACCCCAAGTTCCTTGTTGAATACCATAACATAATCTAGAAAAGAGTGGAATGCTATAAGTAGGCTATGGAATGTGTTCGAGAACTAAACAGAGATCATTACAAAGTTATATAGTATGCTCTGAGTTAATGATTCTTTGTTTAGATTCATTAAAGATTTTACTTAAGTTATTTCAAATCTTATGCCCAGTTTAAAATGAATTTACTAAGTTCCTATAACATAATTTGATGCGAGAAGTTAGCTTTGCTCTCTAGTTCTGCTGTGTCCAGATATAAGATGTTAAGTTGCCCTACCCATTAAAGAGCCACTTCAAGATTTAATTAAATGAATATTTTGTGCCCATATATGTTAGCTTGGAAGCTGATTTTTCTTGTAGCATGGCTTGTGAAGCTATTAAAGCAACACAGATCCCTCCCTTCTTAATATCCTCTTATTTTTCTTTTTACTGTCCTTTCTTTGCATTTCTTCTTAACTAAAGGGCGTCGAAATGCACAAGGCTTCTGCCATTGTGAGGTTTGAGCATGATTGGATGTACACAACTGTGCTCTTGCATGCGGAGAAGTAGTTTTTATGTTTCAAACTCATGACACCTGTTATAATGAGCAACCTTATCATTGCGCCAAGGCCTACCTTCAATCATAAACATCTATCTTAGCAAAAGATGAAAGGAACATGCTGCTTCTAGATTGATTTTGAATAAAGAATTGACATTGTTTTGGCTCATAACACAAAGGAGTCATGTGCATAATTAATTTTTTCCATGTGATTTCCAAGTTAATGAATCAAGAGGCTCAATGTCAAAGCTGCTAATATACCTCTTGAAAAAGCATATAAAAATAGTTGCTCTTATGCCTTATGTATGTATGTATGTGTATATGTATTTGTGAGCGCGTGGTCAAGAAGCTTGATGTCAAAGCTGCTAATATACCTCTTGAAAAAAAATAATGAATATAGTAGTTGTCCTTATGCCTATTCTAATATGTGTGTGTGTGTGATCATTAATATTTACTTCTATGTTTTTCTTTTGTTTCCAGATTTAGTACTTATGCTATTTATTAGACATTTGTTTTGTGTATCTGCTCAATTTTAACTTTCAAGTTAAAAAATTTCCTTTGGTATCCATTGGGCATTTTCTTAGTGCTTTTTTAACTTTTGATGTGTGGTTTAATACGTTTATTTCAGCTTTCCAACATCAATGTTCACACAATTATGCTGAACCATATATATATTGTGTGTGTGTGTGTGTGTGTGTGTGTGATCATTAGTATTTACTTCTATGTTTTTCTTTTGTTTCCAGATTTAGTACTTATGCCATTTATTAGACATTTGTTTTGTGTATCTGCTCAATTTTAACTTTCAAGTTCAAAAATTTCCTTTGGTATCCATTGGGCATTTTCTTAGTGCTTTTTTAACTTTTGATGTGTGGTTTAATACGTTTATTTCAGCTTTCCAACATCAATGTTCACACAATTATGCTGAACCATATATATATATATTGTGTGTGTGTGTGTGTGATCATTAATATTTACTTCTATGTTTTTCTTTTGTTTCCAGATTTAGTACTTATGCCATTTATTAGACATTTGTTTTGTGTATCTGCTCAATTTTAACTTTCAAGTTCAAAAATTTCCTTTGGTATCCATTGGGCATTTTCTTAGTACTTTTTTAACTTTTGATGTGTGGTTTAATATGTTTATTTCAGCTTTCCAACATCAATGTTCACACAATTATGCTGAACCACACACATATATATATATATATTCTAGATTGTTGGTTTCTTCTGTTCGCTAAACTGCATCATTATTTAAATAACTTGGTGTTTTACTACAGCAATATTGCAGTAAAACCAAGAAGAACGCAACATCTCCTAGGACTTGCGACGTCTGTGGAGCTGAGTGATGCCCCTCAATAATGTAAAGGCTTTGGCGCACAACACTTTAGCAACAAGAATTCAGAGCATAGTTCAGTCCATTCAACATCAAATTGTGTTGTTAATTGCCCATTCTGGTTGAATTCAAGTGATTCACACTTTCCACAATCATCTTATTCTGAGAACTTACATACGAACATGGATTTCCTGGCACAACATGGTAATCAGATGAAGCAACTGGTTAGTCAAATGCCTGATCAGGACTCATCCTCAACTCAATCAACTGGTCAATCTCATCAAGAAGTGTCTGGAACAAGTGAAGGCAACCTTCGTGAGCAAACTGTTTCAGCTCAAGCTGGTATGGTCTATTATCAATGTTACATGATTCTTCTGTTAAAGGTGATTTATACTTCTGTAAAATCATGAACCTGTGATTTAGCTATGATTGTTATGTTTTCCTATTTTCTTTGGTGTGAAGCTCTTTGTGATGGTGAAGATCAGTTTTACTATTGCCAAGGTTTGCAGCGTACTGCCCCATACCAAGCATGCCATTCTGTACTAGTACCCAACTGATGCAGGATGTATTTTGAGCTGAATCAATCCTGTACCGGACATATTGATGCTGTATTAAATGGGTACCGAAATGGGGTCCGGTACTGTGATTGCAAACCTTAACTAGTCAATTCTTTAGAATTACACTGCCTGATAAAAGTTGTTCATTTTGGTTTCCAATAAATGTCGATAAGCAGTCAAATACGGAGGCAGTCAATTGTGAAGATGGTTACTTCCTATTTTTGCTCACTGGATTGAATCTAACATGTGCAGCTTTATGTTGAGGAAGTTTGGACTTTCTCGTCAATGATTTTGCTTGCCTTTTCTGCTACATGCTTAGAGTTACTTTCTAAAATTGGTTTGTTTTATGGGATCCTAAGCATTCTGGTATCTGTCTTGATTTATCATAAAGAGTTGTACGTGTTCTTATGCATTTGGACTGGGAACTTGAAATTATCTTACAGAAGGTTCAGTTGACTGCTACTGTATGTAAAGGACCAGGCACCAGGATTATGTTTTGCACACAGCCTTGCAACCAGAACAATGATTGTTAGGATATGTAAAATGCCATATTGTCATAATTCAAACGAAAATGTCAGAAACCAAACACAAATTAAACTTCTTGACCCAAAGACAGGACAGCTGAAAAAAGTTTCAACTCCCAAATGTGGCATTTTAAATGGTAACAAGTGCTTTATTAACTCATTTTTTATTCATTCTTGGTTTTTTCTAACTTTGGTTTTGTCAGCTATATATTGCGATTTTGTAACTTGATGGGATAAAACTTTTGTATGCTCTAGAAACCAAATGCTGACTAAATGCCTAGTGCATATTCAGAGATGAACAGTTGTAAAAAATATATTCAAGTTTTGGTCTGGGGTTCTCATGATACATTGAAGTTTTGCTTCCATTTTATTGCCAGTAAGCTGGTAGCCAGGCAGTCATTACTGCTTACTCAGTTGTAAATGGTATTCCAAGGTACTGTTTTGACCTTGTATGCATATAAATGTGGACTCTGGTGCGAAATGTATTATTTGGAGACCTATATCTTAGGATTGCTTTTTTCTTGATTTGAATTTGATGAGATGTGTCATTGTGCCACCAGGTATAAACCATCTGATGCAGGGTTGTTCTTTCATTTAGGTAATGATAAGGCATGCGGAAAGCTGGTTGAGGGTCAAATGAATTCTGTTCTATTCCTGGGGACTCCAGAAGCGGCCTTTGTACCTCCTAGACTTGATTATAGCCAGACTTTCGTAAGTTGATGCCATATTCTTGAATTTTTTGTAGCGATCTTGATTGCTTTAGATCCCTGTAACTACATTTTATTATTATTTTTTTTTTGTGTTCATTTGTCTACTTCCACATATGCTTGATGGTTTTGTGGCATTTCTGTGGCAGGCTTGCGTGCCTTACCCCTATGCTGATCCAAGCTTTGGAAGTGTGCTGGCTGCATTTGGGTCGCATGCTATTGTATGTATTATTGAGCATGTTCTTCCATTTTTCACTTTTTAACAACAAAACATGGCAGCTTGGACTTGCTCCAGTCAAGATCAAACTATTCATTATGCATACCCATTGCTTCACATCTTTCATAGGCTCAAACTTTTTGAGTGGTGAATGTTGATTTGTTGGAACAATCTCCTGAAATGTGGAGGATAGATGGATGATGATAGCAGGAGCAAATTTGAAGACACCTGTTTTCAAGGACATGGTTTCTATTGCAATGATGGTTTGTGTGCAAGCCATGTTTTATTTTTGGTGTTCTTAGGGTTACGCTGGTTTTGGTCAGGGCTTTCTTAATGGTTTTCTAGGTTATTTTGTCCTTCCCATTATTACTATCAACAAGCTAACGGTACAACCAAATATATTTTAAGGAATAATTATACCGAGAAGTCATTAAGAGACATTTACTTTTAGTCTTCATTGGTATGTAAGTCCCAAACAGAAAGCCTCGTTGTGCACCACATGAGTTCTTGTGAAACAATTAGATCAATGCTTATTGATCTAACTGTGTCAGGAAAACATAAAAATCAGTACTCATTGGATGGCTTTTAACTCAAACCGGTATGAACCTGCTACAAAGCACAGGTTGAGACTTGCCAAGGATGGGAATGGCATCAATATTTTGTAGCATGACTCTTACCTACATGCTTGTTGTGTACTATTTTTTGTCAATTATCCTAATATTTATTTTCCATAATTAAACCAAAGTAGAGTCAAAAACATAATTTAGTTTCCTTTTTTTTTTTTAAAGTCTTTGAAGTTAATTCAAATTGGTAAATAGAGTCCAAGATTTTTTTTTTTTTTTTTTTCAGTAAAAGTGCTTCATTCTGAGCACATCAGTTCTTCCTATTGTTCAAGTCAACACTCTATCCTCTTTTACTTTGATGGGACCTCTATTTTTTCTGCCTTAGCCTACAATTATTGTCACTTTGAGATTTATACCTTTATTCAGGCACAGACTCAATACCATAACAGTTTCTAATCATAGGATTTCATTCATGCCTTCTCTGTGAGAGAAGAAAGAAGTTTTCTATTTTCATCTCATCTCTACTGATCTTGGTGTGCTGTGCTTCTTCTGTACTCGAATCAGATTCATCCCCAGATGGTGGGAACGACACCTTCTCGTGTTCCACTGCCTCTCGAACCTGCAGCAGAGGAACCCATTTATGTCAATGCAAAACAATACCGGGCGATTCTTCGAAGGAGGCAGCTGCGTGCAAAGTTGGAGGCTCAAAACAAACTCGTCAAAGTTCGAAAGGCATAATATCATAAACTTTTTTCTTATTTTATTTTATTTGCATCAGCTTGCTTTCAGTACTTTCGGCGTGTTAATTGTGTGCTTAAACTAAACCTATCTTCCATGCAATGTTTGTGGATGCAAGTTTCTGTAGTTTTTTGATTCATTAAAGAATTTGGCCAAGACCACCACCCTCCATAAGTCGACAGACAGTGCATTCATTATAGCTTCTTCTACTTGTTTTCCTGCTTTGGTCTCTAGATTTTCCAACTGTTAATCTTGGATCTCGTTTTTCCAGCCATACCTTCATGAGTCTCGGCATCTTCATGCAATGAATAGAGCAAGGGGAAATGGTGGGCGCTTCCTCAACACAAGGCAGCTTCAGCAGCAGCAATCTTCAGTCAGCACAGGGCTCGGGAATCTCTCAGCCTCTGAAAACGGCCCCATTGGCTCATCTTCGACTCCTGCCAACTCCGACGTCACCAGCGTTTCCACCAGCGGCGGCATCTTAGGACTACAGCAGGATCACCTCGGCTTCTTGTCCGGTGACTTCCACTCTCACGTCGGCGGGGGAGCTCAAGGTGGAGGAGGAGGTGGCGTGATGAGCAACGGGTCCCAACCTCGGATCACCATCATGCGCTAGAAAGCACTTTGGTTTTGGGCCGATGGTGTTTCCCTGGCAACTCATCCTTGGCTTATGATATTTCGTCCAGCAATGCTTTTATTTTCTTATGGTAGCAAAACTTTTATAGGACTCGAAAACTAAACCTTCCTTCAAATCGCAATACAAGCGCTTGACGACTTGTTTTCGACTTGTCTATCGATGGATGGATGGATGGATGCTAGTAGTGCCTCAAATTTATCCCTTGTTTTCCCTCAATTCACCCTCGGCACCTGGCAACGATTCTCGAAAAACTTGCACCACCTCTCCGTCGAGTTGGCCGGCCTGTTTCTTTTTATCAATTCAGAACATTAGATTATGATTCTTGTGTTTTCTTTTGCGGGATGATTAGTTTATCTGTCTCTTGATTTCTTGGTGCGATTCAAATCTTTGATTTCCTTGTTTGTTTGGTGATCTCGAATGCAGTGCCTGTTTGTGGAAATGGTTCTTTCAGTTGTATGTGAATCTTGTCCGTTTTACTTTCTTATAATGAAACGGGTTCATGGGCCCATGTCATTACAATATGGTATCAGAGCCACGCACCAGTCGAAAGTGCAGAGCTAAGTGCCACACACGGCAAAGTGCTACATTGATGGGAGCTACCTTTTGAATCTGTGGAGTTATAAGGCAAAATGCTATATTGATGAAGCCACCTTTTGAACCTGTGGAGGCCATCTCTAGAATTCTGCTTGCCTGTGGGTGATCAATTGACCCTGGTGATGAGGATGTCGTCTTTGTAAGGGGGTAGATTGTGATAACCCTTTCAATAGTTCGATATAGGGAAATTTGAGAGTTGGTTAAGTGGTTTATATATTGTAAAGCAAAAAGAATAAGGCACCAATTGGATCCCTTTTTGGGATGTGATGGTCCAAGTTGGTATGGACCTTTCGTCTTACTTTCTTATAACGAAACAGACCTGTGGGTCATGTGCGAGCTAAAGGAGAACCCCTGGATGCATACTCTTAATCCTAATCGTGATTCCTAGGTGCGTAGTGCCCTGAGAAAGTGCAAACAAGTCTAACGCTCTTTCAAAAACCTTCATTGAGCCCATCGTCGTTCGAGGATAGGATTTTTATTGTCGAGTAGGAAAATATTGTGTCTTTGTATTCCCATTAAGCTGAAACATCTCATGAGAGACCTCGAAAACTTTATGCTATATTATCAAAACAACAGAAAGAAGTTTGCAAGAAAAGATGGACGCAAGCAACTCCAGCAGAGGCATATCACATATGGAGGGAGACATCCATGGACACTGACCTCATCTGCCACCAAAAACGAAAGAACTCCTGACGTGAAACAGAGACATCCAAAAATTAACCGCTAAACTGGTGGCCGTGGGCAGAAGAAGCTACACGAACAGACGGCATCTACGCATACCCTCTGCCTTTGGGCTCCTTAGAACACTCCTGCTCACATCTCTCTTTCTTACACGAAGCTAGTCCAATCGTCTTTTGGCATGTGTGCTCTGGAAGCCGGACCGAACTTGGGTTGCCGGCGAAGAGCTTGGCCTCCTCCTCAGCTGCAGCTGCTCAGAAAACAAACAACAATAAAAAATGTTCCATGAACATCATCGTATCTCTTCAATGTCTAGGAAACAAAGGAATTATTTATGGACATGGGAGTACCTGAAGAGAGCACAAGCAGGCCGAGGAGAAGAGGTAGAAGAACGCAGCCAAGCTTCATCTTTTCACGATGTAGATGGAGATGGAGATGGAGATGGAGATGGATCGAGTAGGATCTCTTTGTTGGAATGGGAGGGTTGGAAAGGCCCACCAGATTGCTTTCGGTAGGGGTAAAGTATCAGAATATATTCCTCCCTTTCTTGAAAACCAATAGGGAAAATCCTAAGTGCAGCAAATTCTATGCGACTGCGCTTACCTCTTTTTATTTATCCATATACATTTTATATGACTGAACGTGATGGAATGAATAACAAGGATTATGGTTATGAATTCGTAAATGATATGCTATTTTTGATGGAATAAAGTGAGATGATTTATCTTTCAAAAAATATTCAGACATCTCAGTTGTACAATTACAATATCGCAGTTATAAAATTGCATTCTAGCAAAAAAAAATTATAACACCCCAGTTATAAAATTACAACATCTATTCAAAAAGCCAAAAAAAAAAAAAAAATTACGATCCCTCATTTGTAAATTTATAATACCTTAATTATAAAATTACGACACCTATTCAAAAAACATTGAGACAAAGCTTTACGATATCCCGGTCAAAAAATTTACAATAACCCAGTTGTAAAATTACAACACAATAGTTATAAAATTACGACATCCATTCAAAAAAAATGAAAAAAAATTACGAGATCCGAGTTGTAAATTTACTATACCATAGTTATAAAATTACAACACATATTTAGAAAATATTAAGATAAAGCTTTACAACATCCCAACCGAAAAAAAATTATGATACCGCAGTAGTAAAATTACAACATCGTAGTTATAAAATTACATCCATTCAAAAAGCTAAAAAAAAATTACAACACTCTAGTTATACGTAGTTATGAAATTATGATACCCATTTAGAAAATATTTACTGCATCGTCTCTCGTTTGTATATAAATTTTAAAAAAAGCTAAACATGTATTAATGCATATCATGCTTAAAATTTAAGATTGTATCATACTATCCTGTTTTATTTTTATTACGTTAAGTCATTTAAAATTTATATCGACTAATAAGAAAATATAGTGCAGCTTATGTAAAATTTGTACAAAAGACTTTTTCAAACCAATAGACTGGATGGGATGATGAAGTTTATACTTGGAAAACGAGACGCCGGTGGGTCCAGTTTGAGGCAACAGCAAGTTTAAACAAGTGGGTAAAGCCCATTGACAACACACAAAGTTCAAAGGAATCAAAACTGCATGAAGGTTTTTCGGAGAGGCATCGTTTCCACCATGGAGAAAAAAAAGTTCACCATGGTAGGCCCACCTTCTAGATTTTCTTACAGAAAAGATTATGTATATCGCCTCCGATGCAGTAAGTTCTATATGGATTGCATCGTTCATTTTTATTGGTCCATATACACATGATATTCATTAAAAAATATTAAGACATTCCAAGAAAAAAACTTACGACACCCTAGTTTTAAGCTTACGACACGTTAAAAAGTGAAGACACCCATTCAAAAAAAAAAAAAAAAATCATGACATCCTAATTTTAAACTCACGACACCCTAGTTTTAAGCTTAAGACACTCGTTCAAAAAGGTGTCTGTATATAACTTCAAAAAAAACCGCAATAATACCCATTCAGTTTTTTTTTGGAATCCATGTATAAACACTTTTTCTAAACGGGTGTCTTAAGCTTAAAACTAGGTATCGTGAGTTTAAAACTAAGATGTCGTGAGTTTTTTTTTGCTTTTTGAACGGGTGTCGTGGCTTATAACTACGGTGTCGTGGCTTTTTTTTAGTTTTTTTAATAGGTGTCTTTATTTTGACATGACGTGCATTAATACCAGCTTTTTTTGGAATTTGTGTACAGACGAGTGGGTGTCGTGGCTTTATAACTACGGTGTCATAGCTTTATAATTAGGGTGTCGTAAGTATTTTTTTGCTTTTTAATAGGTGTCTTTATTTTGATATGACGTGCAATAATACCAGTTTTTTTGGAATTTGTATAGACGAGTGGGTGTCGTGGCTTTATAACTACGGTGTCGTGGCTTTATAACTAGGGTGTCGTAAGTATTTTTTGCTTTTTAACGGGTGTCTTAGTTTTATAACTAGGGTGTCGTAAATTTTTTTTGCTTTCTTAATAGCTATTTAATTTTGACGTGCATTAATACCCGTTCAGTTTTTTTTGAATATGTATCGATACCTTTTTAAACGGGTGTTTTAACCTAAAACTAGGATGTCGTGAGTTTAAAACTAGGATGTCATGAAACTACGGGTGATAAGCTTAAAACTAAGGTGAGTTTTTTTTTTTCTTAACATTTTTTAATGGGTATTGCACCATAGGGACTTGCTGCGATGTACAAAGTCTTTTCCTTTTCTTACATGATAATTGCTGGTGAGTAATTATGGTGCCTGGGTCCCACACCCAGGCTTATCTTCAAATCAGGGTGCTGCCCTTTCATAAGATGTCTCTCTCTCTCTCTTAAATTCGTTTTTCAGTCTCTTTATTTTCTCTCTCTATAAGATGTCTCTCTCTCTCTCTATTCTGAACCGTGAAGCAGCTTCCCATCGAGTTACGAGGGCGTCAGAAACCCGGTGTCGCCTCGCATTCCAGTAGGTTAGAACATGTTAAAAAAAAGAGTATTAATAAAATTAAAAATTAAGGAATTTTAAGAAATTAAGTGAGAATACTAAAGTGATATTGAGTTAAGACTTGTATGATGTTTGAATTATTAGATCTCAAAGAATTTTAGTGAAATGGTTATTTGGTTTTACTGAAGACATCTATGAGATAAGGTAGCATTTTCAATTTTTTATAAAAATAAATTATTTTTTGAAAATATAACATTGCAAATTTATGGCCTAATAGTAAGATTTGTCGTATCCAAAATTGTTTATAGTGATAATACATCACATAAGATTTATTATTTTAATAAATTTTGAAATATTCTAAATTTATAAATATTTTGTATTAAATTATATTTTGAGATTTATAAACTGCCATATTTTGTTTGATATTTGGCTCCTTTATTTTGTTTATTAAATCATATTATGATTGATGTTGCCCAGTTAAACCATCCAAAAGAAGGATGAATTGAATTCTTTTAAATAATCAACAAGTATGTGTAATTTTAAAAATCAAGGATCTAAAAATTTTATGTGAAATGAAGTGAAGAGCAATTAAGTATAAGAAGCCAATCACATACAAATACAAGAAATTTATAGTGGTTTGGTGCCAATCTTGCATCTACATTCACTCCCTAAGAGCCTCTTAGGAATCACTCCACTAATCGTTTTCTCAACAATTACAATTCCTAGCTAACTCAGCTAGCTTCTCGTTTACATGGCACAAAGAGGCCACACAAACCATCAATTTCGGGTCTGGTACACCCAAGACAAGTTTCAACCAAGTTGAAACTCAAACAAGTAGGAAATAATACAAGTATCAAAGTATGGAAGCTCATAAGTGAGTAAATAAGACAATAATGACATTTTACAAATTTATGAAAGAATTCCTCTTAAATGATCTTCTTCTTCTTGAATGCTATACCATAAGCACTTAAGGAAGATTCTTGAATTGTTTGGTGGAGCCTTGAATAAGCTTTTAATGACCTTGAATCCCTTGAAGTACAACAACTCTTGAAACAAAGAAGGCTGAAATCTCTTTGATTTTTTTTTAAAGTTTTTCCTTCTATTTTCATACTTAGAACATGTTAGAACTAGCTGTTAGAAAGCTTGTTATTGGGTTAGTCGGCTACCATGCCAACTAACTTCATTGTGCTCACTGTAAGATGTCACAGTAGTCAGTTACTATGCCAACTAATTGGCTTTTGGCTGCTATAATTGTTATCTGTGACTTAGATTTCATTCAATAGCTGGCATGAGAGTTGGCTACTTTATTTTGAGATGAAATTTTCTCATGTTAGTTGACACCATGCCAACTAATTGAACCATGCTTTCTGTAACTTCAGTCTGACACTTAAATTTACCTCAGTAGCTAGCATGAGAGTCGGCTACTTTATTCTGTGATAGATTCTTCTCATATTAATCGGCTACCATGCCGATTAATTGAACCATACTCTATGTAACTTTAGTTTAACACTTAAATTCATCTCAGTAGTTGGCATAGGAGCTGGCTTTTAGTTTCAAATCAACAAAATTCATTCTAAGGACATGAAACTTCTTATTTTGATAAATCCAAGGGTGCTACCTCTTGTATCTTAATTCTTCTTCATGGAATATCTTTCCAAACATCTGAATCAAGACCATTTAAGGCTTGAGCTATCCTTCTTTGACATTACTCTTCTTTCAACCTTTCTTTCTTGAGTCAAAGATATTGGTGAGGGCTTGAATTCCATATTCTTCTTTTGATGACTTGTGAATACTTGTATTTCACTATAACTCCATGCAAAAATCATTAACCGCTTACTTAATTATTTTTTTATCATCAAAATCAATGTGACAATCAATGTGGGGTCAACAATTGATTTATGACTCTTGGATCAAGCGTGAAGTAGTATTTATTAAAAATAGTGTTGAGAGATTGTTGTACATTTTTTGGCATCATTATTTATGGATAATTAAAAGTCTACTTATTTTGTGAATGTTTGGATATTTTGTTGGGAATTATGTATTCTAGATATGAATCAAATTCATGAAAACATAGCATAAGATATAATACAAAATTCCCTGATGCCCAGGATCCTTAGGAACAGATTCATTAAATTACAAATAAAATCTAAAATATTAGATTTATTCAGACCTAAGTCCTTTATCGATGTAGCAAATGATGAAGCCGATGAATCCTTTGCCACTAGCCATCCATGTGTCCGGCCTCTAACGGTGATCCACGCGGAGAAGAGTGGATGAAGACCTTAAGGCATGAAGATGACACTTAGGGAGAGAGGGGTGCTAGCGCCTCTTGAATCCCTTATAAAAATATTCAAAACAGAAGATATCTTTGAAGATCTAAAAGATCTAATCTTTTTCTTCTCACGCTCACGCTCTCTCTTCCTAGGAGGAAGGAACCATATTTATAGAGAGAGGGAGAGAAAGAAACGTTCCAAGGGAGAAGAAGAGACCTCTTTTCATGGTAACGTCATGGTAACCTTAATCCAAGGAAACAAAAGTGACCTCTTTTCATGGTAACGTCATAGTAACATTAATCCAGGGAAACAGAAAAACTCCCATTCTCATGGTAATGTTAATCCAAGTGTCACAATCTCAGCCTTTGAAATTAGGAGTTAGTTATCTCATAACTACATGCCCCAATCTGTACGTGTTCATCATCGAACCGTAGAGATTCATTATGCCTCATCCCATTGGCATGATTCCATCTTCACATAGCTGAGATTTTCCATCCACACCCAAATAATCAAAGCCATCCATCACATGGATCAAGTCATATTTGGGTATCCAATTATTTGTTCATCATATGCACAAATAATTTCTCCTTAACATTTCTTCTACTATAATGAATCATATCCATTATTATTTTATCTTCTTTAAATTGGGTCTTACCCAATTATTTAATTGATCATCTTATCTGAATTAAATCTAATTTAATTCTCATTTTAATTCATCCAAAATTATCCTTAATGCGTGTGACCCATTAGGCCCTTTAACATGTTGGCAATAATCATCTCCTAATTACAAACCCTAGGAATGATTAGACAACTCTTTGTCCAAGTCAATAACATAATTATAGATCATGAGAGGCCTCTAGCAAAGCATCATGACCACCCAACTGCTAAAGGTTTTATTGACGTGACCATCAACAACACATGTCCATGAACGGTTACCGTATGATCAAATCCTTTGTCATATATCCCAGATCAATCAGTGGTATGGAATGTGTCAACCCTGTAATTGAACTTTGTTTACTTGATCTCAGAAAAAATTGACTTATATGAATTAGAACTTCGAAACTATTTCAAATTCCAACTCAACCTTGCAAGGATTTAACAATCAATTTAATCCATCAAGTGGTCGTGGGATATAACCCTTTCTATCAAGGGAGATGAATCCTTCTTGATCAAACACCATCTTTATATGTTTCGTGTCATTCCCAACCGACACCATATTTCCACCCATGACTAGAGCGATGTTTGGATGTCGTCAAAGCATGACATTCCACACATGAGATGCAATGAAGATCTCAAGTCAAAGGATCACTCACACCACCGTCATTAGAGATCAACCATCGATACTATATAGATATCCATATGGGATCTCTGTATGGGTCATCCAATGCATCGTTACAATAACGAGCATCCGCACACCTATCCAAGTATCTTTATACTTCAGCTTGTGAAATCACTGCTCACCCCAAGGATGAGGATATGCAATGTGTGCCAGTCTCACGGTGTTCGATGGTATCCAGTCCCATACACATCGACCAAAAAAGTTTAAAGAATCAAACCATAACGTGCAATTTGGATCTCACAATTTGTAATCTCTATTACAAATTTATTTGCATGGTTCACATTCTTTTGGACTTTATTTCACAGACAAATATATCAAATAAAAGACATCTGGATAGATAAAGAAACCATTTTATTTGATTTGTATTCATAGAATATATACATCATTTAATCCAATTGGATTTAGGGCATATACTAATAATCTTCCACTTGCACTAGAGCCATTCACCCATGTATTTAATACCGAGTGACTTAACATGATTATCATGCTTCTGTTGCGGCAGGCTTTAGTGAGCGGATCAGCTACATTATCCTCAGTGGGGACTCATTCTATTTTTACATCATTTCTACCAATAATCTCTCTAATTACATGGTATTTTATGAGTACATGTTTGGACCTCTGATGAGACCTTAGCTCCTTAGCTTGCACAATAGCTCCATTGTTGTCACAATACAAGTGTATTAGATCAGCAATGCTTGAACACACCAAGTTCAGTGATGAACTTTTTGATCCAAATTGCTTCTTTGGCTGCATCTGATGCTACGATGTACTGGCTTCGGTCGTAGAGTCGGCAGTCATCTTCTGCTTGGAACTCTTTCAGCTGACTGCACCACCATTGAGTGTAAAGACATAGCCTGATTGAGATTTATAATCATCTTTATCAGACTGAAAACTAGAATCCGTATAACCTTGAACTATGAGTTTGGGTCCTCCATAAACCAAGAACATATCCTTAGTCCTTCGTAAGTACTTAAGGATATTCTTGACGGCCATCCAATGTTTCTCACCAGGGTTTGCTTGGTATTACTAGTGATACTCAATGCATAAGAAACATCAGTCTCGTAAATAGCATCACATACATGATGAATCTGATTGCTGAGGCATATGGAATCCTATTCATGTGCTCTCTCTCCATTTGGGTCTTAGGACTCATGTCCTTGGAGAGATGTATCCCATGCAATATCGGTAGGAATCCCTTCTTGGATTCCTCCATGCTAAACCGTTTTAGCACTTTATCAATGTACGTTGATTGGAACAATCCAAGCAACCTCCTAAATCTATCTCTATAGATCTTAATACCCAGTATGTAGGCTGCTTCTCCCAAATCTTTCATGGAGAATTTGCTGGACAACCAATCCTTCACTTCTTGCAGCAAGGATACATTGTTTCCTATAATAATATGTCATCTATATAATATCAGAAAATAATAAACTCCCACTAATCTTCTTGTATATACATGGATCATCTTCATTTTTGATAAAATCAAACTTTTTGATTGTTTCATCAAAACGGATGTTCCAACTTCTAGAGCTTGCTTAAGTCCATAAATGGACCTTTGCAGCTTGCATACCTTTTGAGAATCAATGGACTCAAAACCCTCAGTTGTGTATATACACATCCTCCACTAAATCACCATTTAGGAAGGCAGTCTTGACATCCATTTGTCATATCTCATAATCATAATAGGCTGCAATCGCAAGCAAAATCCTTATGGACTTAAGCATGGCTACAGGAGAAAAGGTTTAATCAAAGTCACCTTGCCTTTGCTTGTAACCTTTTGCAACTAGCCTTGCCTTATAGGTAATCATATTACCATCCATGTCATCTTCTTCTTGAAGACCCATTTGCACCAATAGGTTTTATCCCTTCATAGATCAACCAAAGTTCATACTTGGTTGTCGTACATGGAGTCCATTTCAGACTTCATGGCTTCAAGCCATCTCTTAGAGTCAATCACAAATTGCTTTCTCGTAGTTAGTAGGCTCATCATCTTCTATAAGAAATCTATATCTCTCAGGAATATGATGTGTTCTACTAGACCTACGTAGCTGATGTGTACTTGGAGCTACTTGTTTCTCCATCATTTCTGATAGAGGCTAACTAAATGTTGCCTGAATGTGAGTTGAGTCTCCTGCTCAACTTCCACGCATTAGGCATTTGCTCCATGTCATCTAATCGGTCTGTATCAATTTATGGTTCTTGAGTTTCACTAATTTCAATATTTCTGCTACTGTCGTTTCTTAGAAAAATCTCATTCTCTAGGAATATGGTATGCCTTGAGACAAAAACCTTTTGCTCGAGTGGGTGGTAGAAGTAGTATCCTTTTGTTTCTTTAGGATACCCCATAAAATTACACTTGTCGGATCTAGCTCCTAGCTTGTCCGACTCATTACGCTTTACATAAGCATAGCAACCCCAAATCCTTAGATGACTAAGGGTTGGCTTCTTTCCACACCATATCTCATAGGGAGTGGAACTAACCGACTTAGATGGAACTCGGTTTAGAGTGTATTCGGCTGTGTGTAGGGCATAACCCCAAAACATTTTTGAAAGATTTGTAAGGCTCATCATTGATCGCACCATATCTAATAATGTGCGATTTCTCTTTTTGATACACCATTATGCTGTGGCGTACCAGAAGGAGTCCACTGAGAGAGAATCCCATTCTCCTTCAAATATTCTAAGAACTCATGGCTTAAGTATTCCCCACCTCGATCTAATGAAGTATCTTAATACTTTTGCCACTTTGTTTTTCTACCTCGATCTGAATTATTTGAACTTTTCAAAGGCTTTAAATTTGTGCTTCATTAGATATACATAACCATACTGCTATGGTCATCTATAAATGTGATGAAGTAAGAAAAATCTTCTATTGCTGAATATTGATAGGACCACATACATCCGAATGTACTAGTCCTAAACATTCAGTTGCTCGCTCACCCTTTTTAGTAAAGGATGACTTAGTCATTTTGCCACGTAAGCACAACTCATATTCCTCAAACGATTCCCAATCGAATGAGCCCAAGTAGCCATCCTTATGTAACTTGGTTAAACGTGTTTCATTTACATGGCCTAAATGATAGTGCCATAGAAACGAGTTCTTAGAATTATTTGATTTTAATTCCTTAGTTTCTACATTGAGAATAGGGCATTGTAAATTCAAAACATAAATCCCGTTGAACATTTCAGCAGAACCAAATAACATTTCATTTTTAAAAATTAAAATTCCTTTATTTCCAATTTCAAATGTATATCCATCATTTACAAGATGAAATGGAAATAATATTCTTTGTTATGTTTGGAACATAGTAACAATTACTAAGCTCCATTACAAGCCCAGTAGGCAAAGACAAAGAATAAGATCCTATAGCTAAAGCAACAACCTTTGCTCATTTCCTATGCGCAGGATCACTTCATCTTTTTTCAGCTTTCTACTGCTTCTTATCATCTGCATATTAATACAAATATGAGATCCACAACCAGTATCCAATACCCAAGTGGAATAAGAAGTAACAGAAGAAAACATCTCAATCATAAATATACCTGATGTAGAAGCATCTATATGTTTCTTTTCTTTCAGGCTAGCCAGATAAGCCTTGCAGTTTCGCTTCCAGTGCCCTTGCCACATAAGTGACTTCCCTTGGCTACTTTGTTTTTCTTAATGCCCTTATTTGGTTTAGTCGCCTTGGCCTTTGGACCTTATTCTTCTTTGGCCGCTTCTTACGAGCGCCAAAGGACTCTACGACCATAACCTACCCCTTTTCTTTCTTAATGTTGGGCTCGACATTCCTCAGCATATTCACGAGCTCAGGTAGAGTCATCTCTAGCTTGTTCATGTTGAAATTAAGAACAAACTACGAATAGCTGGGAGGTAATGACTATAGAACCAAGTCAATACTTAGTTCATGATCCATCACAAAACCCAGTCGTGCCAACTTCTCAATTAGATTAATCATTTTCAGTACGTGGGCACCCACTGATGAATCCTTAGTCATTTTGCACTGAAACAGCTCTTTAGAAGTTTGAAACCTCTCATATCGAGACTGTGCACCAAACAACTCTTGCAAGTGCATCAAAATCTCCTGAGCATTCATATGCTCATGCTGTTTTTGAAGATCAGGTGATATCGAGGCCAACATCAAACATGTGGCCATGTCTTCAGCATCTTTATACCGGTTGTATGCCACATGAACCTTAGTCGGAGCATCCGCTAGTGGGACCTCCGGTGCAACCTCATATAGGACAAAAAGAATTTTTTTAGATCGAAGAACGATCCTTACATTCCTTAGCCAATCAGGGAAGTTGAGTCCAGTCAATTTGTTGGATTCTAAAATATTCCTAAGGTTGATGTTTATACTCATGGTTTCTCTGATAACCTACATAAAATTAGAATGAGTCAATTACTATGAATACTAATCACCAACTTAATATAGTAATTCTAGATTTTTAACTAAGTTGGTTTCTCTCACTATTTTATCAAGGTTAATAGCCCTCTCTATTAATCTTGAGAAATTGGCATTCAATTTTCTTAGTGGGCTAGGATCCTCATTTGAATTACCTTGACCTTGGCTTTGGTACAACAAATCTCGGTAAGCCAAATTTGGTAGATTATCATCAATCACATCTAATGTGACTCCTATATCATTTAGGGGACATTGCCTTGTCAATCACATCCATATGTGATCACCCTAAAGTTTGCCTCTAGATTAGACTGACCCTGATTTTGACCAATTATGCCAGCTAATATAGTTAAGTCAACCCATTGTTCCACAATCAACTCCTCATAAGTACACTCGACCTCGGCTTTGGTACGATAAATCTCATGACCTAATGATTTTATATCATGTAAACAATGGAAGGCTTATAACTTAATATTCGTGGAGGATTTAGCGCATATAGGTCCCATCTACATCTACAAATTTGTACTATGCTAGGTTACATATCCTATATGTAGATTTTAGATTAATCTTTATTAACCTAAAAATATCATAAGATCAAATCTTATGATTTGGGATTCCTAATCAAATTAGGATCCCTGACCACTATCTGATATAGAAACCCTAATCATGTGATCGGATCTATTGCTTCTATCCTGATTAACCTTATTGATTTAATCAATTACGAGCTTTTCATAACAATGGCCAGATTAGCTGATCAATGGGGTCCTATTTAGCATATCCTTCGATCCCATTGAATGGGTTTTCCTAGGCAGCGAACGGATCAATTAAAAACCATGATCACACTTATCTTAGACACTAATGTATGTAAGCCTAATTGATCAGACCAATATTGGGATCATAGGATCAAGCAAAGAGGTTAAGTCTAAGTTTCCTAAATCTTTATCATCTATTATTTTATAATAACTATAGATAGTGATCTTGTTAGGGTATTATGATAAGAATTCTTAATTCAAATTTTAAATTTTCTTATCATTTAATTACATATTATGACATATCGGTTTCACATCCCATGTAAATCCTAATGTCTCTAACAAACCCTAATCATATTCTTGTCATGATAAGATTTTAGATTCAAAATATAAAATTTTAAATTCTATATGATTACATTTAATCACAATTTTATTTGATCTAAATATCCAAACTAAGTTTTCAACGTTCATTATCAGAAGAATATCAGATTTTAATCATATCAATAATCATATTAAAATTAAATCCTAAACATGATTTCTAGGATTTCAGCATATAGTATTTATCATGCATAAATAATAATTACTATTTTAACATGACACATATATGATTAAATCTAAATTAATTATTGTTTATTATCATATAATAAATCTTTATCTCTGATATCACATATCAAAGTACTCTATTTTAACATGTAATGAACATGCATAAATCTAAATAATATTGTTTATCATCAAATAATAAATATTTTATTATATTTTAGATTTATTATCAATATATGAAAACTATTCAGGATTTTAAGTATAATAAAAACTCATATTATCAATCATATTGACTCAAGTATCCTATCAGATTAATGAATCTGTAGCCTAAGGTGGCTCTGATACCACTATTGGGAATTATGTATTCTAGATATGAATTAAATTCATGAAAACATAGCTGAAGATATAATACAAAATTCCCAGATGCCCAGGATCCTTAGGAACAGATTCATTAAATTATAAATAAAATCTAAAATATTAGATTTATTCATACATGAGTCCTTTATCGATGTAGAAAATGATGAAGCCGATGAATCCTCTGCCACTAGCCGTCCACGTGTCCGGCCACTAACGGTCATCCATGCGAAGAAGAGTGGATGAAGACCTTCAAGGTATGAAGATGACACTTAGGGAGAGAGGGTGCTAGCGCCTCTTGAATCCCCTTATAGAAATATTCAAAACAGAAGATATCTCAAAAAATCTAAAAGATCTAATCTTTTTCTTCTCACGCTCTCTCTCTTCCTAAAAGGAAAGAAACATTCCAAGGGAGAAGAAGAGACCTCTTTTCATGGTAACGTCATGGTAATGTTAATCCAAGAAACCTCTTTTCATGGTAACGTCATGGTAACGTTAATCCAAGGAAACAGAAGAAACTCTCATTCTCATGGTAACGTTTATCCAAGTGTCACAATCTCAGCCTTTGAAATTAAGAGTTAGTTATCTCATAACTATATGCCCCAATCTGTACGTGTTCATCATCGAACCGTAGAGATTCATCATGCCTCATCCCATAGGCATGATTCATCTTCACATGGCTGAGATTTTCTATCCATATCCGAATAATTAGAGCCATCCATCACATGGATCAAGTCATGTTTGGGTATCCAATTATTTGTTCATCATATGCACAAATAATTTCTTCTTAACATTCCTGCTACTATAATGGATCATATCCATTATTATTTTATCTTCTTTAAATTGGGTCTTATCCAATTATTTAATTGATCATCTTATCTGAATTAAATCTAATTTAATTCTCATTTTAATTCATCCAAAATTCTACCCATTAGGACCTTAACATGTTAGCAATAATCATGTCCTAATCACAGACCCTAGGAATGATTGGACAACTCTTTGTCCAAGTCAACATGATTATAGATCATGAGAGGCCTCTAGCAAAGCATCATGACCACCCAACTGCTAAAGGTTTTGTTGACATGACCATCAACAACACGTGTCCATGAACGGTTACCGTATGATCAAATCCTTTCATCACATATCCCAAATCAATCAGTGGTATGGAATGTGTCAACCCTATAATTGATCTTTGTTTACTTGATCTCAGAAAAATTGACTCATATGAATTAGAACTTCGAAACCATTTCGAATTCCAACTCAACCTTGCAAGAATTTAACAATCAATTTAATCCATCAAGTGGTCGTGGAATATAACCCTTTCTATCAAGGGAGATGAATCCTGTCTTGATCAAACACCATCTTTATGTGCTTCATGTCATACCCAACCGATACCATATTTGCCACCCATGACTAGAGCAACGTTTGGATGTCGTCAAAGCATGACATTCCACACATGAGATGCAAAAAAGATCTCAAGTCAAAGGATCACTCACACCACCGTCATTAGAGATCAACCATCGACACTATATAGAATATCCATATAGAATCTCTGTATGGGTCATCCAATGCATCGTTACAATAACGAGCATCCACACACCTATCAAGTATCTTTATACTTCAGCTTGTAAAATCAGCTGCTCACCCAAGGTGAGGATATGCAAGGTGTCAGTCTCACGGTGTTCGATGGTGTCCAATCATCTACACATCGACCAAAAAGTTTAAAGAATTGAACAATAACGTGCAATTTGGATCTCACAATTTGTAATCTCTATTACAAATTCCATTTGCACGGTTCACATTCTTTTGGAATTTATCTCATAGACAAATATATCAAATAAAAGACATCTGGATAGATAAAGAAACCATTTTATTTGATTTGTATTCATAGAATGTATACAGTATTCAATCCGATTGGATATAGGGCATACACTAACATATTTATGAAACTTCAATGTTGAAAAATAAATTTTATATATGTATATAAATTCTTAGCCAAACTACGCATGATATGATGTTGACACCGCGAATGCAGTCGTTAGAAGAGCTATACTGCAGTGTTGGTATTTGACATGTGCCTACTCTATAGGGCTAATTAAATATGGTTTCGAACCTACTCCATAGGGATAAATATGATCATAAATCTTATATCATAGAGGTTAAATATGTTCATAGTTCTTGACTAAAAATATAAAAAAAATTGAGAATTGAGATTCGACATGTATTATCTGATGTTTGATGGCCTTATTAAGATTTGGATTTGATGTTTCATCTTATTTTGAGAAAATGGAATTCATGCATTGCATTTTACTTTGTTAAAAGCATTGTATGATATTTTGTATATGCCATCAAAAAAATGTAATATGTTCTTTTGTGAAATATATTAATAATATTCATTTTATGCATTTTGAACTGATATCATTTTTGGATTTATTGAAGTTAAATATTAAATACTAATTGATCCAATTTTATAAAATGAAGTGTTACTTAGTAAGCTACCAAGCTCATTATTGTTATTTATCTATTTTTTAGTTCCAAAAGTTGAAGAATAATTTGATGAAAGACTGAGTATAAGTAGTTCGAGGCAATGATGGTTTAAAGATGATTCTGTAGTTATATATGTTAGTTGGTTTATAAGTATAAACTAATGGTTGTTTTGGAAATATATATGAGTATAGGAATGGTAGAATGTATTAATGGTTCCCCTTTATCATAAATAACTATTTATATATGGAATAATTGAAGTATATTTGTGGAATTGCAGGTTAGTCTTGTATGTATTAGTAGAATTAACAGCTAGTCAAGGGAGCAGAAATGGTAGATTCCAAGGCTGATTTGGTGCTCAGAAATGGCAGATTCCAAGGCTGATTTGATATGCAAAAATGACAGATTTCATGACTAATTTGGCGAGCCAAAGACCAGTTAAGCGGAAGTTTTGAATTTAAATTTTGAAATTCAAATTGGCTAACTAAGGGCGCATCAAGGGGAGAATTGTTTAGGCAGAAAATCAGCATCATTGCCATAAGTGTAGAGTATATTGTATATATGCATAGAATTGATAGACATTTATTCTTACCTTACATAATCATGTGTATCTTATGTAATGGCTGATTTTTAGCCTTGTAATTAGTCCGACAACTTTTATATAAAGTGAGCAACCCTCACAAGAAGGGTATTGAGAACAAAACCTAAATTTGACATGGTATCAGAGCCACAAATTATTTTCGTGGTTTTCTCTTGGCTTGTTTGCCACAAATTATTTTCGTGGTTTTCTCTTGGCTTGTTTGAATTCTTGATTTCTTGAGGGTTTCTTGGTGACTGTCGGATCTTGTTTTTTTTGTTGCTTGGTAGCTGTCGATAGATTCTGAAGAGTAACTGTTGTGATTTCTCTGCTCTGTCAATTTTTTTATTATGTCTGGAGAAAATTCTATTATTCGCCTTAATGGCAAGAACTACACCAGTTGGGAATTCCAGTTCAGGATGTTTGTGAAAGGGAAGGAGTTATGGGGTCATTTGGATGGGTCTTCTAAGGCTCCAACTGATTCCAAGGAGCTTAGTTTATGGGAAAGCAAGGATGCTAAAATTGCTTCCTGGCTACTCAGCTCTGTTGAACCTCATATGGTCAATAATCTTCGTAGGTTCACTACTGTTAAGGAAATGTGGGATTACCTTGGCAAATTTATTATCAAAATAATTCTGCCCGAAAGTTTCAATTGGAGTTAGACATTGGAAACTATCGCCAGGGGAATCTTTCTATTGAGCAATTTTATTCTGGTTTTATTAATTTATGGAGTGATTATTCTGGATTGGTGCATTCTCAGGTTCCCAAAGAAGCTTTGGCAGCACTACAAGCGGTTCATTCTGAGAGCCAGCGGGATCAATTCTTGATGAAGCTCAGACCCGAGTTTGAAAGTGCACGAGCTGGGTTAATTAATCGCACACCTGTCCCCTCTTTGGAGGATTGCTTGGGTGAACTCTTGCATGAAGAACAGCGTCTTGCCTCACAGCTTGGCCTTGATCAAAACACTGGTGGTTCTGAGATGGTTAATATGGCATACGCTGCTCAAGGCAAAGGACGATCTAGATCTCCACCACAATTTATAGTTGCAAGGAAATTGGGCATATTGCAAAATATTGCAGCAAGAAATTCTGCAATTATTGCAAGAAGGAGGGTCATATCCTTAAGGATTGTCGTATACGCCCTCAGAATAAATCTACTCCTGTTTTTCATACTGCTGTTCAGTCCGCTTCTGTGCCTATGTCTTCCACTCTGCCCACAGTTCCAAGTTCTTCTTCCAACATTACGCCCGAGCAGGTTCAACAGATGATTATTTCTGCCCTTTCTGCTCTTGGTCTCCAAGGCAAGAAACATCTCCTTCCTTCTCCTTGGTTAATTGACTCTGCAGCTTCCAATCACATGACTGGAAGTTTGGCAGCTTTACAAGATGTTCGTAAGTATGATGGTCAGCAACATACTCAGATTGCAGATGGCAGTACTCTTCCCATTACTGCAGTTGGAAATCTGGGGTCTTCCTTTACTGATGTTTTTGTGTCTCCTAATTTATCTGCCAATCTCATTTCTGTTGGACAATTAGTAGAAGATAATTGTTCTATTCATTTTGATCGTTCTGGTTGTCGTGTGCAGGATCAAGCGTCGGGACAGGAGATAGCGAAGGGGCCTAAAGTGGGACGTCTTTTTCCTCTTCAGTCGTTTTCCGTTCCTCGTTCAAATTTTGTTGGTTGTTCTGCTATTGCTAATAATAATAGCCATCTTTGGCATAAGAAATTGGGTCATCCCAACTCTGTAATTTTGACACATCTTATGAAACATGGTTATTTGAGTAATACAAATGAGTTTTCTTCCTTGCCTTTTGATTGTGCTCCTTGTAAACTAGGAAAAAGCAAATCTTTACCTTTTCCTTTGCAAGGTAGTCGTGCTTCTACATGCTTTGATATTATTCATTCTGATGTTTGGGGTATGAGTCCTGTTCTTTCTCATGCTCAATACCGATATTTTGTGACATTTATTGATGATTACAGTCGTTTCACGTGGGTCTATTTTCTTCGTTCTAAAGCTGATGTGTTTTCAACCTTCAAAACTTTTGTTGCCTATGTAGAAACTCAATTTTCTACCTGTATTAAGATCTTCCGTTCAGATTCTGGGGAGAATACATGTCTCATGATTTTCAATCTTTTCTCCAACAGAAGGGTATTCTTTCTCAACGTTCGTGTCCTTACACCCCTCAACAAAATGGCATCGCCGAGCGTAAGAATAGACATCTTTTAGATGTTGTTCGTACATTGATGCTTGAATCTTCTGTACCTTCTAGATTTTGGGTAGAAGCATTATCTACAGCTGTATATTTGATTAATCGTCTACCTTCTCCTACCTTGCATCTTGATTCTCCATATTCTCGTTTGTTTGGTGTTTCTCCTAATTATAATTATTTGCATGTATTTGGTTGCATTTGTTTTGTTCATTTACCTCCCATTGAACGTCACAAGCTTTCTGCCCAATCTGTTCAGTGTGCTTTTCTTGGTTATAGTAACTCTCATAAAGGATTTGTGTGTTATGATGCGGATGCTAACAAGCTTCGTATTTCTCGCAATGTGATTTTCTTTGAAAATCAATATTTCTTTCCATCTCGTACTAATCTTGTTTCTCCCTCTATTTCACTTCCTGCATTTGATGATGTATCTCATACTCCTTCTAAGCCCGATATCGTGTATCAGCGACGTCGCCCACTGCCTCTTCCTTCCTCTGAACCACCACCTGATCCTGCCTTGCATGAGCCACGACGATCTACTAGGATTTTTCGGCCCCCAGATTGGTATGGTTTTTCTTCTTTGGCTCTTCAGGCTACTCTTGATACTACTTTTGTGCCTAAGTCTTATTCTCAGGCTTCTACTCAAGAGTGTTGGCGCCAAGCTATGCAGGATGAAATTCAGGCTCTTCAGGACAATCACACTTGGGACATCGTCCCTTGTCCTGCTGGAGTTAAACTTATTGGGTGTAAATGGGTCTACACCATCAAGCTACGTGCTGATGGATCTATTGAAAGATATAAAGCTCGTCTAGTAGCACTCGGGAATAGACAGGAGTATGGGCTTGATTATGAGGAAACATTCGCTCCCGTTGCCAAAATGACTACTATCCGCACTATCATGGCCATTGCTGTTTCGAAAGGATGGTCGCTTCACCAGATGGATGTGAAGAATGCATTTCTACATGGTGATCTGAAGGAAGAAATATTTATGTCTCCTCCTCCTGGCTTGTTTCCTTCCTCTTCTGTTGAGGTTTGTCGCTTAAAGCGATCTCTGTATGGTTTGAAGCAGGCACCGCGGGCATGGTTTGAGAAGTTTCGTACTACTCTACTGGATTTCACTTTTTCTCAGAGTCAGTATGACTCCTCTCTATTCTTTCGCAAGACTAGCCTTGGGATTGTTATACTTCTTGTGTATGTCGATGATATTGTGATTACTGGATCTGATCTCCAGTTAATTGAGCAACTCCAACAGCGTCTCAAATCTTCATTTCATATGAAAAATCTTGGTCCACTGAGGTATTTTCTTGGACTGGAGGTTCACCATTGCCCAAATGGCATGCTCTTACATCAGCATAAGTACACCCAAGAACTTCTTTCTTTAGCAGGCCTTCAAGACGCAAATTCGGTTCTTACACCTATGGAGGTCAATTTAAAATTGCGTCAGGCGGATGGTGATCTCTTATCTGATCCTTCAATGTATCGGCAGCTGGTGGGCAGTTTGAATTATTTGACCATTACTCGACCTGATATTTCGTTTGCTGTTCAGCAGGTCAGTCAGTTTATGCAGGCTCCTTGCCAGACACATTTGGCCGCTGTCCGTCGTCTTCTTCGATATCTCAAAGGGACATCTGGTCGTGGCTTATTTTTTTCCTCTGAGAATTCTTTACAGTTGAAGGGTTTTAGTGATGCGACTGGGCTGGTTGTGCGGATACTCGTCGTTCTGTTATGGGTTGGTGTATGTTTCTTGGCAACGCCCTCATTTCTTGGAAGAGTAAGAAGCAGGCTCGTGTATCGAAGTCATCCACCGAGTCTGAATATCGGGCTATGTCGTCTGCTTGTTCTGAAATTATATGGCTTCGAGGGTTGTTAGGCGAACTTAGTGTTCCACAGCTTACTCCTACTCCTCTTCATGCTGATAATACCAGTGCTATTCAAATTGCTGCCAATCCTGTTTTTCATGAGCGCACCAAACATATTGAAGTGGATTGTCATTCCATTCGTGAAGCTTTTGCTCGTCAGGAGATTACTCTTCCACACATTTCTACTGAACACCAAACTGCTGATGTCTTCACCAAGGCTCTCTCTCATCCCCGACATCAGTTCTTAATTGACAAATTGATGCTTCTCAATCGCCCAGCATCAATTTGAGGGGGGATATTAGTAGAATTAACAGCTAGTCAAGGAGCAGAAATGGTAGATTCCAAGGCTGATTTGGTGCTCAGAAATGGCAGATTCCAAGGCTGATTTGATATGCAAAAATGACAGATTTCATGACTAATTTGGCGAGCCAAAGGACCAGTTAAGCGGAAGTTTTGAATTTAAATTTTGAAATTCAAATTGGCTAACTAAGGGCGCATCAAGGGGAGAATTGTTTAGGCAGAAAATCAGCATCATTGCCATAAGTGTAGAGTATATTGTATATATGCATAGAATTGATAGACATTTATTCTTACCTTACATAATCATGTGTATCTTATGTAATGGCTGATTTTTAGCCTTGTAATTAGTCCGACAACTTTATATAAAGTGAGCAACCCTCACAAGAAGGGTATTGAGCTAAATTTGACAGTATGCTTGTAAGACTGATTCCTATGGGTATACATGGTTGTCATGATCTTAAATTTGGAGTGATCTTTAAGAGAACTAGGAACATGTTGCCATGATAAATTGTAGCAATATGCTACTGCTTGGTAGCATATTCAACTGATTAATCAATGTGACTCGATGAATTCACTATATCTTATCATATAGATTATCGCACTCTTAGTGTAAGCCCAATGTATCATTAAAGTGAGACTTAATAAATGCTAGCATAAGCTTTTGCATATCTTTCTTATTTGAGTCCTACCATTCTTATTTGCTTAAAAATCTCAGTCCAATCAGATCCAACGAAATAATGGCTTCCATTTTAAACCCCGGCTCCAGCTAACCCTTTTTTAAGCTTGGGTCTGGCTTATGGTTGAACCGCCCTCACAACCCACTCTGGCGAACCTCACGACTCTTCCGTTCAATTGAATTATCAACTGCGCCCTCCTCCTCCTGCCCGCGAGGGATTTGAGGTCTGGTCCTCGGTAGCAAAGTTATCAATTTTGTTTCGGATTATACTTCATTTTAGCTTATGAAACAAAATATTTAATATCGAACCGTTTCAATGCTTCGTTTCAATATATATATATATATATAATAAAAATTTATTCATAATTGATATTCTTCATAAATAATAATAACAACATAAAATAAAAGTTTGAGTTTTTAAGAGATGCAGCTGTGCAACTGAAAGAAGAGGGGTAGGATAACTAGGGTTTATTTTTTTTGACATTATATATATATATATATATATATATATATATATATATATATATATATATATATTAAAATGGTCCTGAAAGGTTTAACAATTCACAAATTGATCTCCGAAACATATTTTGCCGAAATGGCCGAAACACATCGAAACGCATCGAAATGACCAAAAAAATCTCCCGAAGCGAAACGTAGGGCTCATCTTTTTGGATAAGCCACCAAAATGAAACGTTTCGGCCGAAATGACTGAAACGAAATGAAATTGACAACTTTGCTCCGTGGCACTCTCTTCTGGAGGCTTCTCCCCTAACCCTTGGGCCTGTTTGGATGCAAGGGAATGGAGGGAAGGAAAAAGAAAAGAAGAAGAAATGTCATAAGTTATCTTATTTGAGAGGAGAATGAAAGAAAAAGGGGGAAAGGAATGGGAGTAACCTGTTCACCTCTTTTCTCCTTCAGCAAGGTAAATTTATCAACCCCCAAATCCGAGTGTAAAATGAGAGAGGAAAAAAAGTTTAAGTCATACTTTTATGAAAGATCAAAATATTTTTTATTTTTTATTCTTCATTCTTTCATTCCCAAGATTCATTATTATTCTGGAGGGTATAATTGTCACATAACTCTTTTTTTTCTTTTCTCCCTTCCTGATCCAAACAAGATGATTGATATTACCCTTCCTTTCCCTTTCATCCTTTTCAAACAAGAGAAAGAGAACAATCTTTTCTTTTTTCTTTTATTTCTTTACTTCTTTTTACTCTCTCTTTCTTTTCCTCCAAAGATCCAAACATAAACGATTCGTCTTCTGTTTCTACTGCACCTCAGCCTCCTTCAGCCCTAATTGTCTCGACGCCGACGACCGATCGTTGCGGTCATGTGGCAGCATGGCATCTACTTCGTCAGTATCACCAAGTGCGGCAGCGAGTACAAGCGTACCTGATCCTTCGCTCTCCTCTCCTCTGCATCTGCCTCCTCTCCCAATCCAGTGAGCTCGAATTGGTCATATTGTCTCCTGATGTGGCTAATCACCATCAGGTGGTACAATAACATACCACACGATTTTTTGAACAATTTCTGATGGCTTAGAGCTCGGCCTCGGCTTCGGCCCTGGATTTGGCTCGGCCTCGGCTTTCGGCCCTGGATTTGGCTCGACCTCGGCTTCGGCCCCGGATTCGGCTCGACCTCGGCTTCGACCCCGGATTCGGCTCGGCCTCTGCTTCGGCCCCGGATTCGACTCGGCCCCGGATTCGGCTCGGCCCCGGCTTCGGCCTCGGATTCGGCTCGGCCTCTGCTTCGGCCTCGTATTCGGCTCGGATCCGGTTTCGGCCTCGGATTCGGCTCAAGCTCATCTCCAAATCCCGCCTTGACCTCGGTCTTGGGTCTCGATTACCTTCATGCTATGCTCCCCCTGTGCTCATGAAACCAACTCTGGATATCAAGCTCGGTGATATAAAACGCCAGCTACAACACGGCTGGCCCGCCTTTCATGACCAAATTTATGGGAAGTTGCCAGCACATGCAACAGTCGCTGATATACGCGACACCCATTCTGCAATGACTCACCCGCTCGCCATCCGCAGAACTCATCCTAACAAAGCCGATTCGATGGTTCCAACGGAACGAGATAAACGTGACCCCCCAGATAGGTATAAGAAGAGGACCCGAGCTCAACGCAAGGGGACCTTTTTCTCTCTCTCCATCTCTCTCTCATGCATGACTTGATCACCAAACTCCCTTTCATTGATCACTGACTTGAGCGTCGGAGGGTCCCCACTGGCACCATCGGTCTGGGACTTTTCTTGCAGGTTTCTGGCTAAAAAAAGGCGATCCGGTCACACCTCTGAAGACCTACGAAGCTCCTCTTTCGTCCGACGTTCCCCAAAAGTGATTTGGCAGCAACGGATTGGCGTGCCAGGAAGGGGGGTACGCCACAGACAGACATTTACCCTCATGCATCTACGACCCCACAACCTCTGCAAGGAAGACGATGGTGACTACGCGAGCTCAGGAAGCTTCTACCAGCCATGCTGCGGAATGCATCCCACAAACTGAACAATCGGAGGACAACCTCCATGTTCCATCTCCCGCACCACCCCAGGTTAGCCGATCTGATCGGCTCGATGCCCTGACCCATCAGGTACATGATCTGATGACAGTGGTGCGGGGATTATAGGAGCATTGCTTCACTGCCATGCCTGGGCCATCTCAACCCCCTCCGCCCGCGAGGAGGGTCATGGAGCCAGTCAGCCTCATCATGGTAGGGCCCCTCCTAAGGCCTCCCACCACTCACCTCCGAGACCTCACCACTGGGGGACTTCAAAGCGACGACGATCCCTTTCTCGCCACTCTGATCGCTTCCACAGGCAGCGTGGTAAAAAAGAACCAAGACATGTGCACCCCTTGCACCGACGGTCTTCCTCGTCCTCCTCTTTTGACTCCTCTAATAAAGACACCAACAGGAAGACTGCTCATCAGGCCGAGCAATGGCTTGATGAGTACCACCAATGGCTGGAGGAGCTCAGCCATCGGATCACCAACCCTCATAGGACGGATTACGACCACCGTCCCCTGCTTTCTCACTGTATCATGGAGGAGCCAGTCCCGCCATGGTTCCGTCTTCCCCAGCTGGACCCATACGACAGCACAACGGACCCCCTGGACCACTTGGAGAGCTACAAGGTCTTCATGCAAGTCCAGGGAGCGACGGACTCCCTTCTCTGTGTTGCCTTCCTGGCTACACTTTGGAAGGCGGTGCGCACGTGGTATTCTCATTTACCACCATGCAGCATCAACTCTTTCCGACAACTCGAGAGATCTTTCCTGGCCCACTTCGATGCATGCCGGAAGATCCTCTGAGTGGCGGACAGCCTGTTCTCCGTCCAGCAAAGGAGCAGTGAAACTCTGAAGGACTACATTGCCCAGTTCAAGGAGGCCGTGCTCGAGGTTTATAATTTGGAGGACTCTGTGGCTACTCTAGCCCTGAAGCGGGGACTTCGTCCTTCCAAGTTTGCCTACTCTCTGGACAAAAAGCCTCCCAGCTCCTATGCTGAACTGCTAAGTCGAGCGCAGAAGTATATTCGCGCCGACGAGGCGGACTCTTCTAGAAGGGAGGCCGACAAGGGTTCCAACAAGAAGCCAACATCCACGAAGCCCGCCGGAGGATGATCCAGGAAGACCAAGCCCCCTCGTCGCTCAGACAACCGGCCTCAAGCGCTTGTGCCCAAGGAGCAGTTCACCCCTCTCCTCGCTCCGATATCTCACATCTTGCTAGAAATCGAGGACGAGCCCTACTTTCGATGCCCACCCCCTATGAAGTCAGGGATTCCTCACAGCAAGGAGCTCTACTGCCGGTATCATAAAGACTATGGTCATGACACTGAAGACTACTGCCTTTTGAAGAAAGCCATAGAAGAGCTTGTCCAACAAGGCCACTTGGGCAAGTTCGTCCGAAGAGTAAATCTCCCTGCATGGGTTTGTCGGTGCCTCCTGCACCACAAGTTGGCATGGACAACACACCAATGGAAAAGACAATAGCAATGATTTCTTGGGGGGTAGGCCATAATTCAAAAAGGCAGTGGGAGGGGTTAGACTTTGTAATTCCTTTCTTTGAAAAGGACTTGGATGGGGTAGTTAACAAGCATGACGACAGTGACGTCGTGTCCATGACAATAGCCAAACACCCTGTAAAAAGAATTTTGGTGGATAGTGAAAGTTCCGTTGACGTTCTGAGCTACGAAGCTTTTGTTCGGATGAACCTGTCTAACTCTTCCCTTTGGCCTGTCATTACACCCTTGATGGGTTTTACTGGAGATTCTGTGAAGGTCGAAGGAGAGATCACCCTCCCCGTCATAGCCGGGACTCCACCATGTCAAAGCACGGTTGCCATAAACTTCCTAGTAGTGCAGATTCCATTGACTTACAACGCTATTTTGGGGAGGCCTGGTTTGAACTTGTTGGATGCTGTCATCTCCACCAAAAGGTTTCTTTTCAAGTTCCCCACCAGTGAAGGAGTTGGAGAGATGAAGGGAGAACAGAACCCGCTACCGCTCTTCTATCACTTAGCCCTCAATCCCCAAGAGACGGCGTCGGTAACAGCACTTGAACCGCTTGACCTCCGAGACTTAAGGAGGAGAGGGGAGCCAGCTGAGCGTCTTCTAACGTTCCCCTTGGGAGAGGACCCGACGAGGGCTATTCAGGTCAAAGCGCTGCTTCCGGAAGAGGCACGTGATCAACTCCTGGTTTTCCTACGTGCTAACTCCAACATCTTCGCATGGTCATCATCTGACATGCCAGGCATCCCTGAGGAGATAATTACTTACTGGCTCAATCTCAAGCCAGAGTGCCGGCCTGTTCGGCAGAAGAAGAGAAGCTTTGCTCAGGATATGCAGAAAGCCATTGACGAGGAAATCCGCAAGCTGAGAGCTACGGGCCACATTCGGGAAGTTCATTATCCTGACTAGTTGGCTAACGTCATGATGGTCCGCAAGGCCAACGGGAATTGGAGGATATGTGTAGACTTCACCGATCTTAACAAAGCATGCCCAAAGGACAGCTTCCCTTTGCCTCGGATCGACCAACTGGTGGATGCTACATTCAGCCACGAAACACTTAGTTTCATGGATGCTTTCTCTGGGTACAACTAAATTAGGATGAACCCAATGGACGAGGAAGCTACCTCTGTTGGCCCAGATGGCAACCCAAGAGGGGGGGGGGGTGAATTGGGTTCTTAAAAATTTAAGACTTTTTAACTTTAATTGATTAGTTAGCAAGATGTGCAAGTGAGTGAAATTAACTAATAGCAATGAACAAGCAGTTAATAAAGAGAGATAGAGATAGAGAAAATAAGGCACGGCAAACACAAGATAATTTTATAGTGGTTCGGCGCAACCAGCACCTACGTCCACTCCCAAGATTCACTTGGGTCCACACTATAATCTCTCTAGATTACAGCCGAGTTGTTTTCCAAGCTCACAACTCAAACTTGTTGTTTTACCGGGTGCACAACGAACCCAGCTGGTTTTAACTCGGGCTTACCAGCACAAAACCCTACACGTTGTTTTTCATGGGCTCACAACTAACCCAACACAAGCACTCCGGCTTGCAACGAGGTATACCAACCTCCACTGATTCAATCCACTGATTGAATCAGCAAACAATAAGAATGATAGTGTTTGAACAATGAAGTGCTCCCCTTGAGCAAATATACAAATGAAGTACAAAATATTAAAAGGTTAGAAAAGCCTGATTGTATTGCAGATGGTAGTGGCTTTGGCTTTCTTCCTTCTTCTCTTTAACTCCTCTTGAAGTGTTGAATCACGCCTCAGCAAGATTCTTGACCGTTGAAGTCTTTGGAGTTGAGATGAAGCTTTTTCCTCTTTTGAAAATCCTCCGATTTGACCTTTGAAATGCTTTGGATTTTCTTTGACTCTTGTGGATTGATGAGAAGGAGTAGACGAAACTTTTCTTGGATTTCACTCCTTTTGAATCACTCTTCTTTGAGCTAAATGATTTTTCCAATATGCTCTGTTTTTCCCTCTTTTCAAATGATATTCTTTTCTCTTTTTGATTTTCTCTTTTTTTGATTTGAAAAGAACTCCTCTATTTATAGAATCTGCAAAAATATATCCGTTAGAGACAAGGAAAAATAGCCGTTATTCAAAAATCTTACCGTTGGGGCTGATGTGTCATCGTTAAAAATCGCGCCCAGATTCGTGGAGTCGACTCGAGCTTTGTGGGAGTCGGCTCGAAGTCGATTACCAAAAATAGAAACATTTTAAGCATTGAAGGGTCGACTCGCGAAAAAAAGTGTCGGCTCCTGAAAGTCGGGAGTCGACTCGAGGAAAATGGGGAGTCGACTCGAGAAGTGCTCAAAAATGGACTTTCTGGTGTCTGAGCGAGTCGGCTCGCACAGTCAGGAGTCGGCTCGCGAAGGTCAGGGGTCGACTCTTGAAAACCAAGGGTCGACTCGACAACATTGAAACTCAGACAATTGGGGAGTCGACTCGGAAACCCTTGAGTCGGCTCGGGAGCGATACAAAAATCAGAAAAATGTTCTGATTGACTTTAAAACTTCGTCCCAATTAATTAAAATATAAATGATATTTGACTTGAATACATTAAATATGACATTAAGCATGGATTCAAGACATGTTTCAAGAATTCATAGATTGAAATATATATGTAAAATTCCTTTTGAAATCTCAAAATAGAGCTTGAAACTTCTTTTTCAAATTGATTCAAAAATTTGAATTAAACCATTGAGAGTCCATTCCTTTCAATTTGAATAAGCTCAAGGTTTTTGATAAATAAACTCATTGTTTTCTTTAAGGTACTCATGGCTTTTGGAAATCATCAAAATCAATAAAGTTGGGGCAATTATGTTTCAATAATTTCTCAACAATCTCCCCCTTTTTGATGATGACAAAAACATTGAGTATATGCATTATAAATTGAAAATTTGTGATTCCAAAATCAACTTTGTGTTCATGGAAAGGCTCCCCCTCAATGAGGTAGCTCCCCCTATGAACCTTAATTTATAATTAATTTTTAAATTTAAAAACTTAAGCCAAATAACCTTTTTCTTATTTAATTCTCTCCCCCTTATTTAATTAGGGCAATTAAAAGATGATGCAATATACGATTAATATAAAATCTCTCCCCCTTTTTTGTAATCAACAAAAAGGTTGAAGCATCAATATCAATAAATTCTTCGAATTCATTCTATTTAACTTATCAATTGAGATTAATCATTCAAAATTATTCAAATTACATAAGCAATCAAAGAATAGACATAATTAATGAACATAACTTTTCTCATTACTTCAAAAGTACATCAAATTACATCAAAATGTAATAAAGCTCATGGAATCAAATTTAAAAACTTAGATTCATCAAAGTTCAAATACATTCATAGCAAAATTCCTAGATACAATCTAGGAAGGAAATCTAGAGATACAAACTAAGATAAGTATCAAATTCATTTGACACGCTTGAAAATTAAACTTTTAAGTGTCCAATCATCTCCATGATATCATCCTTTTGAGATTTGTTAAAGTCATTCATGGTTACTTGAATTTGATCAACTGTCAATATCTCTTCTTAACTGATTGGTTCTATCAAGATACACATTGGATCCATCGGCTATCCTTGAAGTCTTTCAAAGATATTCTTAAGCTCACTTGAGGAATCCACATGAGTACCAATAGAAATGAAAATAAGTCAAGTCTTGAAATGATATCTTCCTTTAATTCTCTAATTCTTCTCTTAATTGACCTTTCATCTTTCCTTTGATTATCAAACTCAGCAAACATAGATCTAAGTTGACATAACTGCTCATCTGAAAATCTCACAGAAGAAGATGAAGCCTGAGGTGGAGGAGAATAATGCATGCTAGGTCCTGCCTCAGACGGTCCAGCAACAGAAGGTCCAACCTCGACCTCAGCTCCAATGTCTTCAACTCTGTCCTCATCTCTAACATCATCTTGACCTTTTCTTATCCAATTACCATTTCTTTCCAAAGCCCATGCGATGAATAGTGGCCAAGAGTAAGTAGTCAGTATGTCTTAAATTTTTGGGCTCACTATCACTAAAAACAATCCCTTGGCTTCTGAATAACTAGTCAAACCATGCCATAGGGAAGACAGGATTTCTTTTTCCACAATCTGCAATATACCATATATCATGATGGGTAAGTTGATTGGCTTCCCAGAAACAACAGCATCCATGACAAAATATCTCTCTCAGATACATAGTCAAATCGGCCTGTCTTGGGAAATAGAATTCTGCTGCAATGTTGTGAAGCAATCTTAATTCCAAAGGCAGCTGACTAGCAAAAACTTCTTCAAATCCCTTAAAGTTTCTATTCAATAATCTGGTGAGGGCAGGAGACTATCCTCTGGGTCAAAGGTGGAGGGTCCTGATAGGGGTAAGTCCAATAGCTTAGAAAGAATGAGGCAGTGACATTCAAACCAACTCCTCTAACAGTACTGACCAGACCATTGTCTCCTCTAGTCAAATTTCTGTAAAACTCTTTAACCAGAGCAGGGTATGTAGGACAGTCAATGAACATATTTCTCAAATCCCATTTCTCTCAACTGTGAACCTACAAGTAATCCCTCTCTCAAACAATTCAAAATCAAACTTCCTTCCTGTGGTAATGACCCTACTGGCAAAATGATCTACCTGAGGAGTAGAGCAGTGGAGCAGGTGAATCATCCGAAGAGGAAGCAGACGAAGAATCCGGAGACGGCTCGCGGACGGGTCGTCGCACGGTCTTCTTCCTTTTCATCCCGGCACGCACTACTAGCTCCACGGGTTTTGGGTGCCATTGATTCAAGGTGGAATGATTGTTCAAGGTTTTTGGAAGATTTTGGAAGGTTTGGAGGGTTTTGGAGGGTTTTGAGATGATTTGGAATGATTAGAATCCGTGGGTCGACTCGTGCCCTAAATAATCGACTGGGACCACGTCGAGTCGACTCGCGCAAAGTGTAGAGTCGGCTCGGTAAGTCACAGAGCACGGACACGATCTCGAGTCGACTCGCTCAGAGAAGGGGTCGACTCCTGAGTTTCAGCAGAAACTCGAGTCGACTCCGATACTCTCGAGTCGGCTCCGAGACCATTTCAGAAAAAATTAAATTTTTGAATGTCGAAATGAACCCGGATTTGATCTTTGAGTATGATTAAAAATCATGGATTTTGAGAGATCAAATTGATATGAGTTCTAGATAAAATTTCCTTAAGATTTTGAGAAATTGAAAGAACTCTAGATATATTTCCTTAGAGGTTTCAAAATTTATTCAAAAGGATTACAAATTCCTAACTCTCCTCTAAGATAACAAAATCTTTCTTCATTTAAAGGTTTAGTGAATATGTCAGCTAATTGTTCTTCAGTGTTTACATAATCTAAACAAATTTCATCATTAGCTACATGTTCCCTTATAAAATGATATCTAATTTCTATGTGTTTTGTCCTTGAGTGTTGAATTGGATTTTTAGTTAAGTTGATTGCGCTAGTGTTATCACATCTTATGGGTGTTTTATTAAGTGTGATACCATAGTCTTCAAGTTGTCGCTTAATCCATAGGATTTGCGCACAGCAACTTCCAGCTGCTACATATTCAGCTTCAGTAGTTGATAATGCAACTGAATTTTGCTTTTTGCTAAACCATGTGATTAAGTTACTACCTAAGAATTGGCATGCACCACTTGTGCTCTTTCTATCTAATTTACATCCAGCATAATCAGAATCTGAATATGCAATTAGGTTTAATGTAGAGTCTCTAGAATACCATAAACCTACATTTTTAGTTCCATTTAGATATCTTAAAATTCTTTTAACAGCTATTAAATGTGATTCTTTAGGTTCAGATTGAAATCTAGCACATAAACATACTGAAAACATAATATCTGGTCTACTTGCTGTTAAATAAAGAAGGGATCCGATTATACCTCGATAATACTTTTGATCAACCTTTTTACCTTCTTCATCTTTGTCCAGCTTGCATGAAGGACTCATTGGAGTTCCGAGGGGTTTCATTGTTTCCATACCAAACTTTTTGAGTAGTTCTCTTGTGTATTTGGTTTGGTTGATAAAGATTCCCTCTTTGCTTTGTTTGATCTGGAGTCCAAGGAAGAAGTTGAGTTCTCCCATCATGCTCATCTCGAATTCTCCCTGCATCAACTTTGCAAATTCTTGACAAAGAGAATCGTTAGTAGCACCAAAAATAATGTCATCTACGTATATTTGTACTACAAGTAAATCTTTACTTTTTCTTTTCAAAAACAAAGTTTTATCAACATTTCCTCTTGTAAAATCATTTTCTATTAAGAATTTACTTAACCTATCATACCAAGCTCTAGGTGCTTGTTTCAAACCATATAAAGCTTTGTGCAATTTAAAAACGTGATTTGAAAACTCGTGATCTTCAAAACCTGGTGGTTGTTCTACATAAACTTCTTCATTAATAAATCCATTTAAAAATGCGCTTTTTACATCCATTTGAAATAAGTTAATGTTCATATGACATGCAAATGCAAGTAATAGCCTAATGGCTTCTAATCTAGCTACTGGTGCAAAGGTTTCATCAAAATCAATACCTTCCTCTTGATTATATCCTTTAGCAACCAATCTAGCTTTGTTTCTAATTACAATGCCATTTTCATCTAGTTTATTTCTATATATCCATTTTGATCCTATTACTGAATGATTTTTAGGTCTTTCAACTAAGGTCCAAACATTATTTCTTGTAAATTGATTTAGTTCTTCTTGCATTGCTAACATCCAATTATTATCTTTTTCAGCTTCTTCTATAGTTTTAGGTTCAATTTGTGATACAAATGCAAGATGATTACTAATATTTCTCATGTATGATCTAGTCCTTATTCCTTGAGATGGATCGCCTATAATCAATTCCTTAGGATGACTATGAGCATATCTCCAGTCTCTTGGAAGATCTACATCATTATGATCAATATTGACATCATCGTCCTTATGTGAATCATCATCTTTAGCTCTTGTTCATGATCAGAAGATACTTCAATATTAAGTTTTTCAAGATCTTTTTCAATTATGTTTGTATCTTCCTCATCATCAATCTTTTCAGATCCAGTTGCTAAAGATTCATCAAAAACTACATGAATGGATTCTTCAACTACTAAGGTTTTCTTGTTAAAGATTCTATATGCCTTACTAGTTGTTGAATAACCTAGAAAAATTCCTTCATCAGATTTAGCATCAAATTTTCCTAAGTTGTTTTTACCATTATTATGAATGAAACATTTACATCCAAATGCATGAAAGTATTTTATATTTGGTTTTCTTTCATTCCATAATTCATAAGGTGTTTTCTTTAATATTGGTCTTATTAAAGCTCTATTTAAGATGTAACATGCTGTGTTAATTGCTTCCGCCCAAAATACTTTGGTAAGTTGCTTTCACATAGCATGGTACGGGCCATGTCTTCTAGAGTCCTATTTTTCTTTCAACTACACCATTTTGCTGTGGAGTCCTAGGGGCTGAAAAATTATGATTAATTCCATTTTCAGTGCAAAAACTTTTCAAATAAGTGATTTTCAAATTCTGTTCCATGATCACTTCTTAGAGATACTATAGTAGTGTTTTTCTCATTTGTGACTTTCTTGAAGAATTTCAGGAATATCGAGAAAGTCTCATCTTTGTGAGCTAAAAACATTACCCAAGTATATCTAGAATAATCATCTACAATCACTAGACCATATTTCTTTCCTCCTAGACTTGTGGTTCTAGTTGGTCCGAAAAGATCCATGTGAAGTAGCTCTAGTGCCCTAGAAGTTGAAACAATGTTTTTAGATTTAAAAGAACTTCTAGTTTGTTTTCCAAATTGACATGCATCACATATTTTATTATTTTCAAAATCTAGTTTAGGTAATCCTTTAACTAAATCCATTTTAATTAGTTTTGAAATAAGGTGTGTGCTTGCATGACCTAATCTACGATGCCACAACCAACTAATTTCATTTATGTTAGCATTGTCAGCAATTAAGCAATGATCACTCAAAGATAATTTTTCTAAATCAACTAAGTAAACATTGCCATGTCTATAACCAGTAAATACAATGCTATCATCAATAGAATTAGTTACAGTGCATAGAAGATTTAAATGAAACATTAAAATTTTTATCACATAATTGGCTTATACTATTAGATTATGCTTCAAACCATTAACATAAAGTACATTATCAATAACTATAGATGGAGTTATGCGAACTTTACCAAGGCCCATAATTTGACCTTTACCGTTGTCGCCAAACGTCACAACTCCACCTTTCTTTTCTTCCAGGGTGATGAATTCATCTTTGTCACCCGTCATATGTCTTGAGCAGCCACTATCAAGGTACCACTTTTTCTTTGATCTTTTGGCTACAAGACATTCCTGCAACATAATTTAAACTTTATGCTTAGGTACCCAAGCTTTCTTGGGTCCTTCATGGTTAGCAGCAATAAAAATTGTTCCTTTCGGAACCCATATTTTCTTAGCTTTAACATTTAACTTGTTGTTATTTAACGTTTTGCATTCAAATGATTTATGACCTTTTTCATTACATTTAAAACAAGTTATATTACTTTGGTTGGCTTTTATAAAAATATTCTTTAGAGATTTCTGTTTCCTTAATGTGTTATATCCTAAACCAGCTTTGTCAAAAACAGCTTTTTGACTATCTAGGATCATGTTAAGTTTAGTTGAACTTAAAGTGAATTTCTCAACAATGTCTTTATATTTTTTAACATCTTTCTTAAGAGAGTCAATTTCTTTAGCTTGCTGTTCTTTATCTAAAGCTAAAGTTTCTATTGATCTTTTAAATCTTTAGTTGAGTTTTTAGTTTCAGATTTTAACAAATCTATTTCTTGATTAAGATTATCTCTTTCTTTCCTAAGTTCTTCTTTTTCATTAGTTAAGTTCTTAACTTCTAAAGCTAATTCATTTTTACTTTTAGCTAAACTAATATTGTCATTTTTCAAAAACTTATACTTTTTCTTTAAGGATTTAAAATCAATCATAAGTTCATTGAAAGCCTCAAACATTTCATCAAATGTAAAATCATCATTTGAGTTTTCAGAACTTACCTCATTGTCGTTGTCGTCGTCGTTGGCCATGAAGCAAATATTGGCAACTTCTTTTGTTCATCTTCTTCCGACGAGGAAGATTCATCAGACCATGTTGCCATGTAAGCTTTCTTCTTTTTCTTGTAGGCCTTTTTCAGCAAAGGACAATCATACTTAAAGTGCCCTGGCTTTTTGCACTCATAACATACTAAGGGCTCTTTTTCTTTTTCTTTCTCCTTGTCCTTTTTCTTATCCTTTTCTCCTTCAAATCTTGCTCCAAATTTCTTTTTATGGAAGGGCCTTTTTCTCATAAACCTTCTGAATTTTTTGGCCAAGAGAGCAGTTTCCTCATCATCTTCATCATTACTTTCACTGCTGCTCTCTTCCATTTCTGCAGTCTTGAGGGCAAGAGTTTTCTTCTTTTTGTTTCCTCCTCAACATGCTGCTTCATTGTTAACTCGTGGTCATTAAGGATCCTAGAAGCTCCTCTAAAGGTAGTGCATTGAGGTCCTTTGCTTCTTGGATGGCAGTGACTTTTGCTTCCCACGATCTTGGTAGTGACCTAAGAATTTTACGCACAAGATCAGCATTAGAATAAATTCTACCAAGACTTTTCAGACCATTCACAATATCAGTAAATCTAGTGAACATGCATGTGATGGTTTCAGTTTGTTCCATAGTAAATAATTCATATTTATGAACCAAAATATTTATCTTTGATTCTTTTACTTGGTTTGTTCCTTCATGAGTAATTTCCAACCTATCCCAAATTTCTTTTGCGGAATTACAAGTTGAGATTCGGTTGAATTCATTTGAATCCAAGGAACAATATAAAATATTAATGGCCTTAGCATTTAGTTGTGCCATTCTCCTATCATTATCATTCCAATCCCTTTCGGGTTTAGGAACAATAGTGCCATCAATAAGGTGTGTGGGTGTACTAGGTCCGTTTATTATTACTCCCCACAATTCATAGTCCGAAGCTTGAATGAATATTCTCATTCTAGCTTTCCAATATGAATAGTTGGTTCCATTAAACAAAGGAGGTCGATTCGTAGAATGACCTTCAGCAAAACTTGAACCAATTTGTGTTGCCATATGGATCTTTAGCCCTTGATCGTGAGATCAAATTCTAAATGAGCACTTGCTCTGATACCAATTGTTGGCCCAGATGGCAACCCAAGAGGGGGGGGGTGAATTGGGTTCTTAAAAATTTAAGACTTTTTAACTTTAATTGATTAGTTAGCAAGATGTGCAAGTGAGTGAAATTAACTAATAGCAATGAACAAGCAGTTAATAAAGAGAGATAGAGATAGAGAAAATAAGGCACGGCAAACACAAGATAATTTTATAGTGGTTCGGCGCAACCAGCACCTACGTCCACTCCCAAGATTCACTTGGGTCCACACTATAATCTCTCTAGATTACAGCCGAGTTGTTTTCCAAGCTCACAACTCAAACTTGTTGTTTTACCGGGTGCACAACGAACCCAGCTGGTTTTAACTTGGGCTTACCAGCACAAAACCCTACACGTTGTTTTTCACGGGCTCACAACTAACCCAACACAAGCACTCCGGCTTGCAACGAGGTATACCAACCTCCACTGATTCAATCCACTGATTGAATCAGCAAACAATAAGAATGATAGTGTTTGAACAATGAAGTGCTCCCCTTGAGCAAATATACAAATGAAGTACAAAATATTAAAAGGTTAGAAAAGCCTGATTGTATTGCAGATGGTGGTGGCTTTGGCTTTCTTCCTTCTTCTCTTCAACTCCTCTTGAAACGTCGAATCATGCCTCAGCAAGATTCTTGACCGTTGAAGTCTTTTGGAGTTGAGATGAAGCTTTTTCCTCTTTTGAAAATCCTCCGATTTGACCTTTGAAACGCACTTGGATTTTTTTCTGACTCTTGTGGATTGATAAGAAGGAGTAGACGAAACTTTCACTTGGATTTCACTCCTTTTGAAACACTCTTCTTTGAGCTAAATAATTTTTCCAATATGCTTGTTTTTTCCTCTTTTCAAATGATATTCTTTTCTCTTTTTTTTTTGATTTTCTCTTTTCTTGATTTGAAAAGAACTCCTCTATTTATAGAATCTGCAAAAATATATCCGTTAGATACAAGGAAAAATAGCCGTTATTCAAAAATCTAACCGTTGGGGCTGATGTGTCATCGTTAAAAATCGCGCCCAGAATTCGTGGAGTCGGCTCGAGCTTTGTGGGAGTCGGCTCGCACAGTCCATTCCAGAAATAGAAACATTTTAAGCATTGAAGGGTCGACTCGCGAAAACATAAGTGTCGGCTCCTGAAAGTCGGGAGTCGACTCGAGGAACATGGGGAGTCGACTCGAGAAGTGCTCAAAAATAAGACTTTCTGGTGTCTGAGTCGAGTCGACCCGCACAGTCTTGAGTCGGCTCGCGAAGGTTTCAGGGGTCGACTCTTGAAAACTCAAGTGTCGACTCAGGACAACATTGAAACTCAGACAATTGGGGAGTCGACTCGGAAACCCTTGAGTCGGCTCGGGAGCGATACAAAAATCAGAAAAATGTTCTGATTGACTTTAAAGCTCATCCCAATTATATTAAAATAATTTTAAATGATATTTTGACTTGAACACAATAAATATGTCATTAAGCATGAATTCAAGACATGTTTCAAGAAATCATAGATTAAAATATATTATGTAAGAATTTCTTTTCAAGATCTCAAAATAGAGTTTGAAAACTTCTCTTTCAAATTGATTCAAAAATCAGTGAATTAAACCATTTAGAGTCCATTGGTTTCTTTTTGAATAAGCTCAAGCTTTTTGATAGATAAACTCATTGTTTTCTTTAAAATACTCATGGCTTTTGGAAATCATCAAAATCAATAAAGTTGGGGCAATTATGATTCAATAATTTCTCAACAATCTCTTTTATAACCGAGAAGGGAATCTACTATTACAAGGTGATGTCGTTCAGACTGAAGAACGTGGGAGCCACTTACCAAAGGCTAATGAACAAAGTCTTCGAGGACCAGATTGGATGCAACATGGAGGTGTACGTGTATGACATGTTGACAAAAAGCGTCCGTGCCACGAACCATATCGCCGACTTGATGGAGACCTTCAGCAACCTCCGTCGATACCAGATGAGGCTGAACCCACGCAAGTGTGCCTTCAGGGTGACAGCTGAAAAATTCTTGGGTTTCATGGTGACACAACGAGGAATCGAGGCAAACCCCGATAAAGCCGAGCCATCTTGACATGAGATCTCCCACCAACAAGAAGGAAGTGCAGCGCTTAGCTGGAAGGGTAGCGGCCCCAAGCCGTTTTCTGTCCAAGTCTACGGAGAGATGTTTGCCTTTCTTCAAGGCGCTGCACAGAGTCGACGGGTTCGAATGGACAAGGGAATGTCAGGAGGCCTTCGAAAGATTGAAAGAATTTTTATCTACCCCGCCACTGCTGTCCAAGCCAAGGGGTGGAGAAGAACTTTTTCTGTACCTCGCAGCTTCTCCCGAAGCTGTCAGCTCCGTACTTGTTCGCATGGACACCGACGGGACACAAAAACTGGTGTATTACACCAGCAAGGTACTCCATGACTCCGAGATCCGATATTCAAGGGTCGAGAAGATCATTTTCGCATTGATCATCTCTGCCCAGCGCCTCAGGCCTTATTTCCAAGCTCACCCGATCGTGGTGGTCACCGACCAGCCGCTCAAGGTGGTCCTGTCCCGTCCTGATACTTCTGGCCGATTGGCAAAGTGGGCGTTCAAACTAGGAGAGTTCGACTTGTTGTTCCGACCTAGGACAGCTATGAAGTCTCAAGTTTTAGTGGATTTTCTGGTCAAGTGTACTTGGGCAGAAGAGCAACCGGAAGAATCTCATGCAAACCCCTCGGAACCTTGGGAACGTAGACGGAGCATCAAACTCTCATGGAAGTGGAGCGGGCCTCATCCTAGCTAGCCCAGACGGAGTGGTAGCTAAATACACCCTCCGTTTTCTTTTCCCAGCTACCAACAACCAAGCCGAGTATGAGGCCCTACTGTCAGGGGTAAGGCTAGCTCACGAACTCGGGGTAAAGCATCTTAGAGTTTTCACTAATTCTCAGCTAGTCTCCTATCAGATTAACGAGGAGTACGAGGCACGGGATCCCACCATATCCCGCTACCTAAGTATGGTGCAGTCATAGGTTTCTCCCCTAGCCCACTTCAGTATCAGCTACATTTCCCGGAAGGAGAACGCTAGAGCTGACGCACTATCCTGGTTAGCCACATCGGCCGACGGAACCTTGGGAAGAACTTACGTGGAGCACCTAGAAGGCCCAAGCATTGACGCAGTAGAAGAGGCCTTGCCGGTCCACCAGGAGCTTTCTTGGATGAACGCTTACACCAAGTACTTTGCCACTGGAACCCTCCCGACCGACCCCGCTGAAGCCAAGATTTTCAGACGGCAAGTACATAAGTTCCTGATGTTCAACGGACAGCTATACCGGAGATCATTTTCTCATCCCCTCCTTAGATGTGTCGGTCCTACAGATGCCAACTACATCCTCCGAGAGATTCATGAAGGTATCTGCGGTAACCACTTGGGGGGCAGAGCGCTGTCATACAAAGCTCAATGCCAAGGCTATTACTGGCCCACCATGCGGAAAGACGCAGCCAAGCTGGTCCGGAAGTGTGATAGTTGCTAGCGGCATGCAAACGTCCAACGGCTGCCAACTTCTCGGCTGAACCCTCTATCGGCTCCATGGTCGTTCGCCCAGTGGGGGATGGACATCTTGGGACCTTTTCCTCCAGCTTCTGGCCAACGAAAGTTTTTGCTTGTAGCCATCGATCACTTCACCAAGTGGGTAGAAGCCGAAGCATTGGTTAAGATTACCAAAGCTAAGGTGAGAAGCTTCTTTTGGAAGTCTATCATTTGCCGGTTTGGATTACCCCACATGCTTGTTACCGACAACGGGCGCCAGTTCAACAATGCCCCATTCAGAGTCTTCTGTGCCGAGATAGGAATACACCAAAGGTTCACTTCTGTCAGTCACCCGTAAACTAACAGGTCTACCGAAGTGATGAATCGGACAATCCTATAAGGTCTCAGAACACCCCTGGATAATTTCAAGGAGAGATGGGTAGAAGAGCTCCTGAATGTGCTATGGGACTACCACACAATGCCTCGGGCTCCCGTTGAAGAAACCCCGTTCAGCCTTGTATTCGGAACGGAAGCTATTGTCCCAGTGGAGATTGGCGTCACCAGTCCCCGGGTATAGTCATATGACGAAGGTGACAATCCAAATCTATTAAGAGCCAACCTCGACATCATCGAAGAGCTTCGTGATCGAGCACGAGTCAGAATGGCCTCCTACCGATAAAGGATCGCAAAATACTACAATGCCCGAGTTCATCCCAGGACGTTCCTCCCAGGGGACTTGGTCCTCAGATGAGCCGATGTCTCCAAGCCTACGGAGGGAGGCAAACTGTCTCCCAATTGGAAAGGGCCCTATCGGGTTACCAACGCACTTCATCGCAGAGCTTACCGGATCGAAGAGCTAAATAAGAAACCTCTCCCTTATACCTGGAATGCAGATAACCTCCGGCGGTATTATCAGTAATCTATTACCATATTTGTTTTGAACATTTCCCTAGAATTATCATTCATCTTTTTTTACAAACGGAAATGTCTAAGCGATCTGACGCCGGCACTCCAAGCCCGACTCCGTGTCGGCACTCCAAGCCCGAGTCTCCCCTCGGCAACTAAGCCCGACTCCGTGTCGACACTCCAAGCTCGAGTCTCCCCTTAGCACTAAGCCCGACTCCGCATCGGCAATTAAGCCAGACTCCGTGTCGGCACTCAAAGCCCAAGCCTCTCGGCCCCTAAAACGGACTCTGCATCGGCACTTGAAGCCCGACTCCGTGTCGGTTCCCAGAGCCGCATGAACTACACTGTTGGCTTCGGCCTCGCTTCAGCTAATGGCTTCAGCCTCGCCTCGGCTACCGTCTTTGGCCTCACCTCGGCCACCGGCTTCGGCCTCTACGTTTTCGATCATTGGCTACTGGTTTCGGCCTCGCCTCGGCTATCGGCTTCGGCCTCGCCTCGGCTACCGGCTTTGGCCTTGCCTCGGCTGCCGCCTTCGGCCTCTCCTCGGCTACCGGCTTCGGCCTTACCTTGGTGACCGGCTTCGGCCTCGCCTCAGCCACCGGCTTCGGCTTCACTACGTTTTCGATCATTGGCTACTGGCTTCGGCATGGCCTCGGCTACCGGCTTCGGCCTGGCCTCGGCTACCGGCTTCGGCCTCACCTCGGCCACCGGCTTCGGCCTCGCTACGTTTTCGATCATTGGCTACCGGCTTTGGCCTCGCCTCAGCTAACGGCTTCGGCCTCGCCTCGGCTACCGGCTTCGGCCTCGCCTCGGCCACCGGCTTTGGCTTCACTACGTTTTCGATCATTGGCTACTGGCTTCGGCCTCGCCTCGGCTACCGATTTCGGCCTCACTTTGGCCTCACTTCAGCCTCGGTCCTTGGCTTCGACCTCAATGATTGGCCTCGGTCTCACTTCGGCCTCATGTTGGCCTTGATCATTTGGCCTCGGCACCACCTCGGCTATTCCCTAAAAATGACCCTTACTTACTCGCATTACCATGCTCACTGAAACTTGCTAGCTATGGGCAAATCAAGGGAAGATTGAATTAAAGTTCATTGATAGCAAAATAGTTTTCACAAAATTATCGGTCAAAACTGGACTTGATACAACAAAAAGAAAACTAGGGTTCGGCCGAGTCTGAGCCATCATCCTCCTCGTCTGGCTACAGATCTTCAATCCCTTCGAGGCCGTAGAGCTTTCGGATTTTCTCTTTGCAGTCCTGGAAGCCACTGTCATATGCGAATGCTGTTGTTTCGGCCAATTCTTTATTGAAGGCAGTAGATTTCCTAAAATTTTCTACGGCTTCGGTGACCTTCTTCTTGGCCTCGGCGGCCCTCTTTTCGGCTTCGGTCACCGCCGCCTTTAGACCAGCAATTTCAGCGTCAGACCAGCGGGCGATTTCCTTTGCGTTCTCAGCTCTTTCCTCGGCCACACCAATTTCGATGGTGGCGGAGTGTAATTGGTTCTTCAACAAATATACTTCCGACTTCGCCACCTTCAACTTTTCTTCCGCCACTTTCTGCTTCTCCTCGGCCACCTAAGCGTTATCCAGCTTGTTGGCCACCCGGTGCTGGGCTAGCTCCAGTGCATCTTCCACCTTTTCAGCCCTAAGCCAGGCAGCCTCAGCTTCGGCTTCGGCCTTCTATGCCTAGGCAGTCTCCCTGCCCGGACCTCCTCCAGAGCTGCCTCGGCCCTCGCCTTTACTTCTCGAATCTCTTCCAGCGATTGGTCGAGAGCGGCCTGGGCCTGGGACCAAAGGCCCCTCATAGCGGTCAGGGAGTTCAATGCCTGCGCAAAACTCACAGTTAGGTAAAGAAACATGAACAATAGAGGTTGACAATGGGACAATACTTACCCAAAGATGAGCCACGGATGCCTCTTGAAAAAATATAGAGGTCCTTTGCTGTTGAAGGAACCTCTCCAGCTCGGGCACGGAGGCTTGGGCCATTGTCTGCTCGACCCAACGAGTGTGACGCAACAAGATTGACTGAAAGGAAACGTCGACCTCGTCCTCTTCGGCGGACTCTGTGGAGACTGGTGCGGGTTTAGCTTCCGACTGCACGTCCGGCACTCTGGCTTGAGCCGGCTCATCAACCCCTGCTCCCTCGGTAGACGGGGCGGCCTCCAGATTGAGTCCCAAAGCCACGTCAGTCGGCTCCGCCTCGGGGGCCTTTGGCGGTGATGACGGTGCCTCAGCCTTCTCTGGAGGGTCGTCCGTCAGATCAATGGGGGATGGGGAGCGAGGTCGTCCTTCCTCGGCCTCGTTCCTTCTTGAAGCTTCTCCGACCTCGGCTTTCTTGACAACTTTGGCGGCGGCCTCCCTCATGGCAGGGGTCCCATCCTCTCAAGCCTTTCTCTTCTTGGTGGCGGCCCTCCTTATCTCGCGAAGCGATGGTGCCATGCATGCGAATCACTGAACTTTGATCAAAAGAGGAAGAGGAAAAGCAAAGGGATGAAAGGTTAACTGCTCACCATCGCCAGAATAAGACCCGCTAGCCGAAGATTCTCCTCGGCTAGCAGCCAGTTGCAACGAGGGACGTCGGCAGTAATCAACTGCCCGAACGCCTCCTGATCCCTGGGGAGGATTCTGGGGTCTTTGTTGGCCTCGGTGTCAGGAATTCCCCACTCGGTCTTCACCCTCTCAATTTGGGAAAGAAGAATATACTTTTCCACCCCTTAACCGAAGTGGGAAGATGCAACTTAAGAGTTCTAGTGGGCCTAGGGGCAAAGGACCACCATCCCGATTATTCCTAAGGATATAGAAGCAACGAAAAAGAGAAATCCTAGCCTCTATCCCATGGATGTGGCACAGCACTACGAAACCTACGAGGGTCCGAATGGAATTCGGGACCAACTGAGCTAAAGCTAAGGAATATCTATCTAAAATGTTAAGTATGAAAGGATGAATGAGGATACAGAGACCAGCCTTAAAATAATATTCATAAAGGGCTACCCGGCCCGGGTAGGAAGAGGTTACCTTGTCTTCAGGTAAGGGACGATACAGGCGGAGGTCTGTAGGGATTTGGTATAGAGCCCTGAGATTGATAATCTCCTGGGCGGTCATGACAGAGGCAGTCCTATCGGAAGACTGCCTCCCATGGGAAGAGGGGCCAGTGACCGCCGGGCGGCTCTGTGCAGGAGCCCGTCCGGCGGTGGGGCAATTTTTGGCACAAGGCGCCCCGCAGGCCGGCGCTCCTCCGAAGGAGCATCCCCTACGGAGGAGGACCAGGAAAGTGGTGGAGAAGGAGCAGGCCGAGAGTGGTTGGGGGAATGGCCCTCGGAATCAGAAATCGAACATGAAAGAGAAGGGGTGGCCATGGCAACAGAACTAACCTGAAGGATTTGAGGACGAAGAAGCGAAGGCAAAGGGCTCGAGAGGACGGAAGACGAACAAGCTCGAATAAAATCAGAGCAGAGACGAAAATGAAAGCAGCAAGGACAGATTGAGCCAGGGATGCCCCTTTTATAGACTTGTCTTTTCAAAATTATCCCGCCAAGTTTGCTCCGGTTACGTGCTCACTTTCCATTGGGGACGACACGGCAACCACCCGGAGCGCAGGACCCGAGATCGCTGCCAGTGAAGGGATGGCAGTGACCTCACCACAATGATGCGCCTGCCCAGCACTCGAGGGAAATCCTCCTCGATCCCAACAGTCGCAACGGTGAGATGATGGCGTAGTAGCATCCGACACATCATTAGGGGGACGGCTCTTGGCACGTGGCGCCTGAAGATTAGCCACCAGGTGATAAAGCGCCCCCTTTCAATGGTAGGAGCATGCTCACCCATCTCAGGGGCGAGGGGGGGGCATCTGATGTGGCTAATCACCATCAGGTGGTACAATAACATACCACACGATTTTTTGAATAATTTCTGATGGCTTAGAGCTCAGCCTCGGCTTCGGCTCGACCTCGGCTTCGGCCCCGGATTCGGCTCGACCTCTGCTTCGGCCTCGGATTCGGCTTTGGCCTTGGCTTCGGCCTCGGATTTGGCTCGGCCTCGGCTTCGGCCCCGGATTCGGCTCGGCCTCGGCTTCAACCTCGGATTCGGCTTGACCTCTGCTTCGGCCCCGGATTCGACTCGGCTTCAGCTTCGGCCCGATTCGGCTTGGCCCCGGCTTCGGCCTCGGATTCGGCTCGGCCTCTGCTTCGGCCTCGTATTCGGCTCGGATCCGGTTTCGGCCTCGGATTCGGCTCAAGCTCATCTCCAAATCCCGCCTTGACCTCGGTCTTGGGTCCCGATTACCTTCATGCTACGCTCCCCCTGCGCTCATGAAACCAACTATGGATATCAAGCTCGGTGATATAAAACGCTAGCGACAACACGGCTGGCCTGCTTGTCACGACCAAATTTATGGGAAGTTGCCAGCACATGCAACATTGCCGATATACGCGGCACCCATTCTGCAACGGCTCACCCGCCCGCCATCCGTGGAACTCATCCTAACAAAGCCGATTCGACGGTTCCAATGGAACAAGGTAAACGTGACCCCCCAGACAGGTATAAGAAGACGACCGAGCTCAACGTGAGGGGACCTTTTTTCTCTCTCCATCTCTCTCTCATGCATGACTTGATCACCAAACTTATGTTCATTGATCACTGACTTGAGCGTCGGAGGGTTTCCCGCTGGCACCATCGTTCGGAACTTTTCTTGCAGGTTTTGGCTAAATAAGGCGATTCGGTCACACCTCCGAAGACCTACGAAGCTCCTCTTTCGTCCGACATTCTCCAAAAGTGATTTGCAGCAATATCTCTCATCTTTGCTTTCTCGAAATCCTTTCTTTCGATGGTGAGGGATAGTTTCGGTTTGGATTTTCTTGAATTTTTTTGTTCTTTGCTGCTTACAATTTTTACTCCGGGGCGGTGATGGCTTTATTGAGTAAAAAGAAGTATATTTTGCTAAAGAAGTGCGGAGGGCTCTCATGCACTCATTATACTCGGAAGGAAATTTATGTGTGATTAGTGCGCGTGATTGAGGCTGAAGTCCCATGTAATGAAGAAATGAAAATTTGGATAACAAGTCAAACAAAGCTTAAAATAATTGAAAAGTTATGTTTTTTTTTTTAGGCACTCCCTTCAAGGCATTTGCTCACCTTATTTTGTATATATTATGGTGGATGAGAACCATGCTAAGATTGAGATGATTGAATTATGGCTTGGGCTATGATACTTTTTAACATTTTTTTAAATAAAAATTAAATTATAATTTAAAGATTTTTTTGGTAATTTAACTTATATAAGTGATTAAACCGGTCTTTTACGAATTATTTTCTTTCTTCTTCACTTAAACCAAAGAAAGGCATTTTTTTTAAGAATCAAACTAGTAATAAAATATCAGTAAAGATGGAAAAAATTCCAATTATCTCTTTCAAGGATCTTCCAACCCTATCAAAAAATATAGAAGCAACAAAATATCAGCTATGATATTTTTATCCGTTTTCCAAAAGTTTTTCTTGTTGATAAGATGAGCTTTAGTTTTATAAAAATATATTTTCTATAAGAATAATTTTTTACATAAATTTTGAATGAAAGCTTAGGTCATTTATACGAGAAAAATAATGGTTCAATCTGAGTTCTGACCAAGAGTGCAAGAGCAAATGTAAAAATTGTTTGATTGCTTTTAGAAGTATTACTAATTTATCGTATTAGCTACACACATAATCAGTTAAGTACGAGCTTTAATAATAAATCTATATTTATTAAAATAAAATAAAATAATTGATAATTTAAAAATTTAAAAACAAGTACCTAACATTGCTCTTGAATTATTATGATGCATGTCTCACGATGTGTAAGGATGAGGATTTTTTGCTGATCATTATTAAAGTCATATATGTGGCCTGAATTGCATTTATTCATATGATTGTGCTAGTCAATAGTAAATTAGTAATAATGTGAGTAGTAATAAAGTAGGATAGCAATTTCAATCAATAAAATAAGAACCCATTTCATTCTGATCAGAATGAAGATTTATTATCTGTTTTTGAGGATAATAATTTTAACTTATAAGTAAAAGTCTACCTCGTCCTATTCGGAACGAAGATCGGCCATCTTTTATAGGGTATGGATGGATATGAAGATTATTTTTGCCTTCACTGATGAAATAAGGATAAAATCTGATGGTGGCTTGTTATGTATATCATCTATTACTGAGTTAATAATCTTTTCATTGAACTTTCTTTGCTCTCTAATTTGTAGTAGATGTATTACTTTTTCAAAATTGAGGAATTTGACCTCGTTTTTCTTTGTCACTGGTTGAATGGTTATCTCCCTTTGATACTGCCGCCAGATAGGTATCGCCAATTGCACCTTAATGTTTGTTTGATAAGAGCATCCCAAGGTTAGTTCAGGATGATTGATTTCCGTGTCAGAATTTTATGAGTTTTATGAGCTCAAAGCTCAAAGGTGATTTTAAGGATCCTTTATTGGCAACCCCAAACAGGTGATCTAACTCAGGCCATTTCTTAGCTCTGAAAAAAAAAAAGCTGGCATTTATTTTAGAGTAACTAAAATATTGGAAAACTGAAGAATTATTTGAGAGTAAAAGTAATATTGGCTTATAAGTGGTTATTTCATTTCCCAATCTACGGTGCAATGCACTAGATTATAAATTTTCTAACATCATTGCTTAACTTAGTATCACGTTTGCTACTTAGCTACTTGGCAGGAACTACAGGGATGATAACATCTCATGCTGAATCATATATGAATCTTGCCCTCTTTAATCTCAAATCTGTGTCAGGAATCCATGAACCTCATCCAATGAATACAAGAATTTTGTCCAGATATTACAATGAACTCTCAATCTGAAATCCAGAATCCGCTCCGCGATACCAAATTTAATCTGATCATCTTGTTGCCGATCTACTCAAACCAAAGATGTTCATGTAAAATGGAAGACAATGGATTGGCGTGTTTTAAGAGATTATTATAGAGGCAAATGACCCTTGGGTAGTGTTTGATAAAAAAAAATATTATCCATTAATAAGTGTACGGGATAGAGTTTATTCCTAGCTATCCCAAGAAATATCCCTTGGCTATCCCATTAATCATATCAAATGCAAAAAATAAATTCATAGGATAACTTTTTTATTTACTCTTATTTGGAGGGATAACCAGCTATTCCTGTATTTTTAGGAAATAAATTGAGGAGATAACCTATGGTTAACCATGATTAATGGTTAACCATGAATTATCCCTCTGGTAACTTTATTTCCAGTTATCCCTCATAGTTATAGCTTTTGGAAATAAGAAGGATATCTCCTGAATATTCCCTCTTATTCCTATTCCTTAATAAAGAAATATGAATGCTTCTATGATTGAAACACCACATGGAGTTAGCTGTTGAACTGGTCTTCCCATTATTGTGCTCTTAAAATAAACCAGACAGCAGAATCAATGCCGTTTCAAACCTCTATCCCAATCTTCCCATTATTCTCCTCTGTATCATCTCCTAAAGGTGAAACATTAGGGTACTTTAGGTGAAACAGTGGTAGGCTTCAGTGTTTGCTGGTCTTTTCCTCTCCTCGCTTCCAACTGGATTTTCTGGTTTATCATCCATTTGCACCCAAGGTCATGTGCACCTTTCATGATATTTGATAGCTTAGAAGGTTCAGAACTGATTATATGATGCTGCTTGTCCATAAAGATTGAGCTTCAGAAGGAAATTAATGATAAAAACACATGCAAACATGCAAGTTTAGATGCTAACAGTTTTGACAAAGATTAGGAACCCATGCCAGCTCAACCCATTCACCATATGTACATGTTATTCATTGATGTACAGAGGCATGCATAAAAAGTAATGCGACTCAAATGGATGATCCAGACCTCAACACCCTCTCAAGCTTCTCAGCCTTCACGTAGTCTTTGTCTGTTAGTGGCCCAGCAGGAAAGCAGTGATCTCAACAACCAGGTGTGGAATGGGGAGCTCATCAAACAGAGCTCGCACATTGTGGCAGCACACACTTTCCCCATGAGCACTCTCCCTCCTTATTTGACAGCCCTATATGCCACAAAAACTTGAAATTTAGAAAATAAATGGCAGTACTCTAAGTATGTTGTGAGGGCACTGGGAACAATATGAAGCCATAGCAAGCTGTATGCCAAAATTGGATGCTGCAGTCCATATGTATTAATGGTCTCCCATTGAAGCATACCCTAACAAAAGGCCATGAAGGAAATGCAAGCCCCCTGAGATGATTTCAGATTCAAGAAAAACATTCCTTTCATATCTATATGCTTTTCTTGGCATGGAAATGATACGATAATACACTGAAAAGGCAAAATCTATGATAAATTAAGATGGCTACATTTGCATAAAAAGATGCCCAATGGATCTCATTCTAACGTGCAAAATACCTTGTGTGATGTCGCATCAGTGAAATGATCATCATCGGAGAGTAAGGATGCAACGGCTTTTAGGAGGCGACGGCCTTCATTCTTAGAAGGTACTCTGTAACTCCTCTTGAGTGTACCTTTTGTTGTTGGATGCCACTTGCTGACTAGTTTCCTTCTATCGTTCGCTTCTTTATCATCTGATCGACATGCAAAACAAGAAAATAATCATTTTTATCTAATAAATGCCAATCTCTCATTCACAACAGTAACAAACAAGGCTTTTTTTTAATCATTCAATGTTGTTCGATCCAAAACCCTCGTTCATCCATTAGGAATGGCTCCATATATCCTCTATTTGCCATTATGGAGACATACTGCAATCCTTCACTTTCATCTTCTTTTCACATACCCAGCGTACTGTCATGAGCAATGTTAAGTCTTTGTTGAACAAAACATAGCATCATGCATCAAACTTCTCCCCCATCATTGCAAGATTCATACAAAATGATAAGCATTCAATTGCTTCTTATATATCTGTGCAACAATACATATAAGAAATCCAGTAATAGGCACTAATAAACACTGCACTTTGGCTTTCTATATAACAAACTCCCTTAGACGTTAACAAGAAAAAGATCAAAATAACCATTCCAATTGTTCACTTGAATTAACCACTGAAACAAATGGTAGCAGTAAAATTGAAGTAAAATCCTATCAATCTGAACCTCTCTCTGAACTAGGTTGAATAAGATAGACAGGTCCAGATCAAGGTCTTTGGCATTTATCTTTTCTAGTGCACCACAAGATCCTACCTAAACTCCAAATCTTCCATCCAATTCACCAAATACCTAAGCTGCATGCTGGTCCACTTACTGCAAATTGATCCACCCGTCCCTCAAACACTCCGAGTCAATCCATATGATCCATCCATCCCTCAAACACTCCGAGTCAATCCCATAAATCAGCTTGCAGGGATTCACTCCATAAGTTCTTTTTTTTAACAAAAAGAAATTAATTTGCAAACTTCACAAGATTAAAATTATCCAGTTCAAACAATCAAAAGCCCTAGTGAACAAACAAAAAGCGAAGAGATCAATTAAAGAAAGAAAAAAAAAGGGCAAGAGCCCACAAACCTGATCTCCCCTGCAAGCTCTCAATCCACTTGGAAAACCCCAAATCAGCGCCACCATTCCCCTCCTCTGCCAAGCAAACCCAACATCATCAACATAAATCGTGGCATAAGAAAACAAGAAGAGGAGGGCAACAGAGAACAGCCCAAAACCAAACTAAAATAAAAAACAAGGGGAAGGGTTCGAGACCTGAAGAGACGAACGGACTGGATTGGGAGCCAACAAGGCCAACCTTGAGGAGGGCATAGAAGACGCAGAGCCTGCCAGCCCAAAGCACAGGGCTTTCCATCAGGGAGGCGGTGACCTTCCCATTCTGGCCATGGGGGGTTGCAAGCCTAAAGGAGACGCCTTTAAGAAGGGAGGGGGTGCCGACCAGAGAGGGGACGAAGGGGGTCTTGGCTGGGGAAGGGAGAGGGCTTCTTCCATTGATGAGAGGTGAAGTCGGGGTGAAGGGCGGCTGGAGGAGAAGGACATGCATTAGCTCTGATGCCTGCCGAAATCCAAAGATGGTTTGCCTTTTGTGATTTGCCTTCTAAAGAGGCGAGAAAGGAGGTGATGATGTAGATCCTGGAGCTGGGCTTTGTCCGGTCATATCGCTGGTTAGAACTTAGAAGCCGGGTTTAATCATTCGTTTTAATGTTAAAAAAATAAGAGAGAAGGCGAGATGGCGTTCGAAAGCTCACCATAATCGTCTCATACACACTAAAACAAATTAAACATTGGAAATCTTGACCGTTTTATCAGTGTGGAGCCACTGGGACGGATGCGAAGATTCGGTCGCCGATTATTACGGCCACAAGTTTCAGTGAGTGAATCGTACCGTCAAGCCTTTGAATGGTCCCTATGGGTCTGATCTGTCTCTGGCGGCCCAAAGCCAATGGAACAAGGAGAAGACTTTGTCCACGGCATTCGCAGCAATTTCACCTTGGCCGGGCACGCCCATGGCAGCGCCGGGCCATGGCTATGCCAGCCTTCGCCAGGAGGGCGCGTGGCCATGGGCGCGCCGGGCAATGGCCATGCGCACGGTAAGGATCAACCTTAACCAAGTATACAGAAGGGCTGCGAAGGTCTTGAGCGCGCACTATAATCATACCGGGCCATGGCTGCGCACAAAAATTGCTGGTCCATGCACACAAGGTCAGCGGCCCAGGCTACAATACAGCTCAGATTGCCTAAACCCTCAAGATGGCTGAAGGCTGAAGGTTGCACCAAAATATGAGAGAAGGCACTCACGAGTTGCTCTAGGCCAAGGATGGGGTCTAGATATGGCCACAACATCGGATGGGCATAGCCTAGGCATACCTTGCACCGACAAAGGATTGCCATGGAGTCCACATGGCAACGACGTGACCCTGATGTAGCAAAGGTCGGATGACATGGCGGATCGTTGCTCGGAGCACGGATGCAAGGCACGGATGGGCATATGGCACACACGATCGGATGCATGGATGGCCAAAGGCCTGGGCGAGATTTCAGTTGCTTGCAGAGAGGGAGTTCGGATGGTTCCGCAAACTCCCTCGCCCATGTAGCTTTCGGATGAGATGGCTAAGGCACATACCAATTCGGTTGCTAGGAGTTTGGAAAACTCCCAGCGGATGGGGAAATTGTCCACCGCAAGGCTATATGTAAGCCATGGTGCCTTTCGGCAAAGGACACACACTACTTTGGCAAGACCTTTGGGGCGGATCTAGTGTGTGCATGTATCTTGAAAATTCTTAAGCAAAGTATCTTTACTTCTGTCTTGAGTGGAAAAGGCTGGCTAGGTTCAAAGACGTCTAGCGCCGCACAAGGCCCTTGCAAGGAAAAATTTAGTCCGAATAATCGACCAAGCATGGCCGCGCGAGGCCATGGCCGTGCCGGCCTTGGTTGGGTGCGCCCATGGCAGCGCTGAGCCATGGCCGCGCGCATGCAGTAGGGGCCAACCTTGGCCAAGTATGCAAGAGGGCTGCGGAGGTCTTGAGCATGCGCCATGGCCACACCGGGCCACGGCTACGCAGGGAAAATTGCTGGGCCGGCGTGCACAAGGCCAACGACACAAGCTGCAATGTTGCTCATATTGCCTGAACTCCCGGGGTGGCAGAAGGCTGGAGGCTGCGCCGAAATATTGAGGGGAGGCACTCACAGGTTGGTACTAGCCAAGGATGGGGCCTGGACATGGCCACGGCATCGAATGGGTGTGGCCTAGGCATACCTTGCACCGGCAAGGGATTGCCATGGAGTTCACATGGCAACAACGTGACCCTGACTTGGCAAAGGTCGGATGACATGGTGAACCGTTGCTCGGAGCACGTACGCAAGGCACGGATGGGCGCGTGGTGCACACGGTCGGATGCATGGATGGCCGAACGCCTGGGCGAGATTTCAGTTGCTTGCAGAGAGGGAGTTCGGATGGTTTCACAAACTACCTCGCCCATGTGGCTTTCGGATGAGATGGCTAAGGCACAGACCAATGCGGTTGCGAGGAGTTTGGACAACTACCAGCGGTTGGGGGAACTATCCACCGTAAGGCTATATGTAAGCCCTGGTGCCTTTCGGAAGAGGACACACACTACTTTGGCAAGACCTTTGGGGCGGGTCTAGTGTGTGCATGTATCTTATGAATTATTAAACGAAGTATCTTTATATACTTCTGTCTTGAGTGGGAAAAGCTGGCTAGGTTCAAAGACGTCTAGCGCCGCACAAGGCCCTTGCAAGGAAAACTTTAGTCTGAACAATCGGCCAAGCATGGCCGCGCGAGGCCATGGCCGCGTCGGCCTTGGCCGGGCGTGCCCATGGCAGTGCCGGGCCATGGTCGTGCTAGCCTTGGCCAGGCGGGCGCATGGCCGCGCCAGCCTTGGCCGGGCGGGCCCATGGCAGCGCCAGCCTTTGCCAGACAGGCGCATGGCCGCACTGGCCTTGGCCGGGCGCGCCCATGGCCACGCCAGCCTTGGCCGAGTGGGCGAATGGCCGAGCCGGACCATGGCCGCGCCGGCCATGGTTGGGTTGGCGCATGGCCGCACCGGGCCATGGCCGCTCATGCGCAGTAAGGGCCAACCTTGGCCAAGTATGCAGGAGGGTTGCGGAGGTCTTAGGCACATGCCATGGCCGCACTGGGCCATGGCTGCGCAAGGAAAATTGCTGGGCCAGCGCGCACAGGGCTAGCGGCCCAGGCTGCAATGCTACTTAGATTGTCTAAACCCCCAGGGTGGCAGAAGGCTGGAGGCTGCGCCAGAATATTGAGGGGAGGCACTCACAGGTTGCTCTAGGCCAAGGATGGGGCCTGGATATGGCCACGACATTGGATGGGCATGGCCTAAGCATACCTTGCGCCGGCAAGGGATTGCCATGGAGTCCACATGGCAACGACGCGACCATGACGTGGCAAACATCGGATGACGTGGTGGACCGTTGCTCGGAGCTTGGATGTAAGACACAGAAGGGCGCTTGGCACACACGGTCGGATGCATGGATGGCCAAAGGCCTGGGCAAGATTTCAGTTGCTTGCAGAGAGGGAGTTTGGGTGTTTCCGCAAACTCCCTTGCCCATGTGGCTTTCGGATGAGATGGCTAAGGCACGGACCAATGCGGTTGCTAGGAGTTTGAAAAACTCCTAGCAGTTGGGGAACTATCCACAGCAAAGCTATATGTAAGCCCTGGTGCCTTTCGACAGAGGACACACACCACTTGGCAAAGACCACTGGGGTGGGTCTAGTGTATGCATATGTACTTTTGGAATTCGCAATGATCTTTACTTCTTGCCTTATGAGGGTTTAGGCTGGCTAGGTTCTAAGACGTCTAGCGCCGCACAAGGCCTTTAGCAAGGAAAAACATGGCCGCACATGCAGTAAGGGCCAACCTTGGCCAAGTATGCAAGAGGGTTGCGAAGGTCTTGGGCGCGCGCCATGGCTACACTGAGCCATTGCTGTGCAGGGAAAATTGCTAGGCCGGCGCACACAGGGCCCGCGGTCTAGGCTGCAATGCTGCTCAGATTGCCTGAACCTTCGGAGTGGCAGAAGGCTGAAGACTACGCCAGAATATTAATGTCACTCGGCCAGGTATAGGCTTATTTTTTTTTAAAAGTATGGAAGCATCCTTGTTGGGGACCGGCCTTAGCTTGCCGAGTGCTAAGTCAGCCTCTCCTCAAAGTAGAAGTGCACAAGGTAATAGGGTAAGGTTAGCCGCAGGCCTCCTCCTTCCTAAAACAACAAGTACCCATAATAAAACTCACATGCTCAAGCCCAAAACAAGCATGTATAGGGTAATGCTACCCCAACCCCTTTGATTAATAACAATCCCAAAAGGATATAAGATGAACCCATGCTGTAGCACTACAAGAAACCCCACACAGATCTCTCTCGCTCACCATGCCTTGGGCTACAAGAACACAAGGTCAGCGTCCCAGGCTACAATATAGCTCAGATTACCTGAACCCCCAGGATGGCAGAAGGCAGAAGGCTGAAGGCTGCACCAGAATATTGAGAGGAGGCACTCACAGGTTTCTCCAGGCCAAGGATGGGGCCTAGACTTGGCCACGACATCGGATGGGCATAGCCTTGGCATACCTTGCGCTGACAAAGGATTGCCACGGAGTCCACATGGCAACGACGTGACCCTAACGTAGCAAAGTTCGGATGACGTGGTGGACCGTTGCTCGAAGCACAGACGTAAGGCACGAATGGGCACATGGCGCACACGATCAGATGCATGGATGGCCAAAGGCCTGGGCGGGATTTCAGATGCTTGTAGAGAGGGAGTTCGAAGGGTTCCACAAACTACATTGCCCATGTGGCTTTCGGATGAGATGGCTAAGGCACAGACCAATTCGGTTGCTAGGAGTTTGGAAAACTCCCAGCGGATGGGAAAATTGTCCACCACAAGGCTATATGTAAGCCCTGGTGCCTTTCGGCAAAGGACACACACTACTTTGGCAAGACCTTTGGGACGGATCTAGTGTGTGCATGTATCTTGGGAATTCTTAAGCGAAGTATCTTTACTTCTGTCTTCAGTGGAAAAGGCTGGCTAGGTTCAAAGACGTCTAGCGCCGCACAAGGCCCTTGCAAGGAAAAATTTAGTCCGAATAATCGGCCAAGCATGGCCGCGCAAGGCCATGGCCGTGCCGGCCTTGGTCGGGCGCGCCCATGGCAGCGCCGAGCCATGGCCGTGCTGGCCTTGGTCGGGTGGGCACATGGCCGCGCCGGGCCATGGCCGCGCGCATGCAGTAGGGGCCAACCTTGGCCAAGTATGCAAGAGGGCTGCGGAGGTCTTGAGCGCGCGCCATGGCCACACCGGGCCACGGCTACACAGGGAAAATTGCTGGGCCGGCGTGCACAAGGCCAACGGCCCAGGCTGCAATGTTGCTCATATTGCCTGAACCCCCGGGGTGGCAGAAGGCTGGAGGCTGCGCCATAATATAGAGGGGAGGCACTCACAGGTTGGTACTGGCCAAGGATGGGGCCTGGACATGGCCACGACATCGAATGGGTGTGGCCTAGGCATACTTGCACCGGCAAGGGATTGCCATGGAGTCCACATGGCAACAACATGACCCTGACGTGGCAAAGGTCGGATGACATGGTGAACCGTTGCTCGAAGCACGGACGCAAGGCATGGATGGGTGTGTGGTACACACGGTCGAATGCATGGATGGCCGAACGCCTGGGCGAGATTTCAGTTGCTTGTAGAGAGGGAGTTCGGGTGGTTTCACAAACTACCTCGCTCATGTGGCTTTCGGATGAGATGGCTAAGGCACAGACCAATGCGGTTGCTAGGAGTTTGGAAAACTACCAGCGGTTGGGGGAACTGTCCACCGTAAGGCTATATGTAAGCCCTGGTGCCTTTCGGAAGAGGACACACACTACTATGGCAAGACCTTTGGGACGGGTCTAGTATGTGCATGTATCTTATGAATTCTTAAATGAAGTATCTTTATATACTTCTGGCTTGAGTGGGAAAGGCTGGCTAGGTTCAAAGACGTCTAGCGCCGCACAAGGCCCTTGCAAGGAAAACTTTAGTCCGAACAATCGGCCAAGCATGGCCGCGCGAGGCCATGACCGCACCGGCCTTGGCCGGGCATGCCCATGGCAGTGCCGGGCCATGGTCGTGCTAGCCTTGGCTAGGCGGATGCATGGCCGCGTCGGCCTTGGCCGGGGGGCCCATGGCAGCGCATGGCCATGGCTGCGCCAGCCTTTGCCGGGCGGGCGCATGGCCGCGCTGGCCTTGGACGGGCGTGCCCATGGCCGTGCCAGCCTTGGCTGAGCGGGCGAATGGCCGAGCCAGACCATGGCCGCGCCGGCCTTGGTCGGGTGGGCGCATGGCCGCACCGGGCCATGGCCGCTCATGAACAGTAAGGGCCAACCTTGGCCAAGTATGCAGGAGGGTTGCAGAGGTCTTAGGCACATGCCATGGCCGCACTGGGCCATGGCTGCGCAAGGAAAATTGTTGGGACAGCGCGCACAGGGCTAGCGGCCCAGGCTGCAATGCTGCTCAGATTGCCTGAACCCCCAGGGTGGCAGAAGGCTGGAGGCTATGCCAGAATATTGAGGGGAGGCACTCACAGGTTGCTCCAGGCCAAGGATGGGGCCTGGATATGGCCACGACATTGGATGGGCATGGCCTAAGCATACCTTGCGCCGGCAAGGGATTGCCATGGAGTCCACATGGCAACGACACGACCATGATGTGGCAAACGTCGGATGACGTGGTGGACCGTTGCTCGGAGCATAGATGTAAAACACAGAAAGGCGATTGGCACACACGGTCGGATGCATGGATGGCCGAAGGCCTGGACGAGATTTGGTTGTTTGCAGATAGGGAGTTTGGATGGTTCCGCAAACTCCCTTGCCCATGTGGCTTTCGGATGAGATGGCTAAGGCACGGACCAATGCGGTTGCTAGGAGTTTTGAAAACTCCTAGCGGTTGGGGGGAACTATCCACCGCAAGGCTATATGTAAGCCTTAGTGCCTTTCGGCAGAAGACACACACCACTTGGCAAAGACCACTGTGGTAGGTCTAGTGTATGCACATGTACTTTGGGAATTCACAATGATCTTTACTTCTTGCCTTATGAGGGTTTAGGCTGGCTAGGTTCAAAGACGTCTAGCGCCGCACAAGGCCTTTAGCAAGGAAAAACATGGCCGCACATGCATTAAGGGCCAACCTTGGCCAAGTATGCAAGAGGGTTGCGAAGGTCTTGGGCGCGCGCCATGGCTACGCTGAGCCATTGCTGTGCAGGGAAAATTGCTAGGCCGGCGCACACAGGGCCAGCGGCCTAGGCTGCAATGCTTCTCAGATTGCCTGAACCTCTGGGGTGGCAGAAGCCGAAGACTATGCCAGAATATTACTATCACTCGGCCAGGTATAGGCTTATTTTTTTTTTAAGTATGGAAGCGTCCTTGTTGGGGACCGGCCTTAGCTTGCCGAGTGCTAAGTCAACCTCTCCTCAGAGTAAAAGTGCACAAGGTAATAGGGTAAGGTTAGCCGCAGGCCTCCTCCTTCCTAAAACAACAAGTACCCATAATACAACTCACATGCCCAAGCCCAAAACAAGCATGTATAGGGTAATGCTACCCCAACCCCTTTGATTAATAACAATCCCAAAAGGATATAAGATGAACCCGTGCTATAGCACTACAAGAAACCCCACACAGATCTCTCTCGCTCACCATGCCTTGGGCTACAAGAACACAAGGTCAGCGGCCCAGGCTACAATACAACTCAGATTGCCTGAACCCCCAGGATGGCAGAAGGCTGAAGGCTGCACCAGAATATTGAGAGGAGGCACTCACAGGTTGCTCCAGGCCAAGGATGGGGCCTAGACTTGGCCACGACATCGGATGGGCATAGCCTAGGCATACCTTGCGCTGACAAAGGATTGCCACGGAGTCCACATGGCAATGACGTGACCCTGACGTAGCAAAGGTCGGATGACGTGGCGGACCGTTGCTCAAAGCACAGACGTAAGGCACGAATGGGCACATGGTGCACATAATCGGATGCATGGATGGCCAAAGGCCTGGGCGGGATTTCAGATGCTTGTAGAGAGGGAGTTCGGAGGGTTCCACAAACTCCATTGCCCATGTGGCTTTCAGATGAGATGGCTAAGGCACAGACCAATTCGGTTGCTAGGAGTTTGGAAAACTCCCAGTGGATGGGGAAATTGTCCACCGCAAGGCTATATGTAAGCCCTGGTGCCTTTCGGCAAAGGACACACACTACTTTGGCAAGACCTTTGGGGCGGATCTAGTGTGTGCATGTATCTTGGGAATTCTTAAGCGAAGTATCTTTACTTCTATCTTGAATGGAAAAGGATGGCTAGGTTCAAAGACGTCTAGCGCCGCACAAGGCCCTTGCAAGGAAAAATTTAGTCCGAATAATCGGCCAAGCATGGCCGCGCGATGCCATGGCCGTGCCGGCCTTGGTCGGGTGCGCCCATGGCAGCGCCGAGCCATGGCCGCGCTGGCCTTGGTCGGACGGGCGCATGGCCGCGTCGGGCCATGGCCGCGCGCATGCAGTAGGGGCCAACCTTGGCCAAGTATGCAAGAGGGCTGCGGAGGTCTTGAGCGCGCGCCATGGCCACACCGAGCCACGGCTACACAGGGAAAATTGCTGGGCCGGCGTGCACAAGGCCAACGGCCTAGGCTGCAATGTTGCTCATATTGCCTGAACCCCCGGGGTGGCAGAAGGCTGGAGGCTGCACCAGAATATTGAGGAGAGGCACTCACAGGTTGGTACTGGCCAAAGATGGGGCCTGGACATGGCCACGGCATCGAATGGGTGTGGCCTAGGCATACCTTGCACCGGCAAGGGATTGTCATGGAGTCCACATGGCAACAACGTGACCCTGACGTGGCAAAGGTCAGATGACATGGTGAACCGTTGCTCGGAGCACGGACGCAAGGCATGGATGGGTGCGTGGTGCACATGGTCGAATGCATGGATGGCCGAACGCCTGGGCGAGATTTCAGTTGCTTGTAGAGAGGGAGTTCGGGTGGTTTCACAAACTACCTCGCCCATGTGGCTTTCGGATGAGATGGCTAAGGCACAGACCAATGTGGTTGCTAGGAGTTTGGAAAACTACCAGCGGTTGGGGGAACTGTCCACCATAAGGCTATATGTAAGCCCTGGTGCCTTTCGGAAGAGGACACACACTACTATGGCAAGACCTTTGGGGCGGGTCTAGTATGTGCATGTATCTTATGAATTCTTAAACGAAGTATCTTTATATACTTCTGTCTTGAGTGGGAAAGGCTGGCTAGGTTCAAAGACGTCTAGCGCCGCACAAGGCCCTTGCAAGGAAAACTTTAGTCCGAACAATCGGCCAAGCAAGGCCGCGCGAGGCCATGGCCGTGCCGGCCTTGGCCGGGCATGCCCATGGCAGTGCCGGGCCATGGTCGTGCTAGCCTTGGCCAAGCGGGCGCATGGCCGCGCCGGCCTTGGCCGGGGGGCCCATGGCAGCGCCGGGCCATGGCTGCGCTAGCCTTTGCCGGGCGGGCGCATGGCCGTGCTGGCCTTGAACGGGCGTGCCCATGGCCGCGCCAGCCTTGGCTGAGCGGGCGAATGGCCGAGCCGGACCATGGCCGCGCCGGCCTTGGTTGGGTGGGCGCATGACCGCACCGGGCCATGGCCGCTCATGAACAGTAAGGGCCAACCTTGGCCAAGTATGCAGGAGGGTTGCGGAGGTCTTAGGCACATGCCATGGCCGCTCTGGGCCATGGCTGCGCAAGGAAAATTACTGGGACAGCGCGCACAGGGCTAGCGGCCCAGGCTGCAATGCTGCTCAGATTGCCTGAACCTCCAGGGTGGCAGAAGGCTGGAGGCTGCGCCAGAATATTGAGGGGCGGCACTCACAGGTTGCTCCAGGCCAAGGATGGGGCCTGGATATGGCCATGACATTGGATGGGCATGGCCTAACCATACCTTGCGCCGGCAAGGGATTGCCATGGAGTCCACATGGCAACGACGCGACCATGATGTGGCAAACGTTGGATGACGTGGTGGACCATTGCTCGGAGCATGGATGTAAGACACAGAAGGGCGCTTGGCACACACGGTCGGATGCATGGATGGCCGAAGGCCTGGGCGAGATTTCAGTTGCTTGCAGAGAGGGAGTTTGGGTGGTTCCGCAAACTCCCTTGCCCATGTGGCTTTCGGATGAAATGGCTAAGGCACGGACCAATGCGATTGCTAGGAGTTTTGAAAACTCCTAGCGGTTGGGGGAACTATCAACCGCAAGGCTATATGTAAGTCTTGGTGCCTTTCGGCAGAAGACACACACCACTAGGCAAAGACCACTGGGGTAGGTCTAGTGTATGCACATGTACTTTGGGAATTCACAATGATCTTTACTTCTTGCCTTATGAGGGTTTAGGCTGGCTAGGTTCAAAGACGTCTAGCGCCGCACAAGGCCTTTAGCAAGGAAAAACATGGCCGCACATGCAGTAAGGGCCAACCTTGGCCAAGTATGCAAGAGGGTTGCGAAGGTCTTGGGCGCACGCCATGGCTACGCTGAGCCATTGCTGTGCAGGGAAAATTGCTAGATCGGCGCACACAGGGCCAGCGGCCTAGGCTGCAATGCTTCTCAGATTGCCTGAACCTCCGGGGTGGCAGAAGCTGAAGACTACGCTAGAATATTAATGTCACTCGGCCAGGTATAGGCTTTTTTTTTTTTTTAAGTATGGAAGCGTCCTTGTTGGGGACCGGCCTTAGCTTGCCGAGTGCTAAGTCAGCCTCTCCTCAGAGTAGAAGTGCACAAGGTAATAGGATAAGGTTAGCCGCAGGCCTCCTCCTTCCTAAAACAACAAGTACCCATAATAGAACTCACATGCCCAAGCCCAAAACAAGCATGTACAGGGTAATGCTACCCCAACCCCTTTGATTAATAACAATCCCAAAAGGATATAAGATGAACCCGTGCTGTAGCACTATAAGAAACCCCACACATATCTCTATCGCTCACCTTGCCTTAGGCTACAAGAACACAAGGTCAGCAGCCCAGGCTACAATATAGCTTAGATTGCCTGAACCCCCAGGATGGTAGAAGGCTGAAGGCTGTACCAGAATATTGGGAGGAGGCACTCCCAGGTTGCTCCAGGCTAAGGATGGGGCCTAGACTTGGCCACGACATCGGATGGGCATAGCCTAGGCATACCTTGCGCCGACAAAGGATTGCCATGGAGTCCAGATGGCAACGACGTGACCCTAACGTAGCAAAGGTCAGATGATGTGGCAGACCGTTGCTCGGAGCACGGACGTAAGGCACAGATGGGCACATGGCGCACATGATCGGATGCATGGATGGCCAAAGGCCTGGACGGGATTTCAATTGCTTGTAGAGAGGGAGTTCGGATGGTTCCGCAAACTCCATCGCCCATTTGGCTTTCAGATGAGATGGCTAAGGTACAGTCCAATTCGATTGCTAGGAGTTTGGAAAACTCCCAGCGGATGGGGAAACTGTCCACCGCAAGGCTATATGTAAGCCCTGGTGCCTTTCGGCAAAGGACACACACTACTTTGGCAAGAGCTTTGGGGCAGATCTAGTGTGTGCATGTATCTTGGGAATTCTTAAGCGAAGTATCTTTACTTCTGTCTTGAGTGAAAAAGGCTGGTTAGGTTCAAAGACGTCTAGCGCCGCACAAGGCCCTTGCAAGGAAAAATTTAGTCCGAATAATCGGCCAAGCATGGCCGCGCGAGGCCATGGCCGTGCCGGCCTTGGCCGGGCGTGCCCATGGCAGCGCCGAGCCATGGCCGCGCTGGCCTTGGTCGGGTGGGTGCATGGCCGCTCCGGCCTTGGCCGAGCACGCGCATGGCCGCGTCGGGCCATGGCCACGCATGTGCAGTAGGGGCCAACCTTGGCCAAGTATGCAAGAGGGCTGCAGAGGTCTTGAGCTCGCGCCATGGCCACACGGGGCCATGGCTACGCAGGGAAAATTGCTGGGCCGGCGTGCACAAGGCCAACGGCTCAGGCTGCAATGTTGCTCATATTGCCTGAACCCGCGGGGTGGCAGAAGGATGGAGGCTGCGCCAGATATGAGGGGAGGCACTCACAGGTTGGTACTGGCCAAGGATGGGGCCTGGACATGGCCACGGCATCGAATGGGCGTGGCCTAGGCATACCTTGCACTGCAAGGGATTGCCATGGAGTCCACATGGCAACAACATGACCCTGACGTGGCAAAGGTCGGATGACATGGTGAACCATTGCTCGGAGCATGGACGCAAGGCACGGATGGGCGCGTGGTGCACACGGTCAGATGCATGGATGGCCGAATGCCTGGGCGAGATTTCAGTTGCTTGCAGAGAGGGAGTTCGGGTGGTTTCACAAACTACCTTGCCCATGTGGCTTTCAGATGAGATGGCTAAGGCACGGACCAATGTGGTTGCCAGGAGTTTGGCCAACTACCAGCGGTTGGGGGAACTGTCCACCGTAAGGTTATATGTAAGCCCTGGTGCCTTCCGGAAGAGGACACACGCAACTTTGGTGAGACCTTTGGGGTGGGTCTAGTGTGCATATATCTTATGAATTCTTAAACAAAGTATCTTTATTTACTTCTGTCTTGAGTGGGAAAGGATGGCTAGGTTCAAAGACGTCTAGCGCTGCACAAGGCCCTTGCAAGGAAAAATTTAGTCAGAACAATCGGCCAAGCATGGCCGCACGAGGCCATGGCTACGCCGGCCTTGGCCGGGCATGCCCATGGCAGTGCCGGGCCATGGTCATGCTAGACTTGGCCAGGTGGGTGCATGGCCGCGCTGGCCTTGGCCGGGCAGGCCCATGGCAGTGCTGGGCCGTGTCTGCGCCAGCCTTTGCCGGACGGGCGCATGGCGCGCTGGCCTTGGCCGGGCGTGCCCATGGCTAGTGCCTTGGCTGAGTGGGCGCATGGCCGCGCCGAACCATGGCCGCACCGGCCTTGGTCGGGTGGGCGCATGGCCGCACTGGGCCATGGCCGCTCATGCGCAGTAAGGGCCAACCTTGGCCAAGTATGCAGGAGGGTTGCGGAGGTCTTATGCACATGCCTTGGCCATGCTGGGCCATGGTTGCGCAAGAAAAATTGCTGGGCCAGTGCACACAGGGCCAGCGGCCTAGACTGCAATGCTGCTCAGATTGCCTAAACCCCCTGGTGGCAGAAGGCTGGAGGCTGCGCCAGAATATTGAGGGGAGGCACTCACAGGTTGCTCCAAGCCAAGGATGGGGCCTAGATATGGCCACAACATTGGATGGCATGGCCTAAGCATACCTTGCACCGGCAAGGGATTGCCATGGAGTCCAACATGGCAACGATGCGACCATGACATGGCAAAGGTCGGATGACGTGGTGGACCGTTGCTCGGAGTATGGATGTAAGACACAGAAGGGCGCATGGCACACAGTCGGATGCATGGATGGCCGAAGGCCTGGGCGAGATTTCAGTTGCTTGCATAGAGGGAGTTTGGTGGTTCCACAAACTCCCTTGCCCATGTGTCTTTCGGATGAGATAGCTAAGGCACGGACCAATGAGGTTGCTAGGAGTTTGGAAAACTCCTAGCGGTTGGGGGAACTGTCCACCGCAAGGCTATATGTAAGTCCTGGTGCCTTTCAGCAGAGGACACACACCACGTGGCAAGACCACTGGGGTGTGTCTAGTGTATGCACATGTACTTTGGGAATTCATAATGATCTTTACTTCTTGCCTTATGAGGGTTTAGGCTGGCTAGGTTCAAAGACGTCTAGCGTCGCACAAGGTCTTTAGCAAGGAAAACATGGCAGCACATGCAGTAAGGGCCAACCTTGGCCAAGTATGCAAGAGGGTTGCGAAGGTCTTGGGCGCGCGCCATGGCTACGCTGAGCCATTGCTGTGCAGGGAAAATTGCTAGGCCGACGCACACAGGGCCAGCGGCCTAGGCTGCAATGCTGCTCAGATTGCCTGAACCTCCGGGGTGGCAGAAGGCTGAAGACTACACCAGAATATTAATGTCACCCGGCCAGGTATAGGCTTATTTTTTTTTAAAGTATGGATGCATCCTTGTTGGGGACCTTCCTTAGCTTGCCGAGTGCTAAGTTAGCCTCTCCTCAGAGTAGAAGTGCGCAAGGTAATAGGGTAAGGTTAGCCGCAGGCCTCCTCCTTCCTAAAACAACAAGTACCCATAATACAACTCACATGCCCATGCCCAACACAAGCATGTACAGGGTAACGCTACCCCAACCCCTTTGATTAATAACAATCCCAAAAGGATATAAGATGAACCCGTGCTGTAGCACTACAAGAAACCCCACATAAATCTCTCTCGCTCACCTTGCCTTAGGCTACAAGAACACTTAACCGTAACCAGTGCTTGATCTCCCGTAGGATGATCCTCAAGGCTTCGATCGTATCTTCCCTCCTTCCTCTCTCTCCCCAAAGTGGAAGATGGAAGATACCTTATGGCTTTATTGGCTCTATTGGCTGCTCTCCATGAAGAGCCTTGCTCCTCCTTTTATAGTCTTCGGCCGCTGCCTCATCCCATGCCTATCCCATGTACCATCACCGCCTCAAAATCACCACCTCAAGACTCTCCTCAATTCTGCCCCCATCTTGGCCATTGGATGGTTGGATGGAGGGCCAAGATGGTGCCAATCCACCACCTCAAAGAAGCCTCCCCAAGCAATTACGATACTTTTCCCTTGGCTACCAAAATTACCCTATGCTAGGCTGGTTGGACGCGTCTAGCCAGGCTGAGCACCCAGCCTCCAGCCTAGCCGCGTGCCATGCTAGCCGCGCACCTAGGCACTGGGCACCTGGGCGTGTGCCTAGGCATGTCTGGGCGCACAAAGGCATGCGCTTGGGTGCCTCAATCGGGCGCTCGCTCGCCTGGTGAGTGCCTACATGGGCAGGCCGCCTGCCGCTCGTCGCATGCGGGCGTGCCTGCCAGGCTGGCCACCTGCCAACCTAAGGCGCACGCATCTGGGCATGCGCGTGATGTGCATGCATCGGGTGCCAGGCTGGCGCCTGCCAACCTGGCTGGTTGGTGGCAGTCGGCCGCGTGTGCACATCGGGCGCCACCTGCACCTAGGCACGCGACTACCTGCGTGCGCCTGGGTGCACGGTCAGACTGGCCTACGCGCGCCTGCTCGTGTAGCAGGGCCGGCCTGCGTGAGCTTGCACGCACAACCAGGCTGGCCTACGCGTGTCAGTGCATGTGACTAGGCCGGTCTCCACATATCGAGTGCATGTGTTGGTCCTCTTTGGCCACGCTTGCCTTGCTGATATCTGGGCTAGCTAATGTCGACTCCGCGTGCCAACATTCGGCCTTGGTGCTTAGTCACCAACTCGCACCACTGTGTCTGACAAGTATGGGGCTTGTCGATCCCTTAGACGAACGTGCGCATTCTGTGGCATGGTCAAACTCCGTCCTGGCAGGTCCTCGGCCACCTGCCTTGCCTGCGCTGCCCGCCACGGACTGCGCTATGGCCCTTCTGGCCTTACGCGCTACTGGGCGACGGGCTGTGCTATAGCCCTTTTGGCCGTACGCGCTACTGGGGCGATGACAATCTCCCCCACCTAAAGGCACCGACATCCCCATTGCGCTTGCCCTCACGTAGGCCTGAATATCCTTCTTGAACTGCCAAGTTCTTTGGCCCACTGCCAGGTGGCATCAGAAACATCCTCTCTGTGCCACTATACCAAATACTCCATGTACTGGGGTCCTTGACTCATCCCCACCTTTTGGTCAACCAAAATTCTTGCAATCTTCCTTGCAAACTTGGGTTGGATGGCAGGGCGCAGCCTGCCTGGGTTTTCTAACTCATCTGCATCCAGGTCTCCATGGTATGATTTGAGGAAGCTAACATGAAAGACAAGATGAATCTTCAGTCTGGCCGGCAAGGCCAGCTTGTAAGCCACTTCTCCCACTCGTCTGAGTACTTTGAAGAGTCCGTCATACCTTGGCAAAAGGCCTTTATGGAACTTTCGATTAGTTGCTTTCCTCCAAAGATAGGGCGTTATCTTCAGCATAACTAGATCGCCCACCTGGAACTCTACTGATCATCGATGCTCGTCTACGTGTATCTTCATCTGCATAGCCATCCGTACGAGGCTATCATGCGCCTTAGCGATGCATTCGGTCCTATCCCTTGCAAAGAGATGTGCCGCTGGGCATGGGCCATCGTATTGTCGTGCAACCTCTAAGGGTGTCTTAGGCTGGTAGCCTAGGCATAACTCCGTTGGACTCTGATCTGTTGCTAAAGACCGGTTTAGGTTGTAGGAAAACTATGCCACGTCCAACAACTCTAGCTAGTTTCGTTGCCTTGCGATGACGAAGTGCTGCAGATACTCCTCGAGCAAAGCATTCACCCACTCGGTTTGGCCATTCATCTGATGGTGATATGCTGTAGAGAATTTAAGCTCTATGCCCACGATTTGGAAGAGCGTGGTCCAGAACTTTCCCATAAATCGGATGTTGCGATCACTGATGATGTCTCCGGACATTCCGAAGGTCTTGACTACATTGGTAAAGAAAAGTGTCATGCATGTCTCCGCTGTGCATGGTTCCAGTACCGCTATAAAGGTAGCATACTTGGAAAATCTATCAACTACCATGAAAATGGTATGCTTGCCTTCCACCTCCGAGAACCACGCTATGAAGTCCATGGAAATAGATGCCCACGGTCGGCTCAGGATGGGCAAAGGATGCAATAGTCCTACTGGCTTCCTGCGTTACACTTTATCTATCTGGCAGATTAAACAACTACGCACATAGGCCTCCACGTCTCTCCACATATTCGGCTAGTAGAAATCACAAGATAGCAGGGCATACATCCGCTCCATGCTCGGATGTCCTACCCATCTTGAGTCATGGGACTCTTTTAATAAGTCGCGCCGTAATGCTTCATTCTTTGGCACAACTAGCCTATCTCCATATGCACGAAGCAAGCCATCCTGGATCTAGAAGCAGCACACCAATCCACTCGTCACATCGCGCTTCAGCTTGGCGTATACCGCATCTGCCTACACTGCTTTGCGGATGCGCTCTCCAATGCTCGATTGCATGGTTGCCACTGCAACCACGTACTCTTGTACGACTTGGTGGCTGAGGGCATCGGCCACTTGGTTCTAACGTCCTGGCTGATGCTCCCAATCAAATCGAACTCCGCCAAGTACTCTTGCCAATGAGCTTGCTTGGGCATCAACTTGCGTTGGGTCTTGAAATAGGTGTTGGCAATGTTGTCGGTAACAATCTTGAATTGGGTCCCAAGCAAGTAATGGTGCCATACCTCCAAGCAATGTATCATAGCAGTCATCTCCTTCTCGTGCACTAAATACCACATCTCGGCATCCTTGAATTTTCTGTTGTCGTATACCACTGGATGTCCTGCCTGAATCAAAACTCCACCAAGTGCACGGTCGGATGCGTCCGTGTGCACCTTAAAAGGATCCTCAATCTAGGTAACTACAAGATCGACTCCGTAGCTAGCGCCGTCTTCAATTTACCGAAGGCATCCTCACAATTGGAGGACCAACTCCACCTTCACTCTTTCTTGAGCAGATCGGTCAAAGGGCTTGTGATGGCTGAGTACCCTTTGATAAACCTCTAGTAGTAGTTTGCGAGTCCTAGGAACGATCGGAGCTCGGTCACTGTGGTAGGTGCCAACCAATCCAGGATGGCCTGGACCTTAGCGCTGTCCATCCGTATCACGCCATGGCCGATGATGTGTCCTAGAAAAATGGATCTCAGTGCATGCAAACTCGCACTTCTCCCTTTTTACATAGAGGCGATGCTTCCAAAGTCGCTACATAACTCGTCTCAAGTGCTCCACATGCTGTTGCAGGCTATCGCTATAAATGACTGTGTCGTCCAGGTAGACTACGACAAAGTCATCCAGGAAGTCATAAAGAACATCCGTCATGAGGTTGCAGAAGGTAGCGGGTGCATTCGTCAGGCCAAAGGGCATGACCAGAAACTCGAATGAGCCATACTGGGTCACACACATCGTCTTTGATTCATCTCATGGCACAATACGCACCTGCCAATATATCGAGCGTAACTCCAATTTGCTAAAGTATTCCGCCTTTGAAAGTTGGTCGAGCAGATCTGCTGCATTGGGCACCGGGTAGTGATTCTTCATGGTGACCTTATTGAGGGCTCGGTAGTCCACGCACATGCGCAGTGATCCATCCTTCTTGCGCTGAAAAAGGACTGGTGCTCCAAAAGGGACACGGGATGGCTGAATCAATCCCGCGGCCAGTAACTCATCCAGCTGATTGCGCAGTTCCTTCAGTTCTACCGGGCCCATATGGTAAGGGACCTTTGTCGGGGCATGTGCTCCGGGTTCTAGATCAATTGATGGTCGTGCGTGCGCCATGGTGATAATTCTTTTGGTAGCTCATCGGGCATAAGATCGGCAAACTCTTCTAGCATCTCCCCCACTTGCGCGGGCACCTCCTCTGTATCCTCTGATTTGGGCTGAACCTGGACTAGTGCCGCGACGTATGTCTAGTCTCCTTTCCGAAGGCCTCGGCTGAGCTGCTTAGCAGATATTAGTCCGCTATCTGGAACTGTGTGCAAATTGGTGCTGTCCGTCTTCTACTTTACAATGGTTGACTGCCCGCTGCTTTCCTCCCTAGCAGTTGATGGCAATGCTAAGACGAATCTAGTGTTGTCCTCCGTGCCAATCAGCATGTCGTTCAGATGTAGAACGATCATCACTTTGGCTGCCTTGAAGAACTCTAGGCCAAGTATGATCTGAAAATCATCGAGTGGGATCACCAAAAGGCTGCACGGCCCTCTCCAGGGACCAACTTCTAGATCAGCCTTTGCAAGGCTATTCACCCTCACTGCCTTCAAGTTGATGGCCTTTATCATGGTTGCAGCGGTGGTAGTCTGCAATCCTAACTCCTTCGCTACGTCTTCCACGATGAAGTTATCAGTGGCACCCGTATCAATCATGGCCCTCAGCTCGTGGCCTTTGACCTTCACTGAAACATAAAGAAACCCTTTGCAGGATGGCAGCTTCTTGGTGACAAGCGCATTAATAGCTTGTAACGGATTCATCCGGGAGGGTCCCTCTGAGTCACTGGATTCCTCGGCCAGTTGGGAAATCAAGGCCATGAGCTTCCCCTTCTTCTGACAGTCGCGCATCCGATGTGCACCTCCGTAGATAAAACAGCCTTGGGCTGCTCAGATTTGATCGTGGTATCCTTAGACTAATGAGTGGTTCCCTTCTCTTTTCGGGCTGTTGTCTTCTTCTTCTTTCCTTGCTTCTTGGGATGAGACATCTTGCCCTCCTTGGCTTTGGCTTTCTGCTTGCCAAGGACGGGGGTAGGTGTAGTGGTATGAAAGTCGACGAAGCTCTCGGCAGCAGCCATCACCGAATTGAGATCTTTCACTCCTTGCCTTCGCAGCTCCACTTGCACCTAATTCTGTAACCCCAACTGAAAATTAAACAGCTTGTCGGCTTCTAACATGTCCGGTATATTAATGAGCTAAACTCCTTGACATAGTCTCTGATGGAACCTATCTGCTTTAGCTTCTTTAGTTGGTCCCTTGCCACCCATGTGACATTGTGAGGGAGAAACTAAATCTTCAACTCTTCTTTGAAGGCCTCCCAAGTTATAATTCCTGGCCTACCAGCATTTTGTTCCTCCGCGCTGCGAGTGCGCCACAATAGCTTGGCATCACCAACAAGGAACACGCTGGCAAGTCAGATACATTGCGCTTCCGGTATGTTCATTGCTAACAAATACTCCTCCACATCCCATACGAAGTTCTCCAGTTCCTTGGCATTGCATGCACCGCTGAAAGGCTTCAGATCAGGTACGCGGATCTGGGATGAAGATGGTTGATCCATGCAGGGATGGCGTGTGCGCTCTCGTTGGAGTGCATCCACTTCATCTCCTAGCTTCTTGATGCGATTCAGAACCTCCTCTAATATGGCATCTCGTCCGTCTTGCTGACCTTTATTGGAAGAGCTTGGCCCAGCTCCATGATCTGGTGTTATCAAGATCGTCTGCTGGATCTGATTGATCAGCTGCTCCTGCTCCAGAGATCGGGTAACTAGATCTGTAAATCCATCTTCTGGAGGGTCCCAACAATAGCCTCAAGCCTTACTATTCGATCATTGTGCTTAACCATGTTTGCGGTTGTTCAGAGCTCGGAAGAAGATCTCGCTCCTTGTGGGTGTTACTTCGAACGTGGCTTTGATTGTAACATCCTGAAAACCTTGTAATATATGACATTTTCAGTTAAAATGAAAGTCAGAAAGTTTTCTTGATATATGGGTGTGTTGGCCTTTTGATAAATGTAAAGAGAAGAAATTTTGGAGTAAATAAGTATATTTCTAAATGTTAATGAGTCGGATTTGAGAAATTGAGAGACTTAAGTTTAATGGGTTTAAATCACAAGAAAAATCAAGTTTAGTTTGAGTTTTATCCTAAAAATGACGTTTTTAGTGGTTGGAGTCGACTCCACTCTGATAGGAGTCGACTCCGGCACGTTTTTAAACTTTCGGCACGCTTAGGAGTCGACCCCTACAGTGCTGGAGTCGACTCCTACCTTTCAGGAGTCGACTCCTACTTTTCTGGAGTCGACCCCTACTTCTGCTCGAGCCGACTCGCAATCTGTTCGAGCCGACTCCGTGACGGCAGGTTTTTCTGAGTTAAATCTTGAGAAATTCATATTTAATCTGTTTCAAGTCCGATTTGGATGCCGTTTGAACCGTTGGATTTCTAAAATTGAGTTCTTCAAGATGGTAAAGTCTTTTCTTAGAAATGTTACAAAAAGTATAGATTTAAGCGAAAAAGGATGATCTGGGTTATAAATCTATTAAAAAAATGCTATATCAGGGGCAAAAGGGGAAAAGGCTCCGATGTCAATTGCAAATTGTGTTAAGGGCAACTTAGGAAAGAAAATATAAGGGCAAAATAGCATGGTTATAAGTGAGCCACGTGTTTTCCAAAAAGTGTGTGTTAAGAGTGTGTGAGGGTAAAAGGGAGATTTGGCATGCCTTAACCCTTAAGTTTCCTATGACTTGGTCCCCAAGTCATTAGAGAAAAAGGGGAACGTGGGTTCAGCCAGAGAAAAGAAAGAAAGAAAGAAAGAAAGAAAGAAGAGGAGAAAAGAGAGGAAAAGGAAGAAGAAGAAGAAGAAAAAGGAGGAAGAAAGAGAAAGGGAAAGGGAAGCTTGGGGGTTTGTGCTCGACTCCAGGTAAGCTATAGCTTCCCTAGGTCTTGTATAACTTTAGATTTTCTTAGATTAGTGTATTTTGAGGTAATAGTAGAAGTAATCTTGAGTAGAGATTGGGTGGAAGAAAATAATGAGATATTAGAGGATAGATCATGTATGCATGCTTGGTTCATGGGAAAACCTCGTATGGAGGTAATCCTAATAGCTATTGTATTTGTATGTTGACGTAGGTCAAGAGGGTTATTCTAGGGAGCCGAAATACCAGAGTTGAGTACCAGTTGTACCAGTCGAGGAGTAACCTACTAAGGTGAGTGGATTTCTCATCTAGCAATGAGAGGTTAATTTGAGCTAGTATAATGAGATTTATACCTAGTTATGGTATGCTATGTTTAGTTGAGTATTATGTATGTTTTAAATATGAGAAATGAGAACCTAGTATATGATAATCTGATAAATGAGTTTTGAGCATAAACACATAAGCATGAGTTTCAATGAGGGAATTTTTAATGTATACATGGCATATTTGCATGATAAAGCTTTACAAATGATGTATGAGTCATACTGAGCATCAGGCAGCTAGGGGGCTGATCACCCTTTAGACTGTACTGTAGCATGAGCATTGCACACTACTATCGAGCCGGCACCTCCTTGCGAACAGATCGTACGATGAACCCCAGAATCAGGGGTGAGTGCATGCCTAACCAGACCAGTGGGGCTGGTTGTGAGCAGCCCGTGGGGGCATGAATCATAGCTCAGTAGAGCTGACTACTATATATAGCCCGTGGGGGCAGAGAGAAAACCCGAGGTTCCAGGGTTAAGGAACAAAGCACTTTGCCAGGTGAACCGCACGGGTAAGGGGTGCTATTTGTGCGGGGATCCTGTTGCTAGTCACGCACCCGATGAGAGTACACCTACAGAAGGGCGACTGTAGGATGGTACCTCAGAGGCATTACACACACAGCCCAACATCATGAGATCTAAAAGCATATGTTGTGATATAAAAAGGGCCAATGGGCCAAATAGTTATCCCGAGAGGGAGATCTTACTTGAGATGCCAGTGGGCAAGCAGATCCTGATGGGAGTCTGGGTTGTAGATAAAGAATGCATATCTTCATATTATAATGCATGAAGTTTTATTTTAATGAGTTATCTTTCAGTGAAGAGTTATTATAGAGTATTCCAGTACTGATATGTTATTTGAAGAATAAGCTACATTTTATTTTATCTGATATCATGTTAAAAATGTACTTTGAGTTGTACAAGTTAAATAGTTTCAGCATACGATTGAAATTAAGAGGTAATGGTTCTCTATTTCTCCATAGTTAGATGGTTATCCAGTCACTGGGACTTAGGTCTCATCCCTCTATGATTTAAATATTCTTTCAGATCAGTGAGTATTTCTGCCAGGATCACAAGATAAGCAGGACAGGACCCTTAGCTGATGAAGCTTGCTTGGATGCAAGAGTGTTTAAATGCTAGCCTTGTATATTGAGAGAGGGTGGTTTGATAATTGTATTTTGTATATGTGTATGTGTACAGTGGGATGTAATGATGTTTTAGACCTTTTTGGATATGAATACGAGACTTATGTTTTGGAGAAGATTATGAGTATGATGTGTGCACTTAAGATTTTTAATGTCGAATGTGAATGTGATCTTGTAAACTGCCTGAGGAATGTCATGAAAAATATTATCTGAGCAGGTTGATGCTTAATGTTGATTGGGTGATTTATGAATATAATTGAGATAAAAGTGAAAAGTTTTTAACAGGATGTGTTTTCGTGTGTCTGCCACTTATGATAATTAGTTGGGGTTCTCTAGCTCTTTATGGAGCGCTACATAAAGACTAGTAAAACTCTATCCGATTACCACAAGTGTGCAGGTGTGCAGTCGGTGGCCCCAGAGAGGAGGGGGAGCTGACATTGATATTCTGCTCTGATACCCTCTTGTCATCCGGTCAGGTATAGGCTATTTTTTTTCTAAGTACGGAAGCATCCTAGCTGGGACCGGCTTTAGAACGCTGAGTGCTAAGTCAACCTCTCCTCAGAGTAGAAGTGCACAAGGTAATAGGGTGAGGTTAGCCACAGGCCTCCTCCTTCGTAAAACAACAAGTACCCACAATACAACTCACACGCCCAAGCCCAACATAAGCATGTACAGGGTAACACTATCCCAACCCCTTTGATTAATAACAATCCCAAGAGGATACAAGATAAACCAGTGCTGTAGCACTACAAGAAACCTCACACAGATCTCTCTCGCTCACCTTGCCCTAGGCTACAAGAACACTTACCCGTAACCCGTGCTTGATCGCCCATAGGATGCTCCTAAACAAATTTGATCGTATCTTCCCTCCTTCCTCTCTCTCGCCCAAAGTGGAAGATGGAAGATGCCTTATGGCTTTATTGGCTCTATTGGCTGCTCTCCATGAAGACCCTTGCCCCTCCTTTTATAGTCTTTGGCCACCGCCTCATCCCATGCCTATCCCATGTACAATCACCGCCTCAAAATCACCGCCTCAAGACTCTCCTCAAATCTGCCCCCATCATGGCCTTTGGATGGTTGGATGGAGGGCTAAGATGGTGCCAATCCATTGCCTCAAAGAAGCCTCCCCAAGCAATTACGGCACTTTTCCCTTGGCTACCAAAATTGCCCCTCTGCTAGGCTGGCTGGATGCGTCTGGCCAGGCTGGGTGCGCGCCTGGGCGCTGGCCCCTGGGCATGTCTGGGCGCGCACCTAGGCGCCTACAGTCGGGCACTCACCCGCCTGGCAAGTGCTAATGGTCGAGCACTTGCCAGCCATGGGCAGGCTGCTTGCCCACCCATCACATGCGGGCGTGCCTGCCAGGCTGGCCACCTACTAGCCTAGGGCATGCGCGTAAGGCGCGTGCATCGGGCGCCAGCCTGGTTAGTCGATGGCAGTTGGGCACACATGCACACCAGGCGCCGCCTATGCCTGGGTGCACGGTTGCCTATGCGCACCTGTGCGCATGGTAGGGCCGGCCTGCGCGTGCCTGCACATGCGACTAGGCTGGCCTGTGCATCCCGATGCGTGTGGCTGGGCCAGCCTCCGCGCATCGAGTGGCATGTGTCGGTCCTCTTGGCCGTGCTTGCCATGCTGATAACTGGGCTAGCTGATGTCGACTCTGCATGCCGTCGCGTCTAGAAGATGAGTCCACATCCGGCCTCAACGCTTGGTCACCAACCTCGCGCCACTGTGTCTGACTAAGTATGGGGCTTGCCAACCCATTGAACGAATGTGTGCATCCTGTCGCATGGTCAAACTCCATCCTAGCAGGTCCTTGGCCACCTTTCTTTCCCGCGCTACGAGCCACGTGCTGCGCTACGGCCCTCCTAGCCATGACCGCTACTGGGGCAATGATATTAAGGGAAGGCACTTACAGGTTGCTCCAGGCCAAGGATGGGGCCTGGACATTGCCACGGCATTGGATGGGCGTGGCCTAGGCATAACTTGTGCCGGCAAGGGTTTGCCAAGGAGTCCACATGGCAACGATGTGACCCTAACGTTGCAAAGATCGGATGACATGGGGGACCATTGCTCGGAGCATGGACGCAAGGCACGGATGGGCGCATAGCGCACACGGTCGGATGCATGGATGGCCGAAGGCCTAGGGTAGATTTTAGTTGCTTGCAGAGAGGGAGTTTGAGTGGTTCTGCAAACTCCCTCGCCCATGTGGCTTTCGGATGAGATGGCTAAGGCACGGACCAATAAGGTTGCCAGGAGTTTGGAAACTCCCAGTGGTTGGAGGAACTGTCCACCATAAGGCTATATGTAAGCCCTAGTGCCTTTCGCTAGAGGACACACACCACTTTGGCAAGACCTTTGGGACAGGTCTAGTGTGTGCCTGTATCTTGGAAATTCTTAAATGAAGTATCTTACTTCTGTCTTGAGTGGGAAATGCTGGCTAGGTTCAAAGACGTCTAGTGCCGCACAAGACCCTTGCAAGGAAAAATTTAGTCTGAGTAATCAGCCCTATGAACCTACATTGTCTGACTTTGTCAGACCCAGCTTGTCCCATGCGAGATTGTCCGTGCGGGCCCCATGCCCCACTTGGACCTGGGCTGAGGTTGGTGGCTGTGTCGACACTTAGTCGGGCGGGCACATGGCCATACGGGCCATAGCTGCTTCGGCCTTGGCCGAGCGTGCGCATGGCCGCGCATGCCCATGGCAATGCCGGGCCATGACCATGCTGGCCTTGGTCGGGCAGGCGCATGGCTGCGCGACGCCATGGCTGGGCATGGCTGTGCCGGGCCATGGCCGCATGCATTCAGTAAGGGCCAACCTTGGCCAAGTATGTAGGAGGGCTGCGGAGGTCTTGGGTGCACGCCATGGCCGTGCCGGGCAATAGCTGCACAGGGAAAATTGCTAGGCCGGTGCGCATAGGGCCAGCGGCCTAGGCTGCAATTCTGCTTAGATTGCCTGAACCCCCGGGATGGCAAAAGGCTAGAGGCTACGCCAGAATATTGATGGGAGGCAGTGACAGGTTGCTCCAGGCCAAGGATGGGGCCTGGACATGACCACGACATCAGATGAGCGTGGCCTAGGCATACCTTGCATCGGCAAGGGATTGCCATGGAGTCCACATGGCAATGACGTGACCCTGACGTGGCAAAGGTCGGATGACATGGCGGACCGTGGTTGGAGCACGGATGCAAGGCATGGATGGGCGCATGGTGCACACGGTCCGATGCATGGATGGCCGAAGGCCTGGGTGGGATTTCAGTTGCTTGCAGAGAGGGAGTTCGAGTGGTTCCACAAACTCCCTTGCCCATGTGGCTTTCGGATGAGATGGCTAAGGCACGGAGCAATGCGGTTGCTAGGAGTTTGGAAAACTCTCAGCAGTTGGGGGAACTGTCCACCGCAAGGCTATATGTAAGCCCTGATGCCTTTTGGTAGAGGACACACACCACTTGGCAAAGACCACTGGGGCGAGTCTAGTGTGTGCACATGTACTTTGGGAATTCACAACGAATTTATCTTTACTTCTTACCTTAAGAGGGTTTAGGTTGGATAGGTTCAAGACGTCTAGCGCTGCACAAGGCCTTTAGCAAGGAAAAATTTGGTCCGAATTTTTGGCCGTGTAACAGTAGTATTAGAGCCCGGTTCTCGGATCTTCGGAAGGATTCTTGATGCCAATGGCTGGTAACAATATGGAAGCCTTGAGGGAAAGGATGTCCTGGTTAGAGGCAATGATTGGGATGCCTCAAGCAAAAGAAGCGTCTCCTTTGTTGGTGCAGACAGAAGCTTTGCAAGCAACCATGCTGATGCTTCAGAGGCAGTGGCAGCTGCCTAACTTCGGATGATTAGACGGTATCAGATATCCAACTTCTCAAGTTGGCGGTGCCAACCCATCCTCAGGGTGATGGAAGGAGCAAGATGAAGGTCTGTGACCCCCACACTTACAATGGCACTCTGAGTGCCAAAGAGTTGGAAAACTTCCTTTGGGACATGGAGTAATATTTTAAGGTTGCTTGTATCTCGAATGAAGAGATGGTACCTATTACTTGTACCTATCTCACAGAGGATGCAAAACTGTGGTGGCAAACACGGACCAATGACCTCGGGTGGCCCGAGATCCAAACTTGGGAGGCCTTGAAGCAAGAACTGAAGGAGCATTTCCTTCCCTGCAACACTTCTTGGGTTGCCAAGGATGCCCTAAAGAAACTGAAGCAAGAGGGCAATGTGAGGGACTACGTGAAGGCATTCAGTTCCCTCATGTTGGATATCAAAGACATGTCTGAGGCAAATAAGTTATTTAACTTCTTATCTGATCTCCAACCTTGGGCTCAGTTGGAGTTGCGGAGACAAGGGGTGACTAACTTGTCTGCCGCATTGGCTGCTGCGGAACGACTGGTGGACATCCGAGTTATTAAGCCCCCACCATGCCCCTCAAAAAAGTCTCATTCCACCAACACGTTCCTTAAGAAGACTCTAAAACAGAACGATGTTGGTGGAAAGAAGAAGAAGGACTTCGGGAAGGCTAAGGTAAGGCCAAGGAGGATGGCTTTTCATCTAAGAAGGACAAGGGAAATCTCCTCATCCGGGTTGCTATATCTACGACGGTCCTCGTTTCTTCAAAGACTATCCAAAAAGGGGGAAACTTAATGCTCTCATCGCGGAGGAGAGTGATTCAGATTTGGAAGGCCCTGAGTGTGTTGCTCCTCTGCAAATACTCAATGTTCTACAAGCCGAGGAGACAACAATGGATCAAACCCGGTTGATGTTTGTCCAAACTAAAGTGAATGGGCACCGTGTCTTGTCCATGATAGACACTGGTGCCACCCATAACTTTGTTGCTGAGAAGATGGTGATTCCTTTAGGCTTGAAGGTGGCCAAGCACTCAAGCCGAATCAAAGTGGTGAATTCCCAAGCACAGGCTGTGAAGGGCATGGCCTTTGATGTCAAAATGTTCATCGGTGAGTGGAAAGGCCGATTAGATCTGATGGTGATGCCCCTTGATGACTTTATAGTCATCCTTGGCAACAACTTTTCATAGGCGCCAAAGTTGTCATAATTCCACATATGGACATAATTCTTATTAGAGATGAGAAGAAACCTTGCTTTGTTGCTAGGCAAGGGAGGGATCCTATTCGCAAAGTAGAGTTTATCTCTGCAAGACAGTTAGTCCATGGATGCAAAAAAGGGCCAAGGTACCTACCTCGCTACGATTGTGGAGGAAGGACCAAAGGAAATGGTGGACGTGCCAAAGGAGGTGGCTGTAATTCTGCAGGAGTTCAAAGACGTTATGCCCTTTGATCTGCCTAAGGGGCTCCTACCTCGGCAAGGCGTAGACCATCGCATCAAACTGGTGCCAGGCACCAGACCTCCAGCCAAGGCTTCCTATCGAATGTCCCTAAGGAGTTGGCCGAATTGAAGCAGTAGTTGGGCGAACTACTGGATTCTGGGAAGATCCAACCTTCAAAGGCCCCTTTTGGTGCTCCGGAGCTGTTCCAAGAGAAGCAGGATGGCTCTCTTCGGCTCTGTGTTGACATAGAGGCCTAAACAAGGTCACTATAAAGAATAAGTATCCAGTGCCACTGATTGCAGACTTATTTGATCGCTTGTCCAAGGCTACGCATTTTACCAAGTTGGACCTGCGATCAGAATATTGGCAAGTCCGCATTGCTGAAGGGGATGAACCAAAGACTACTACGGTCACTCGATATGGATCTTTTGAATTTCTTGTCATGCCATTTGGCTTGACCAATGCCCCTGCTACCTTTTGCAATCTAATGAACAATGTGTTTCATGACTATATCGATAAGTTTGTTGTGGTCTACTTGGATGATATTGTTGTGTACAGTGAGTCCTTTGAGGATCACTTGGAACACTTAAGGCAAGTGTTTGCTCGGTTGAGGGAAAATGATCTTTATGTAAAGAAGAAATGTGAGTTTTGCCTTCGGGAGACCAAGTTCCTTGGACATCTTGTGGGCAATGGAATGGTGCAGATGGATCCAAGGAAGGTGCAAGCCATCACTGAATGGCCAATACCTAGCAAAATAACAGAGTTGAGAAGTTTTCTTGGGCTAGCCAACTATTACAGAAAATTTGTGGCAGGCTACTCAAGAAAAGTCTCTCCTCTAATGAATCTTCTGAAGAAAGACCAATCTTGGCTATGGACTAATAGATGCCAGAAGGCTTTTGATAACATCAAGGTGGCCATTTCTTCAGAATCGGTGCTGCAGTTGCCTGATTTTGCCAAACCTTTTGAAGTCCATACAGATGCTTCTAATGTGGCTGTTGGAGGGGTTTTGGTGCAAGATGGACATTCGGTTGCCTTTGAAAGTTGGAAACTCAAAGAGGCTGAGCAAAGATATCCTGCACATGAGAAGGAAATGCTAGCGGTGGTGCATTACCTGTGAACTTGGCGGGTTTACTTGATGGGGACCAAGTTCGTGGTGAAGACTAATAATATGGCTAATACTTTCTTCTTGACCCAGAAGAAGTTGTCTCCAAGACAGGCGTGATGGCAAGAATTTCTTGCAGAGTATGACTTTCAATGGGAGCATAAACCTAGGAAGCATAACCAGGTTGCAGATGCCTTGAGTAGGAGAGGTGTCCAAGAGGTAGTTGCTGCTATCTCTCAAATTGAAACAGATTTTTCTGATAAGATTTGTGAGACGGCTCAGTCGGATGTGGGATATCAGAGGCTGCTTCAACAAGTCTGAGATAGGAAAACTCGGCGATATTGGCTAGAAGACGGTCTTTTAATGGCAAAAGGTTGTCGTGCCTATGTTCCTCATGGTAGAGGACTGTGGACCCAGTTGTTGAGGGAAACTCATGACCCTCAATGGGCTGGTCATCCGAGCAGAGAGCGCATGATGACTCTTTTATCTTGTTCCTTCATTTGGCCAAGGATGGAGCAAGACATTGAAGCTTATGTCAAGTCTTGTCTTATCTGCCAACAAGACAAGGTGGAAAGGCGGAAGGAAGCAGGCTTGCTGCAGCCTCTTTCAGTTGTAGAGAAGCCATAGATTTCTGTCTCATGGACTTCATCGGTAGGTTTCCAAAGGTGGACGGCCTATCATCCATCTTGGTTGTGGTTGATCGCTTTTTCAAGTATGTTGTCTTTATCCCAACACCAACAGAATGTCCCGCAGGGATGGCTGCGGATTTATTCTATCGAAATGTGGTGAAACACTTTGGGCTACCTACAGAAATCATCAACGATCGGGATGCTTGGTTCACAGGAAGGTTTTGGACTTATCTTTTCCAATTGGCAGGATCAGAGTTGAAATTCTCTACTGCCAATCACCCTTAGACTGATGGCCAGACTGAATGGATGAATGCTCTATTGAAGGAATATCTTCGGCACTATGCCTCAGCAAATCAATGAAATTGGGTAAAGTTGCTTGACTCTGCTCATTTCTGTTACAATTTGCATCGGTCTTCTGCAACAGGGTTTAGTCCCTTCGAGTTGGCAACAGGAAGGTAACCTCTTACTCCTCAAGAAGTAGCCTTACAAAAGAAAGGGGGCCTATGTTCCACTGCCTATCGATTTGCCAGAGAATAACAAGAGATGTTTGATGAGGCACAAGACAGTCTGCACAAGGCTGCAAAGCGTGTGAAAAATATGCTGATCGGGGATGCTGACCCTTAGAGTTCAATGTAGGGGATCAAGTCATGCTGAAATTAACCCCACAAATCTGGAAAAGAATTAGCCGGAAGAGAGAACACAGAGGCTTAATCCCACGATATGATGGTCCGTTTGAAGTTGTCAAATGAGTGGGAAGTGTTGCCTACAAACTGCGACTGCCTGACAGACTGAAAGTGCATCCTACTTTCCATATGAGTTTTCTAAAGCCCTATTATCCAAGTGCTGAACCTTCAAGAGTGCAGGAACATCGGGCTCCTCCAACTGTGTAGGAATAGTATGAAAAGGAGATTGAAAAGATATTGGATCATAGGACTTTGGGCCACAGTAAAAAGAATCGGCGGACAGAATACCTGATTCATTGGAAGGGTGAATCAGCGGGCGAGGCTAGTTGAGAAAAGGAGGCACACTTGTGGCAGTTTAGAATAGAAGTTGACAGATACTTAGCAAATCTCCCTCCGAGGACGTCGAGCTCTTCTGGTGGGGGAGGTTTGTCAGACCCAGCTTGACCCACGCGAGATTGGCCGTGCCGGCCCATGCCCCACTTGGACCTGGGTGGAGGTTGGTGGCTGCATCGACACTTAGCCGCACGGGCACATGGCCACACTGGCCATAGCTGCTCCGGCCTTGGCTGGGCGCGCACATGGCCGCATGGGGCCATGGCCGCGCCGGCCTTGGCCGGGCGCGCCCATGGTGACTGCATCACTTTTTTATGATCCATATGCATACGATACTTATTAAAAAATGTTAAGACAGCTTTACGATATTTCGATCAAAAAAATTATGATGCCCCAGTTTTAAAATTACGATACCATAATTATAAAATTACAATACCCATTCAGAAAATGTCTGTACACAAATTTTTTTTAAAAAAAAGCTGAACGTGTATTAATGCATGTCACGTCAAAATTTAAAATGACATTCTAGTTATAAAATTACGACACTGTATTTATAAAATTAAGACACCCATTAAGAAAGTCAAAAAAAAAAAATTTATGACATCTTAGTTGTAAATTTACAACATCTAGTTATAAAATTATGATACTCCAGTGTCTTTACATAAATTCCAAAAAAAGCTAAACAGGCATTAATGCACGTCACGTCAAAATTTAAGATGACACTTAATTGTAAACTTACGACGCCGTAGTTATAAAATTAAAACGCTCATTCAAAAAGGCAAAAAAAATTATGGCATTTCAGTTGGAAATTTACAGTTATAAAATTACGACATCCATTTAGAAAATGTGTACTGCAACATGTACACAAATTTAAAAAAAACTAACATGTATTAACGCACGTCATGTCAAAATTTAAGATGGTATCCTGCCCCATCGTAGGATTCATGTGGACTAATAAAAAAAATGATGCATTCCACATAAGATTTGCTGCATCGAAGACTTTGTACAAAAGACTTTTTCAGCAACCAATTGATTTCATGTAAGACTAAAAAATCTAAACTTCATTTATCATGCAGCAAAAAAAAAAGCATTTAAAGTATATTCTCAATTTTCTGCGACATTTGGAAGTTTGGAAGAAAATCGAGAAAATCAGGAAAGGATTATTGGAGAAATGGATAATCTACTTTATTGCTTGATCAACTAATTTGGCAAATTCTCTGACTGCTTATAGATTGAGAAGCATAGCGGTTTATTATGAAGCGATCCATTGTTGGTGTAGATATAGAGAACATTGCCGATGAGATCACAGTAAAGATCATGACAGTGATCTTTGATAGCCCAACGTTTTCTACTCCTCAATCGGATGCCGTAACAGTCTCAATATCATGTGGTATTGAAATTGCAAACCTTTTTTTTATTTCTATATAAAATTAAGGCGTTAAAAGCTTGTTTGGATCACCATTAGGATTGGGTGAGATGATTCATCGGCTTTCCAAGCTCATCCCCAGTTTGCTAATCCGGCAGTTTTAGGCAATGGGAACAAAGCAAAGTAATATAATCGATGGGGCTCATGGCATATGATTTTTTTTTTTCTCCTTTCCTAAATGATAGCTTGGATAGGATTCCCAATCCAATCCGAATTGCAATCAAACGAGGCTCAAATGTTCGTTTAAATGTTCTTTCTATTTTTTTGGGTGAAATGCTTGACAAATGAAGTATTAAATGTCCCTTAAACAAAAACTCGATTAAATTTTTAGAGAAGACATTTTCAACAAAAAGTTAATAGCCATTATTTAAAGCTAAAATCAATATCACAACACCGCTTTTGGTTGATGATAATCTACTTTTAGTTGATAATGATCTATTTTGATAATTTAAAATTATCATAAACCAACAATAATTTCATTCTTATTTAAAGATGAGTATATGAAATTATGAAACAATAATCTCATATTACCCCTATTGACTTCTATATATATATAATTATATATTTAATGATATTTAAATACTTAATATTATATTTATATTAAATATATAATATATATAATATAATATGGTAATATTAAATTTAACAATAATTATATCTTCATGAGCTAAACATCACCTTACAAAGTCATTATAAAGTGAATTCTAGTGTTACTCCTCAAGTCCAGTCCACCTTTTCAAAGGTTGATTCATGGGAAAAAAATTTACCTACTTGCTTATTTCTTTCGAATGGTGCCCAATGCGGTAAAGTTATATGATTAAAATTAATTTTTTTTATTTTTTTTTAAAAAAACATACTTTTAGCCTCAATGTTACTCATATTGTATTTCTTGACCCACTCTTTTTGTATATAGCGCATGTTCGCCCTTTTTTTAATACCTAAGCGGAACCATGCTAGTGCACTGGTTAGTACGAAATGATGCATATGTTATGATACGCATCCAGAATCAAAATGCTTCATATCATTTTATTCTCATTCATAATCATGATATCGCTCTAACTTGGATTGTATTACAGCCCATGTGCTGAACCCTGACAAATACCACAATGCTTGTGGATGTGTAATGGGTGATGCAAGAAGCAGATGGATGGTAAAAAGGTTGAAAAACGATTGAATAAATTATTGAACGTATAGGATTGAAGCCTTATTTTCTTTAAAAAATAATATAAAAATATTCTAATTGAATCCATTCAATCAAACCTCAATAATGTATAAATATTTTAATAAAATAATATGATATAATTAAGATGGGGGATCAATACTGTTGAGGGGTAAAATTACCATTGCATTGATAACCGTGCAAGGGGTTAGGATCAGCCCTGACTCCCACTCGCTGCGCGGTGCCCACAAGAAATGAACCAACCATTATATCTCGGTGGATCGAGGCACCTTAGCCCCTCGATGAACCAAGGATTCCCTAGGTACGGATTACATCTCTATGTCTTGGTCCTAGGCCGAGCGATCCATATGTCTCGGTCCTAGTCCTAGCGATCCCTATCTCTCGGTCCTAGCCCGAGCTATCCCTATCTCTCGGCCCCAGCCCGAGCGATTCCTATGTCTCTGTCTTAGGCCAAGCGATCCATATGTCTCGGTCCTAGTCCGAGCGATCCATATGTCTCGGCCTCAGCCCGAGCAATCCCTATCTCTCGGTCCCAGCCCGAGCGATCCCTATGTCTCGATCCTAGTCCAAGCGATCCCTATCTCTCGGCCCTAGCCCGAGTGATCCATATCTCTCGGCCCTAGCCCGAGCGGTCCATAACTCGGCCTGCCCAAGTGATATCCACACCTATGCGGAATCAAACCGTCCTTATGCCCAGCTTACTCCTTTGTCATACCTCGGCAAACCGAGCCTTTCCATACTTCGGCGGATTAGGCCGTTCTCTGTGCCTCGGCCCGACCGAGGCACTCAAGCACCTACCTCTGCGGAACCATGATGACCGAACAAGGATCCACATAGGCAATCATGCCTATACTACCAGAAATGGCCTAGAGCCTATATGATCGCTGAATCTCAAAGCACTGGATAGCCCTCTTGGCCGTCGATCCTCTAACTAACAAGATACGAATCCCACCGGCCTCACAACAGCCTGATTCGAATTAGCCTTGAATCCCAATAACTTTTAGACCTCCTATGATACGCTCAAAGAATCAGGTGATTGCCTATAAATAGCACAGTCCTAGATTCTCTTAGGTAATGCATTCCTGATGCATTCTCAGCACTACTCTCACTCTATCTCTGCTCACCCCTTTTCGCCATTAAAGCTCTGCTCGGAGCTCCCAAAAGGCCACCCTAGAGGGACTCTTCAGCAAGAGCCTTCTCCCCATATTTGTTTTTTGTTGATCTCCGCTGACTTGAGCGTCGGAGGGTCTTCCGCAGAGGGCCACCCCCAACGCCTCTTGCATGAGGACTATTTTGCAAGTCTGCCCAGGAGGGAGCCCAATCTAAAGCTCGACCGCGCCCGAGTCAGAGGACGGATTCCAGCAACAACAAATTGGGGCTAGAGGAAGGGCCCTCAAGTCCCATAAACTTGAAAAAAAAAGCAGATAAGGATCTCGATCTTAAAGAGAACCCCTCCAATGGCCAATCGAAGAAAGGCTACTTCTGAAGCCCGGGACCAGGTCGCCTTCCAAAGACCTAATCCGGTGAGCAGTGTGGCACCGCCGCCGCCACCAGTTGAGACTCCATCGCCACTAGCGGCCCCAGTGACCCAGGACCAGTTTGCCACACTGGTCCAGCAGGTCCAAGCTCTGACCCATCTAATTCAAGGATGCCATGAAGCTTCCCGTCCAACTGCTCCTGCTCCGTACCTTCCTGAGGAGGCCGCGGCCCCTATTCCCCTAGCAATCTCTTCTTCCGGTCCGCATGGAGTTGCAGACCCCCCTCGTTGTCCTAAGGGAGCTGGGCCAGCCCTGCAAGGGATCTACGGCGAGGATCTCCCTAGATCTCGATGGGCCCGATCCCTCTTTTCGGTGTTCTCTCACCACGACTCGACACCATCTCCGCATTCTCCTCGCCCAGCCCCTCCTGCTATGCCTGAAGAGAAGATCCACCGACAGATTCGAGAGATGCGCTAAGAGTTGGACGCTGCCAAGCAGGCCCATCCGCTTCAGCATAAGGCAGAGCAGGGCATTCCCTTCTCCAAGGAGATCATGGGGGAAGTGATTCCCTTCCATGTCAAGCTGTCTGCCATCGAGCCTTATCACAGATCCTCTGATCCCGACGACCACCTCAGTAGCTTTCGATCGATCATGATGTTCCATGGGGCATCAGATGTGATTCTCTGCCACGCCTTCCCTTCCACTCTTAGAGGGTCCACTCGAACCTGGTTTAATGCCTTAAAACCATGTTTCGTTGGTTCATTCAACGAGATGAGTCGCCTCTTCATCAGCCAGTTCGTCAGTAGCCGCTGTCACCGGCGGAGATCTGATTCTCTCTCCGAGGTTAAGCAGAGAGAGGGGGAATCCTTGAAGAACTATCTCGGTCATTTTAACACGGCCATGCTGAAAGTGGATCACCTTAACCATGAGGTGGCCATGTCCTCCCTAGCGGATGGAGTGTTAAAGGAGAGTGACTTCTACATGGCGTTGGAGGTCAGTTACCCTCCAAACCTCTCCGATATGATGGCCCTAGCGAATAAGTACGCCAGAGTCAAGGAATCGCGGAGGACTACCCGCGCCGAGCTGGCAAGGAAGAATGAGTCCAAGGGCTCGACAAATACCAATATGTCCATCAGCTGAGCCCACCTCGCCGCCAAAGGGTTCCTCCGCCACCGCCGAGGAACCGCACCCGAAGCCTGCCTAGGAGGTTCAACCGGTTCACCCGCTCACTGCCCCGAGGATGCAAATCCTCATGGAGATAGAGTGCCAACTCCCTCGACCGCCTCCTCTCCGAGGGAATTGTGACCCGGAGAGACCCCACCAAGTACTGCTGCTACCACCGGGACCATGGCCACGACACCGAAGAATGCTGGCAGCTGAAGAATAAAATTGAGAGGCTCATCCAGCGGGGCAAACTGAACCAATTCAGGAGAGCGCCCAAGTCAAGAAATGGGGGTGACTGCCAGCCCGAGCCTCAACAGCCTCCTCCTCCAAATCCTTCGGCTGTTGGCCACATCAATGTAATCGAGGCAGTCGGTAGTCCGTCGGGCCGGTGGGATGATGAAGAAGATTTGGCACCAAAGAGAGCACGGACTGATGAGCTCTCCTTCTCCGATGATGACCTCCAGAAGATACAGTTCCCGCATGATGATGCACTTGTTGTATCTCTCAATCTAAACAATTATGATGTAAGCCAAATTCTTATTGATAGTGGGAGCTCTGTCAATGTTCTGTACCTCAATGTGTTTGCGAAGATGAAACTACTCATGGAGAGTCTTCGAGCCATGGACTTCACCCTAATGGGGTTCACCGGCGATGTTATTACCCCAGAGGGGGTCGTGACCTTGATGGTCCGAGCAGGAACTTGGCCCTGTATTGCCACTGTTCACATAGATTTCCTGGTGACCAAGCTTCGGTCGCCCTACAATGCAATCTTTGGGAAACCCGGCCTAATGTCTCTTGGAGCTGCTGTCTCCATCCCGCATCTGGTCATGAAGTTCCCTACCAAATGGGGAGTTGGTGTAGTTTGAGGAAGCCAAGATATGGCTCGGTAATGCTTCATCACCAGCCTTCAGTCCAAACTGCCCGAGGTTGACGGGTTGGACGCTCGAGAGGATTTTGTCGAGCAGCAAAGAGAGCCAGCCGAAGAGCTGGGGAGGTACCGCTGAACGAAGCTTGGTCCGACCGAACTATAAAGATCGGGTCACCACTGAAAGGAAAACCTCAGCTAGAGCTGATCGACTTTCTCCGAAAGAATGCTAATATCTTCACATGGTCCGCTTCTGATATGCTGGGATCAGCCCAGACGTTCTCGTCCACCGTCTCAATGTAGACGAGATGTCCCGGCCCATTAAGTAGAAGAAAAGGAGCTTCGCCCCTGAGCGACAGAAGGCTATTGAGGAAGAAGTCGACAAGCTTATCAAGGCGAATTTCATTCGGAAGGTAAACTATCCTAGCTGGCTGTCAAATGTTGTTATGGTGAAGAAGTTGAACGGCAAGTGTCGGATCTGCATCGATTTCACCGACCTCAACAAAGCATGCCCGAAGGACAGCTTCCCTCTCCCCCGGATCGACTAGCTTGTAGATGCTACTTCGGGTCACCAGATGCTGGCCTTCATGGATGCCTATTAAGGCTATAACCAAATCCGGATGGCGCCCGAGGATGAAGAGAAGACCACTTTCATAACCGACCGAGGTACTTATTGTTACCGTGTCATGTCTTTCAGTCTGAAAAATGCAGGTGCTACTTACCAAAGGCTAGTTAACAAGGTCTTTAAGGAGCAGATCGGCCGTAACATGGAGGTGTACGTCGACGACATGCTGGTCAAAAGTAAAGAAGCATCCCAGCACATTAAGGATCTCTCGGAGAGCTTCGCGATGCTTCAAAATATCAAATGAAGCTCAACCTGACTAAGTGCGCCTTCACGTCAATTCTGGGAAGTTTCTAGGCTTCATGGTTTCCCAACGAGGCATTGAGGCCAATCCGCAGAAGATCCAGGCCCTTCAGCAAATGGCACCTCCAGCATCCGTCAAGGAAGTCCAGTGCCTGACTAGGAGAATCGCGGCCCTCAACCGCTTCATGGTTCGGTCAGCCGAGAGATGCCTCCCTTTCTTCAAAGCTCTCCTATCAGCTAAGAATTTCCAATGGTCTCCTGAGTGTCAGAAATAGTTCGAGGACCTCAAAAGGTATCTCGGCTCTCCATCCCTCCTCAGTAGTCTGAATCCGGAGGAAATATTGTTCTTGTACGTAGCAATTTCAGAAGGCGCCATTGGCTCAGTATTGGTCAAAGAAGAGAATAAGACCCAAAAGCCAATATATTATGTCAGCAAACTGCTCCGAGACGCCAAGACAAGGTACACCCAGATCGAGAAGTTTGTTTTGGCCCTGATAACATCGGTCTGAAAGCCGCGACCGTATTTCCAAGCACATTCTGTGATAGTCCTGACCGACCAATCCATCAAAGCGATGGTCCATCGTCCGGAGACATCAGGGAGAATGACCAAATGGGCTGTTGAGCTAAGCGAGCATGACATCCGATACCCACCTCGCCCGGCTATCAAAGCCCAAGTTCTAGCTGATTTCCTCCATGAATGCACTATCCCTGAGGATGGCTCCACTCCGGACTCCTCTGAGCATCCGAGATCTGATGCCCTATGGCTTCTCTACGTTGATTGATCATCTAATGCCAATGGCTCTGGTGCTGGCTTAATCCTCACCAGCCCAGAGGGGTCGACCTTCGAATACAACGTTCGCTTCTCCTTCTCAGCCTTCAATAATGAAGCCGAGTATGATGCTCTGCTTGCTGGACTCCGAATTGCCCGTGACCTTAAAGTGAAGAAGCTAAATGCCTTTATCGACTCTCAGTTAGTGGCCGGTGACATGTAGGGCGAGTTCGAGGCCCGGGAGCCGAACATGATTCGGTATCTTCAAGAGGTGCGGGACTTACTTTCCCATTTCTCCGAGTTTGAAGTCATTCAGATCCCAAGATCCGAGAATGCATGCGTCGACCTATTGTCCCGGCTGGCAACCACGAAATCGATGGATTCCGAGCGAAAGTTTCCCCTAGAGATTCTAGAAAAGTCCAGCATCGCGGAGGCTGACCGAGTGATGCAGGTCGAGGTCGAACCATCCTAGTTCAACCCCATATTTAAGTATCTTAAAGAAGGGTCGCTCCCAGCTGACCAAAAGGAAGCAAGAAAGCTGAAATTGCAGGCCACCCATTATGTGCTGATCGATGACCAACTGCATAAGTGGTCCTTCTCCATGCCGCTGCTTAAGTGCCTTCGCCCATCTGAGGCTGATTATGCTCTTCGGGAAGTGCATGAGGGAATTTGTGGCAACCACTTGGGGAGCCAATCCTTATGCCACAAGGTGCTGCGCCAGGGGTATTATTGGCCCACCATGCAAAAGGATGCTGGCGATCTCGTCTGAGCTTGCGACCCTTGTCAGAGACATTCTAATATTCAGAGGCTCTCCTCCACCAGCTTGGTCCCTATTTCCTCCGCTTGGCCCTTTGCTAAGTGGGGGATGAACATCCTTGGCCTATTTTCCCTCGCCACAGGATAGAGAAAGTTCTTATTTGTCGCCCTTGACTACTTCACCAAGTAGGTCGAGGCCGAGGCAGTTGCCCAGATAACCGAAGCTCGGGCTAAGGACTTCATGTGGAGATCCATTATTTGTCGCTTTGGCCTCCCGCATACCATCATCACCGATAATGGAAAGCAGTTTGATAACCCTAGGTTCCGAGAGTTCTGTGAGGAGCATGGAATCTGTCACCGCCTCACATCAGTCGGGCATCCGCAAGCCAACGGAGAAGCCGAAGTAACTAATCGGACCATACTTCAAGGGATCAAGGCTCGGCTAGAAGAGCCCGAGGCAGATGGGCGGACGAACTTCACCATGTCCTATGGGCCTACCGCACCACCCAGAGAGTTCCCACAGGTGAGACCCCGTTCCGGATGGCCTTTGGCACAGAAGCCGTCATCCCCATGGAGGTAGGACTCCCCTCTCCGCAGGTGGAGAGCTACTCAGAGGAGGCTAATGATGAGCAGCTCCGCACCAACCTTGACCTAGTGGAGGAGATCAGAGAGAAAGCTCAGATCAGAGTAGCTACCTATCAACAAAGAGTGGCTCGCTATCACGTCTCTAGAGTCAAAGGAAAATCTTTCTCGCCCGGCGATCTTGTCCTCCGGAAAGCATCCATCTCCAAACCACTGAAACAAGAAAAGCTATCTCCGAACTGGGAAGGCCCCTATCAAGTGGAGGAAGTCATCGGGCTCAGTACCTATAAGCTCCAGGATCTGAACGAAAAATCTATTCCTCGGACATGGAATTCAGACAATCTCCGCATATACCATCAGTAAGGTACGCTTTCTATAGACTTGCCCCTTTTATAGTATTGGCATCTTGTTTCTATGATCCGCGGCATGATCGCTACAATTATTTTTCTGAAAAGTCATAATGAAAAACATATGCTGCTTACCAATTCTCGGTACTACCGAGCTACCTCCTTGAGCAGGAAATCTTCGTACCTTGGCTGGGCCGACTCCTATTCCACAAAGACTTGATATGGCCGAGCACTCCCGGTACGCCCGGGCGCCAAGCTAAATCGTACCTCGGCTGGGCCAAGTCCTATTCCACAAAGACTCTGTATGGTCGAGCACTCCCGGTATGCCCGGGGGCCAAGCTAAATCTTTGTACCTCAGCTGGGCCAAGTCCTATTCCACAAAGACTCGGTATGGCCGAGCACTCCCGGTACGCCCGAGGGCCAAGCTAAATCTCCGTACCTCGGCTAAGCCGAGTCCTATTCTACAGAGACTCGGTATGGCCGAGCACTCCCGGTACGCCCGGGGGCCAAGCTAAATCTCCATACCTCGGCTGGGCCGAGTCCTATTCCACAGAGACTCGGTATGGCCGAGCACTCCCGGTATGCCCGAGGGCCAAGCTAAATCTTCGTACCTGGGCTGGGCCGAGTCCTATTCCACAAAGACTCGGTATGGCCGAGCACTCCCAGTACGGTTGGGAGCCAAGTGATCTGCAAGCCTTTGGCTGGATTTGGGCAGCTTACAAGCCCTGGCCGGGCCAAACGGCGTAAAAGCCTTGATCGAATTCGGGCAGCTTACGAGCCCCGGCCGAATCAAGTGATCTCCAAATAGTCTCTGAACTTTGGCAGGGCCGAGCAATGTTCCCCGTGCCATGGCGCCACCAAGTATACACTCTATGGTTCCTAAAGCCTTGTCATGCTTGAGTAGCTTCCCAAAGTCTCGTCATGCCCGAATGGCTTCCCAAAGCCTCGGCCAGAGCCGAAGTGCATCTCTTATTATCAAAAGCCTTGGCCAAAGCCGAAGTGTATCTCTTATTAAAAGAAACCTCGGCCAAGACCGAATGACATATCAGAACCCTCGGCAAAAGCCGAATGGAATTTCTTATTGATCTTTGAACCCTCGGCCAAAGCCGAATGGAATTTCTTATTAATCTTTGAAGCCTTGGACAAAGCCAAGTGGCCCCAGCGATTCTGTAGTAACAGCAAGGCCAGTTGATTTCTCAGACATTTTAGTGCAACTGATACATCTTATCATACTTCGGCGCAAGTAAGCAATCCCTCTCTGCTCATCAGTAGCCCCTTTTTATCGGGCAGCGCCTATCTTGTGAATCGGTAAGGTCGCCCAAGCCTCCCTCTGACTTGAACAGAGATCAGTGCCTCATCTGAAGGGGGTCAAACACTATGAAATTGCCTAATGAAGGCAGGGCTACCCAAGCACAATCGAAGGTTTACGAGCCGAGCATGACTCGGTAAGCCTAAAACGGACAAGACTGCATAGTCAAGCCAAAAGGGAAAAGCAGACATTTGAAAAAAGAAAGAACAAAAAACTTTCTTTATTCTGTTAATCGATGAGAAATACAACCTCTGAAGAGGTATTACAAGCACACTACAGCGCAGGAAGTAAAAACAAATGAATTAAAAAGCAGCTTCGGCCTTTGGTGTGCTGCAGCATCCAAGAAATCAGAGAAATCATACGACTCCAGTTGAGTCGCTGATCCCTCGGACGGACAAGTAAAAAGACCCAAACTGGGCTGAAGACCTGTGGATGCCGATGCTGAGGGCTCCTTCACTCTATAGTGGGATACTGGGCTGCTAGCCGCTACCCAGAGACATAGACAGGGGACTAGCAGACCAACACATTCCCTCATATTGGGTTCCTCAGTTCATCATGTGAGGGAAGGGGAAATTCATGTAACCCATGGGGACTGCATGTGCTTTGCATTTCTGGTTGTCCCCATGGCGGACCACAAAGGACACACAAGAAAGGCGTACGTGCGCTCCCCATATGACCTCTGTGGGTAACCCATGCGCTCTCCATATGACCTCCGGGATACCTCCTCTGAGGATCATCTGCTCTTCAGCAACTCCTCCATCACCCCAGCTATCGGGTCAAGCTGACCTCCAAAAGGGAAACAACTCGACATCTCCGCTCTCGGCCTCAAAGAAAAGGCCATGGACATATCTCCGAGTTATGAAGAGAAAAGGCTTTGAAAGGTGCTTATGCACCGTTTGCTCCCCCCTTTTTTATAGGCAGTCGAGCGGGAGCGGCCATTAAGGAAGGAACCCTTAAAATTCAAAACGGCAAAGTCGTGGTGCCACGTGGCACACCGGGACAGGAAGATACACATCAGAGCACGCCAAGCGCACCCCTTAGGTCATTATGGAAGGCAGAAGATCTCCCCACGATCTCAAATCGAGAGCCTTAAATGCGGAAAAATCGCCTGCAAATCTTCGAGATATGGACGAGCCTGGGAAATCGCCACTGAAAAAGACATCCTCCAATGAAAGCTGGATGCTTGTCACCCACGCAAAGCCAACTCGCCTTGAAAAAGATAAAGCGCTGGCAGAGCAATAAAAAGGCACAAAAGCCAAGTACTCCTCAATAAAAACACACCGCCCCTGCGACTTCGACAAAGGCCAGATTGATATCTCCTGCTTCGGCCCAAAACCGAACCATCTATTATATTTTGGCCTAAACCGAGACATCACTTTTTGCTTCGACTCGAAGCCGAGATAGTCTCCTTACTTCGAAAAAAATCGAGGTATCTCTTTTTGATTCGGTAAAAACCGAACGTTCCCTTATCCCCCGGTCCAAACTGAGATAGCTACTCTCGCCCCAACGCTAACGGGATGCTCCTTATGCTTCGGCAAAACCGAGCGATATACTACACTCCAACTGGAACTTATGAGTTCCCCTTACCTTGGCTAAAATGGGGACACCATACCTTAGTCTCAAAAAGATCACCAGAGATCCCCCAAGGGGGTGGTTCGCTCATAAGACTCGCATGATGAGAACGAACATTTCAAAAATGGCAGCGAACACGAAAGTTGCAAAACTTCTTTTTTATTCATCATAAAAAGAAAAACAAAAAGAAAAGAAAAAGACACACGAACCCTTATTGGGGCTTATCGTCTCCACCGGGCGCTGTCGAGCTCTCCCCATGCCGTAAACTTAGCTCGGCGGTGAGAATAGCAATTTGTTGCTGGAGAGTCGCCACTTGCCCTTCCAGCCGACTATTGATCTGACGAAGGAGCTCATGCTCCCTCGTGGAGATGGCCAAGTATTCTTCAACCATCTTCCGGAGTTAGTCGCAGCCCGTGAGCATCAACGACAGGTCCTCCCTGTCGATAGTTATCAGAATGCGGCTCCAATGGGGGCCCCCTCGCGGAGGGGCCTGCCCCCCGTGGCCATTATCGCCATTACCTGGCGCTCCAGTAGACCCCCCTTCATTTTCAGAAGCCATCATACTATCCTAAATTTTGGGAGGTCAACAGGAGAAGTGATCAACGATGGCATCCCCCCATCCATATTTAAACTACTTCTGGCAGGTATTTCGATCGCCCGGGCCATCAACTCCAACGCCATTATCGCGGAAACTCGCCATGCATCACCGCCTCAGTGGGTGCTCGCAGGAAACGAAGAGTTGCGCCCCCTCACCGAAGAGGATCAATAAATAGCAACGAGGCACTCAAGAGGTGCCCCCTTCTTAAGATCAGACTCCCTTCGATCTGTCAGACTCCTTCGAATTAAATATCCTCGAAATAATGCAGAAAAGAGGAAAAAGGTGCATAATAGAAACAAAGGAAATTTTTAAATTTTATTGAAGTCTTCTATAGACAGCCAACAAAGAGAAAAACAATAATACAAAATCCAAACCGGTCCTCAGTTATCAGGGCACGAGCTCGACCTTAGGGGCATCAGCGGCCGACATTGGAGAAACATGGCTCGGTCCGCCCACTTCGAAGGTGGCCGATCGATGAGCCTCGGGCGCCCCTGCGTCGCTCGGATGGCTCTCCCTCTTTCGATCATACACACCCGAGTCTACAGTTGCATCAGCCCCTAGGAGGGCATCTACATCAATATCCAAGACCTCTTCATATTCGGTCTCTGCTGATAACTTGGTCCCTGGGGTCTGCACGTCATGACCCTCCACCTCAAGGAAAGAAAGGTCCCATTCCGGGTGCTCCCAAGATATCCTGGCTCAAACCTCCTCCACGCCAAGCTGGAATGCCTCAGCACAGGTCGCATCCTGTTCGCCCCAAGTAGGGCGAGTTGCCTTTTAGCCTCAGCAACCTGACTCCGAAGTGAGGCAACTTGCTTCTCGGTCTCAGCGACCTGGCCTTCGAGCTCCAAGCTCCTCCGGCGACTCGATTCCATCTCTCCTTGCAGGGTCTCTAATTGACTTTAGCCCTCGAGTTTTGCCTTCTCCATATGTAAGCACAGGATTAATCGGTGCAACAATGAGAAAATAGGGAAACTTAAAGAGACGATATCGTACCTTTCCCTCCTGCCGGGCTATTCTCTCGATCAATTCCTCGACCTCGTCGAAGGCCCTCAGCTTATCGGCCTTGACCTGCTCGATCCTATCCTTGAGGTCATTGATTCTTGACTGCCTATTATTAGCTTCCTCCCTGGACTGAGAGAGCTCATCGTTGAGCTTGGCTATTTTCTCCTAATTCCATTTGATCCTACCATCCCTGGCAATAATGCAATGTTGTAGCTGCCAGATCTTCTCCTCCATCTCGCCAAGCATTCTATTCAGGCGACTCCTCTCCTCAGCAGCATCTATCCTTAGCCTATCCCAACTCTCATCAAATTGTTTCTTAACAGTTTCCATTTCTCCAGCATGCCTAGATCTGACCACAATAGCTCCGAGCATGCTTCGTCATACCTCATCCGGAGCCCACGTAGCTCCCTAACTTTGAGCCTCAGCCTGGATGCTTCGTCGAGAGCAGCTTGATGCAATCCCCTCGCCTTCACCAAGTTCTCGTTGGTGACATCCAGAACACATTCGAGTTTATCAGATGCCTCTGCTCACAACCAGAGTTCGGCGCTGACTCTCTTGGCCTGGACACTGGCCTTTGTTGCCAGGTTCAAGCGCCAGCATAGCATCCTGGTGATCAAAGTGCTCTGTGAAACAAAACACAAGTAAGAAAGCACAATCAAGTCAACCAAAAGGCACCCACGGGCTCCACCAAAGCCTCGATCCTCTCACCAGCTCCTTTAACCTCTTCAGGAGGAAGCTCTCCAGCAGGAGACTCCTCTCAGCCTTCGCCACTGTCGGCCCAACATCACCGCTCCTTAATCCCTCCGAAGGAGGCCCTTCAACGGTAGGCTCATCCTGAGCCTCGGCGACTACAATCGCCCCCTCCATTTCTCCTGCCGAAGCTAGAGACATCTTCTCGCTAGGAAAGGGAACCCCTGGGATACCGACCTTTGCCGAACCTAGCAACAACTCATCTCCAGAAGAGGGGACTGCCGGACAAGCCAATGGAGCCTCGTCCAAGCTGTCTACTATCTCCACCACCGAAGGATAAGGGATCTCAGTGATCCTCCCTGAGTCCTCCTCTGCTCTCTGCTCCTCCGTCACGACTATCACTTCTTCCCCCAACTAACAAAATCCCTCTCTCACCGCCGACACTCCCACCTTCTCTTTCTTCGGTGACAAGGAGCGCGGGCTAACCTTGACTCTCCCGGCCTTCGGCGAGTGCTCTTCAGAAAGGCGAACCTTCTTCTCATACTTGCATCTTTCCTCACTACCGTCTCTTTTGGGCGCTTGCTCAACTCCTTCTTTATACGGCCCGCCAGCGCAGATCTCTTGGCTGCAAGCATAGTGGGCGAATGATCAAACCGAGATATACTTGCTCGAATGAAATCAATAGAAAGGGAAAAAAGGAGAGGACTTACCTTGTGTGTCGATGGGGCTAAGCCCGACGGCAAAAAGAGCTTCCTCCGACAGTAAGTCATTAGCCAAAAACACTCGGCCATCACGAAGGACCTCTAGGTCCTCCTTCTCCTGTTCGGATAGAGCTGGATGCACTTCCATGTCCCTGACAAAGTTTTCCCATCCCCGCGGGAAGTTGGAGCCGATGTTCCCCTTGGCAATGAAAAATTGGACCTTCCACTCCTTTATGGACGACGGCCTATCCGTTATCATCTTGAACGATCTCCGAGGTTCGATATAGGACCACTCCGAGTTCCTCCCAGACATCAAATAGTAACAGACACGGAACAGAGGAAGAGTTGCTATTACCTAAACCTGGCTACACATCGAGATAAACCCGACGATACTGCGCCAGCTGTTAGGAGCCACCATTGTTGGAAAAATGTTGTAAAACCTCATAATCTTCTTCACCAGAGGGTGAAGGGAAAACTGGAGGCCTACCTTCAGGCTATCTTCATAAAGAAAAATCCCATGCTCTAGTTCCTGCAAGACCCTATGCTCGGGTTCCGGCAATCGCAAAAGGACATTCGAAGGAACGCCATACTTCTGGCGTATTCTTCCCAAGTCCTCGGCAACAATCTCTAAAACCATGTCGCTAGGACTCACCATGCTGCTAGGTCAAAAGGGACACCGAATGGGGTTACAGAAGAAGCAGAGGAACAAAATAATCCAAGAAGAAATGAGAAAGCACTGCAAACAGGAATGGCACTGCTTCGACCTTGCTTTCCCCCAAAAGAAACCACTTCAAAAGGAAGATAAGGCGTCTCAACCGAGATACCCGAAACCACCATCGTAGGCGCCGTGAAAATCGGGATTTGCTACGTGGTGCTTCCCCGACTGTTGTCCTAAGAAACGATGGATCCGTCCCGTAAAGGCAGGGCAGCCGCGCGACATTAATTGGGGCATCATTACGCAGGTTGTCAAATCCAGATCCCTCCATCCGAATCGTGCCACCTAGGGCTATACTCCTTGCGCCCGAACCTACGCTTCGAACTAGGGAGTGGGGGGCATGTATTGAGGGGTAAAATCGTTATTGCATTGATAACCGTACAAGGGGTTAGATCAACCCTGACTCCCACTCACTGCGCGGTGCCCGCAAGAAATGAACCAACCATTATACCTCGGTGGATCGAGGCACCTTAGCCCCTCGGAGAACCAAGGATNGTTGAGGAGTAAAATCGCTATTGCATTGATAACCGTGCAAAGGGGTTAGGATCAGTCCTAACTCCCACTCGCTGCGCGGTGCCCGCAAGAGATGAACCAACCATTATACCTCGATGGATCGAGGCACCTTAGCCCCTCGGCGAACCAAGGATTCCTTGGGTACGGATTACATCTCTATGCCTCGCTAGCCGAGCTATCCCTATCTCTCGGTCCTAGGCCGAGCGATCCATATCTCTCGGTCCTAATCCAAGCTATCCATAACTTGGCCTGCCCGAGCGATATCCACACCTCTACAGAATCAAACCGTCCTTACGCCCAGCTTACTCATTTGTCATACCTCGGTGGACCGAGCCATCAGATACCTCGGCAAACCGAGCCTTTCCATAATTTGGCGGATCAGGGTTCTCTGTGCCTCGGCCCGACCGAGCACTCAGGCACCTACCTCTGCGGAAACATGATGACCAAACAAGGATCCACATATGCAATCATGCCTATACTACCAGAAACGGCCTAGAGCCTATATGATCGCTGAATCTCAAAGCGCCGGATAGCCCTCTCGACCGTCGATCCTCTAACTAACAAGATACGGATCCCACCGGCCTCACAACAACCTGATTCGAATCAGCCTCGAATCCCAACAAACTTTCAGACCTCCTATGACATGCTCAAAGAATCAGGTGATCGCCTATAAATAGCACAGTCCCAGATTCTCTAAGGTAAGGCATTCCTGACGCATTCTCAGCACCACTCTCACTCTATCTCTGCTCACCCCCTTTCCGCCATTAAAGCTCTTCTCAGAGCTCCAAAAGTCCACCCTGGAAGGACTCTTCAGCGAGCCTTCTCCCCATATTTGTTCATTGTTGATCTCCGCTGACTTGAGCGTCGGAGGGTCTTCCGCAGAGGGCTACCCCCAACACCTCTCGCATGACGATTGTTTTGCAGTCCGCCCAGGAGGGAGCCCAATCTGAAGCTCAACCGTGCCCGAGTCGGAGGACGGATTCCAGCAACAACAAATTGGCGCTAGAGGAAGGGCCCTCAAGTCCCATAAACTTGAAGAAAAAGGAGATAAGGATCTCGATCTTGAAGAGAACCCCCAATGGCCAATCGAAAAAGGGCTACTTTGAAGCCCGAGACCAGGTCGCCTCCCAAAGACCTGATCCGGTGAGCAGTGTGGCGTCGCCGCCGCCACCAGTTGAGACTCCATCGCCACCAGCGGCCCCAGTGACCCAGGACCAGTTTGCCACACTGGTCCAGCAGGTCCAAGCTCTGACCCATCTGATTCAAGGACCATGAAGCTCCCTGTCCAGCTGCTCCTGCTCTGCACCTTCCTGAGAGGCCGCGGCCCCCATTCCCCCAGCAATCTCTTTTTTCGGTCCGCATGGAGTCGCGGACCCCCCTCGTCGTCCTAAGGGAGCTGGGCCAGCCCCGCAAGGGGTTTGCGGCAAGGATCTCCCTAGGTCTCAGCGGGCTCGATCCCTCTCTCGGTGTTCTCTCGCCACAACTCGACATTGTCTCCGCATTCTCCTCGCCCAGCCCCTCTTGCTATGCCCGAAGAGGAGATCCGCCGACAGATCTGGGAGATGCGCCAGAGTTGGACGCTGCTAAGCAGGCCCATCCGCTTCAGCATAAGGCGGAGCAGAGCATTCCCTTCTCCAAGGAGATCATGGGGGAAGTGATTCCTCCCATGTCAAGCTGCCCGCCATCGAGCCTTATCACGGATCCTCCGATTTCGACGACCACCTCAGTAGCTTCCGATCGATCATGATGTTCCATGGGGCATCAGATGCGATTCTCTATCGCGCCTTCCCCTCCACCCTTAGAGGGTTCGCTTGAATCTGGTTTAATGCCTTAAAACAGGTTCCGTTGGTTCATTCGACGAGCTGAGTCGCCTCTTCATCAGCCAGTTCGTCAGCAGCCACCATCACCGGCGGAGATCTAATTCCCTCTTCGAGGTTAAGCAGAGAGAGGGGGAATCCTTGAAGAACTATCTCGGTCGTTTTAACACGGCCATGCTGGAAGTGGATCACCTTAACCATGAGGTGGCCATGTCCGCCCTAGCGGGCGGAGTGTTAAAGAGAGTGACTTCTACCTGGCGTTGGAGGTCAATTACCTCCGAGCCTCTCCGATATGATGGCCCTAGTGGACAAGTACGCCAGAATCGAGGAATCACGAAGGACTGCCGCGCCGAGCTGGCAAGGAAGGAGTCCAAGGGCTCAGATAAATACCAATCTGTCCGTCAGCTGAGCCCACCTCACCGCCAAAGGGTCCCTCCGCCGCCGCCGAGGAACCGCACCCGAGCCCGCCTAGGAGGTTCAACCGGTTCACCTCGCTCACCGCCCCGAGGGCGCAGATCCTCATGGAGATAGAGCGCCAACTCCCTCGACCGTCTTCTCTTTGAGGGAATGCGACCCGGAGAGACCCCACCAAGTACTATCGCTACCACCGGGACCATGGCCACGATACCGAAGAATGCTGGCTGAAGAATGAAATCGAGAGGCTCATCCAGCGGGGCAGACTAAACCAATTCAGGAGAGCGCCGAGCCAGAAATGGGGGTGTCCGCCAGCCCGAGCCTCAGCAGCCTCCTCCTTCAAACCCTCCAGTTGTTGGCCACATCAATGTGATCGAGGCATCGGTAGTCCACCGGGCCGATGGGATAATGAAGAGGATTCGGCACCAAAGAGAGCACAGACTGATGAGCTCTCCTCCGATGATGACCTCCAGAAGATACTGTTCCCGCATGATAATGCGCTGGTTGTATCTCTCAATCTAAACAATTATGATGTAAGCCGGATTGTTATTGATAGTGGGAGCTCTGTCAATGTTCTGTACCTCGATGTGTTTGCAAAGATGAAACTGCTCGTGGAGAGTCTTCGAGCCGTGGACTCCACCCTAATGGGGTTCACCGGCGATGTTATTACCCCATAGGGGGTCATGACCTTGACGGTCCGAGCAAGAACTTGGCCCTGTACTGCCATTGTTCACGCAGATTTCCTGGTGACCAAGCTTCAATCGCCCTACAATGCAATCTTTGGGAGACCCGGCCTAATGTCCCTTGGAGCTGTTGTCTCCATCCCGCATCTAGTCATGAAGTTCCCTACCGAACGGGGAGTTGGTGTAGTTCGAGGAAGCCAAGCTATGGCTCGGCAATGCTTCGTCACCAGCCTTCAGTCCAAACTGCCCGAGGTTGACGGGCTGGACGCTCAGGAGGATTTTGCCGAGCAATGAGGAGAACCAGCCGAAGAGCTGGGGGAGGTACCACTGAACGAAGCCCGGCCCGGCCGACCAAACTAAAAGATCGGGTCGCTACTAAAAGGGAAACCTTGGCTGGAGCTGATCGACTTTCTTCGAAAGAATGCTGATGTCTTCGCCTGGTCCGCTTTCGATATGCCGGGATCAACCCAGACGTTCTCGTCCACCGTCTCAATGTGGACGAGATGTCCCGGCCCATTAAGCAGAAGAAAAGGAGCTTCGCCCCTGAGCGACAAAGGCTATTGAGGAAGAAGTCGACAAGCTTATCAAAGCGAATTTCATTCGGAGGTAAACTATCCCAGCTGGCTGTCAAATGTTGTTATGGTGAAGAAGTCAAACGGCAAGTGGCGGATCTGCATCGACTTCACCGACCTCAACAAAGCATGTCCGAAGGACAGCTTCCCTCTCCTCGGATTGACCAGCTTGTAGATGCTACTTCAGGTCACCAGATGCTGGTCTTCATGGACGCCTATTCGGGCTACAACCAAATCCGAATAGCGCCCGAGGATGAAGAGAATAACCGACCGAGGTACTTATTGTTACGTGTCATGCCTTTCGGTCTGAAAAATGCAGGTGCTACTTACCAAAGGCTAGTTAACAAGGTCTTTAAGGAGCAGATCGGCCGTAACATGGAGGTGTACGTCGACAACATACTGGTCAAGAGCAGAGAAGCATCCCAGCACATTGAGGATATCTCGGAGAGCTTCGCAACACTCCGAAAATATCGAATGAAGCTCAACCCGACTAAGTGCGCCTTCGGCATCAATTCTAGGAAGTTTCTAGGCTTCATGGTTTTCAACGAGGCATTGAGGCCAATCCACAGAAGATCCAGGCCCTTCAGCAAATGGCGCCTCCAGCATCCGTCAAGGAAGTCCAGTGCCTGACTGGGAGGTTGCGGCCCTCAACCGCTTCGTGGCTCGGCCGAGAGATGCCTCCCTTTCTTAAAAGCTCTCCGATCAGCTAAGAATTTCAATGGTCTCCCGAGTGTCAGAAATCGTTCGAGGACCTAAAAGGTATCTCGGCTCTCACCCCTTCTCAGCAGTCCGAATCCGAGGAAATATTGTTGTTGTACTTAGCAGTTTCGGAAGGCGCCATTGGCTTAGTATTGGTCAGAGAAGAGAACAAGACCCAAAAGCCAATCTATTATGTCAGCAAACTGCTCCGAGACGCCGAGACAAGGTACATCCGGATCGAGAAGTTGGTTTTGGCCCTGATAACGTGGTTCGGAAGCTGCAACCGTATTTCCAAGCACATTCTGTGATGGTCCTGACCGACCAACCCATCAAAGCGATGGTCCATCGTCCGGAGACATCAGGAGAATGACCAAATGGGCCGTCGAGCTAAGCGAGCATGACATCCGATACCAATCTCGCCCGACCATCAAAAGCCCAAGTTCTAGCTGATTTCCTCCTCGAATGCACTATCCCCGAGGATGGCTCCACTCCGGACTCCTCTGAGCATCCGAGATCTGATGCCCTGTGGCTGCTCCACGTTGACAGATCATCTAATGCCAATAGCTCGGTGCTGGTTTAGTCCTCACCAGCCCAGAGGGGGCAACCTTCGAATACGGCATCCGCTTCTTCTCAGCCTCAATAATGAAGCCGAGTATGAAGCTCTGCTCGTTGGACTCCGAATTGCCCGTAACCTTAAGGTGAAGAAGCTGAATGTCTTTACCAACTCTCAGTTGGTGGCCAGTCACATGCGGGGCGAGTTCGAAGCCCGGGAGCCGAACATGATTCGATATCTTCAAAGGTGCGGACTCACTTTCCTATTTCTCCGAGTTTGAAGTCATTCAGATCCCAAGATCCGAGAATGCATGCACCGACCTATTGTCCCGGCCAGCAACCACGGAATCGATGGATTCCGAGCGGAAGTTTCCCCTAAAGATTCTGGAAAAGCCCAGCATCACGGAGGCTGACCGAGTGATGCAGGTCGAGGTCGAACCATCCTGGTTCGACCCCATATTTAAGTATCTTAAAGAAGGATCGCTCCTAGCCGACCAAAAGGAAGCAAGAAAGCTGAAGTTGCAGGCTACCCATTATGTGCTGATTGATGACCAACTGTATAAGCGGTCTTTCTCCATACCGCTGCTTAAATGCCTTCGCCTGTCTGAGGCTGATTATGCTCTTCGGAGGTGCATAAGGGAATTTGCGGTAACCATCTGGGGAGCCGATCCTTATGCCACAAGGTGCTGCGCCAGGGATATTATTGGCCCACCATGCAAAAGGATGCTGACAATCTCATCCGAGCTTACGACCCTTGTCAGAGACATTCTAATATTCAGAGGCTTTCCTCCGCCAGCTTGGTCCCTATTTCCTCCGCTTGGCCCTTTGCTAAGTGGGGGATGGACATCCTTGGCCCGTTTCCCCTCGCCACAGGACAGCAAAAGTTCTTATTTGTCGCCATTGACTACTTCACCAAGTGGGTCGAGGCCGAGGCAGTTGCCCAGATAACCGAAGCTCGGGCTACGGACTTCGTGTGGAGATCCATTATTTGTCGCTTCGGCCTCCCGCATACCATCATCACCGACAATGGCAAGCAGTTTGATAACCCTAAGTTCCGAGAGTTCTGTGAAGAACATGGAATCACCGCCTCACATTAGTCGGGCATCGCAAGCCAACGGAGAAGCCAAGTAGCTAATCGGACCCTACTTCAAGGATCAAGGCTCGGCTTGCCAGAACCCGAGGCAGATAGGCGGACGAACTTCACCACGTCCTATGGGCCTATCGCACCACCCAAAGAGTTCCCACAGGCGAGACCCGTTCCGGATGGCCTTCGGCACAGAAGTCGACATCCCCGTGGAGATAGGACTCCCCTCTCCGCGGGTGGAGAGTTACTCGGAGGAGACTAACGACGAGCAGCTCCGTACCAACCTTGACCTGGTGGAGGAGATCAGAAAGAAAGCTCAGATCAGAGTAGCTGCCTACCAACAAAGAGTGGCTCGCTATCACGCCTCCAGAGTCAAAGAAAAATCTTTCTCGCCCGGAGATCTTGTCCTCCAGAAAACATCCGTCTCCAAACCACTGGAACAAGGAAAGCTGTCTCCGAACTAGGAAGGCCCCTATCAAGTGGTAGAAGTCATCGGGCCCGATACCTACAAACTCCAGGATCTGAACGAAAAATCTATTCCCCGACATGGAATTCAAACATCTCCGCATATACCATCAGTAGGGTACGCTTTCTATAGACTTGCCCCGTTTACGTATTGGCATCTTGTTTTTTATGATCCGCGGCATGATCGCTACAATCATTTTTTCGAAAAGTCATAATAAAAAACAAGTGTTGCTTACCAATTCTCGGCACGATCGAGCTGCCTCCTTGAGCAGAAAATCTCGTACCTCGCTGGGCCGAGTCCTATTCCACAAAAACTCGGTATGGCCGAGCACTCCCGGTACGCTCGGGTAGAGATGGGCACTGGCCGTGCCGTGCCAGGCACGGCCCAGGCCCGCCGTGCCTAAAAATTTACCGTGCCGTGCCTGGCACGGCCCATTTGTTAATGGGCCGTGCCAGGCACGGCCCATTAAAAAAAATTCAAATTTGGCAGCCCGTGACCCATTTTTAAAATGGGCCACGGCCGTTGTGCCAGCACGGCCCAGCTAGGCCGTGCTAAGGGCCATGCCATGGCACGGCCCACCACGACCATGCCATGGCACGGCAGGTGGTGCCTGCACCACCTGCAGCCTACCTAGGCACCACGTGGTGCCTGCAGGTGGTGATGTGCCTAGGCATCGATACATGGTGCCCAGGCACCACCTGGGCACCGCACCAAATTTTTTTAGCCGTTTTTAACGGCTATATACCGTTAAAAATGGCTATTGGGAGGGGTTTAGACCATTTTACCCCTCCCAACAGTCATATAACGGCTATATCAAAGGGTAATTTTGAAAAAAAAAATTAAAATTCTATAAATAATAAACTCTCCCTCATTCTTACCATACCAAACCAATTCCTCTAATACTACCATTTCTCTCTTCCAGCAAGTGCTCTAATAGATTAGCAATTTAATTTTTAGTTTGCAAGTGTTCTTACAAGTGGCAAGTGCTCAAGCAAGTAGTCAAAGTGCTACAAGATCAATTCTTTTGAGAGGCGAGAGCGCAAGAGGAAGCTCACAAATCTCGACTCCACGCCTCCACCTCTAATCTTTTCTCAATTCCTTTTTTGGGTTAGTTTTTATTTTTTTGCATTTATTAATTAAAAATTTTAGATATGGCATCTTTTAACGAAAGTAATTTTAACATGCTGAGGGTGAGGAAACTAATCCCCAAGGACCCCAACCCCAATCCCAACTCCAAGTTCCATCTCGAGCTAGTGTCAGTGAGTGTCAAACCTCTTCTCGTAAGAGGACTAGTAATGTTTGGATTGATTTCGATAGAATTATGGTTGATGGAGTTATAAAGCAAAATGTAAAAAATGTGCAAAACTTTACAGTTGTTTTAGTACTGGGGGAACAGGGCATCTAAGAAGACATCAAGAGAGTCATAGGATGCATGATTCCAGTCAACAAGGACTCCTTAATATACAAGAGGGATTACTTGTAGGCAATTTTGCATATAACCACGAAAATCAAAAAAAATTACTGGTAAAATGGATAGTTCAAGATGAATTACCTTTTAGTTTATCTGAATCTTATAATTTTGAAAGATATGTTCAATTAGGCCTACAACTGCTTATAAAAGAACTAGTAGGCGTACCTTTAGAAGAGTGGCTATGACAAACTTTTTAGCAATGAAACAAAGTTTAACGAAAAGCCTCTCAAATTTAAATGCTAAAATTTCTTTAACTTCTGATATTTGGACGGCATCTGTAGTAGTAATTTTTTTTTCTGTTACTGCTCATTATATTGATAATGATTGGCAATTAAATAAACGAATTATTGCTTTTCATGCTTTTGATTTTCCGCATTCAGACAACAAATTTCAAATATTATTTATCAAACTGCATGCTATATAATATTAATAATAAAATAATGTCAATTACTTTTGATAATGCATCTAATAATAATTCTGCTGTTGCATTATTAAACGACTCTTTACATCCCATTTTAGATGGACAATTATTTCATATTAGATGTGCATGTCATATATTAAATCTTTCTGCTCAATCTGGCATGAACATAATTCAAGAGGTTATTTCAAAAATTAGAAATGCAGTTTCTTTATTCATGCTTCAAGGTCAAGACTTCAAGAATTTAAACAATTATGTGTAGATCATGGTAAATGTTTTAAAAAATTTAAACTTGATGTAATAACTCGTTGGAATAGTACCTATGCCATGATACATGATGCATACCCATATAAGAACTTATTAAGTGCTTATATTAATGAGCGTGGATTAGGATTTACATTGACTGAAACTGATTGGAATCAAGGTAAAATTTTAGAAGATTTTTTGGTTACTTTTATGATGAATGTTCTTTCAAGTATTTATTATCCAACTTCTTGTTCATTTTTACAAAAAGCATATGTAATTAGTGAAAAATTTAAAGAATATAGATATCATGAAGTTTTAATGCCTATTATACATAATATGGAAACTAAATGGAATGAATATTAGAATAGGATATGTCCATTGCATAACTTAGCTGTGTTTTTGATCCTAGAGTTAAATTAAATGGTGTAATTTTTTTAATTGATCAATATTGTGAAAACATGAATCAAAATCCTGAACCTGCTAAAGACGAGGTAACACGACTTCTTAATGAGATTTATTATTATATAATGATAAAATTTGTGGATCTAGAATACCTGTTCAAAGATCTTCTTCTTCTAGATCTCGTTCGTCATCTATTTTTTCATTCATTAGAAGACACGCACATGCTTCATCATCTTCTTCATCTTCTTCGTTTTAAGTAATGAATTGAATTTTATTTACGAAACGATCTTCATTCTGCATATGATGAAGATCAAATAGAAAGTCTAGATGTATTAGTTGGTGGAAGAATGATAAAAATCAATATCTTGTTATATTGCCATTGCACGAGATGTTTTAGCTGTGCCGATGTCCACAGTAGCATCGGAATCCGCTTTCAGTGCAAGTCGATGTATTTTAGACGAAAAGAGAAGTAGATGACTGGCAAGACAGTTGAGATGCTTATCTGCTTCAAAGATTGGTTGGATGCTGAGGCGAGGCTTCAAGATAAAGGTGGACATGACTTAACCAGCGAAGATGACGATGACACAAATACTACTGATGACTAATGAGTGAGTCATTTCTTCTACTTTTATAATTGTATATTTTTATTTTTAAAATTGTTAAAAATTAAAGTAAGTATTTTTTTCTTTCTATTTTTTTCTCCTTGCTTATTGTATTATGTTCTGGAGGTCAGGCCTAGCCCCCCTCCTTCTGTATCATTTTGATTTTAAATTAATAAACTGGTAGGGGTCTATGCCAAACCCCCCACCTGTAAGGTGGCTTTATATTAATAAAATTTCTTTATGCCTAATAATTTTTTAATTTATCAAAAAAAATTTTTTTACAATTTTTTTTATTTGAGTCGTGCATGGGCTGGGCCGGCACGGCGGGCCGACCCAGGCCCGTCATGGGCCGTGCTGGGCCAACAGAAAAAATTTTCGCGCCGGCACGGCACGGTTCACTGGGCCGTGCCGGTACGGCCCGGTATTGTAGCAGTACGGGGCCGTGCCGCCCACCTCTACGCCCGGGGGCCAAGCAAAATCTCTGTACCTCGGCTGGGCCGAGTCCTATTCCACAAAGACTCGGTATGGCCGAGCACTCCCGGTACGCCCGGGGCCAAGCTAAAATCTCCGTACCTCGGCTGGGCCGAATCCTATTCCATAAAGACTCGATATGGCTGAGCACTCCCAGTACGCCCGGGGACTAAGCTAAATCTCCGTACCTCGGCTGGGCCGAGTCCTATTCCATAAAGACTCGGTATGGCCGAGCACTCCCGGTACACCCGGGGGCCAAGCAAAATCTCGTACCTCGGCTGGATCGAGTCCTATTCCATAAAGACTCGGTATGGCCGAGCACTCCCGGTATGCCCGGGGGCCAAGCTAAATCTTCGTACCTTAACTGGGCCGAGTCCTATTCCACAAAGACTCGATATGGCCGAGCGCTCTCGGTACGGCTGGGAGCAAATGATCTGCAAGCCTTTGGCCGGATTCGGGCAGCTTACAAGCCCCGGCCGGGCCAAACTGTGTAAAAGCTTCGGTCGAATTCGGGCAGCTTACAGCCTCGGCCGAACGAGTGATCTCCAAATAGTCTCCGAACATCGGCAGGCCGAGCAATGTTCCCTGCGCCATGGCACCACCAGGTATACACTCTGCGGTTCCTAAAGCCTTGTCATGCTCGAGTAGCTTCCCAAAGCCTCGGTCAGAGCCGAAGTGCATCTCTTATTATCAAAAGTCTCGACCAAACCGAAGTGCATCTTTTATTAACAGGAACCTCGGCCAAGCCGAGTGACATATCAGAACCCTCGGCCAAAGCCGAATGGAATTTCTTATTAATCTTTGAAGCCTTGGACAAAGCCAAGTGGCCCCGGCGATTCTGTAGTAACAGCAAGGCCAATTGATTTCTCAGACATTTTAGCGCAACTGATACATCTTATCATACTTCGGCGCAAGTAAGCAATCCCTCTCTCTGCTCTCCTCCTTAAGGAAAGACCTACTTAGCCCCTTTTTATCGGGCCGCACCTATCTTGTGAATCAGTAAGGTCGCCCAAGCCTCCCTTTGACTTGAACAGAGACCAGTGCCTCCTCTGAAGGGGGTCGAACACTATGAAAATGCCTAACGAAGGCGGTGCTACTTAAGCACAGACGAAGGTTTATGAGCCGAGCATGACTCGATAAGCCTAAAACGGACAAGACTGCATAGTCACGCCAAAAGGGAAAGCAAACATTTGAAAAAAGAAAGAACAAAAAACTTTCTTTATTCCGTTAATCGATGAGATATACAACCTCTGAAGAGGTATTACAAGCGCATGCGCAGGAAGTAAAAACAAATGAATTAAAAAGCAACTTCGGCCTTTGGTGTCGATGCAGCATCCAAGAAATCAGAGAAATCATACAACTTATGTTGAGTCGCTGATCCCTCGGACGGACAAGCCAAAAGACCCAAACTAGGCCGAAGACCTGTGGATGCTGATGCTGAGGGCTCCTTCCCCCTATAGTGGGATGCTCGGCTGCTAGCCGCTACCCAGATACATAGATAGGGGACTAGCAAACCAACACCTCCCCTCATATTGGGTCCCTCAGTTCATCCTGTGAGGGGAAGGGAAATTCATGTAACCCACGGGGACTGCATGTGCTTTGCATTTCTGGTTTTCCCCATGGCGGACCACAAAGGACACACAGGAAAGGTGTACGTGCGCTCTCCATATGACCGCTGTGGATAACCCGTGCGCTCTCCATATACCTCCGAGATACCTCCTCTGAGGATCATCTGCTCTTTAGCAACTCCTCTATCACCCAGCTATCTGGGTCAAGCCGACCTCCAAAAGGGAAACAACTCGACATCTCCGCTCTCGGCCTCAAAGAAAAGGCCATGGACATATCTCTAAGTTATGAAGAGAAAAGGCTTTAAAAGGTGCTTATGCACCGTCTGCTCCCCATTTTCTTTATATAGGCAGTCGGGCGGAGCGGCCATTAAGGAAGGAACCCTTGAAATTCGAAACGGCAAAGTCGTGGTGCCACGTGGCGCACCGGACAGGAAGATACACATCAGAGCGCGCCAAGCGCACCCCTCAGGTCATTATGGAAGGCAAAGATCTCCCCACGATCTCGAATCGAGAGCCTTAAATGCAAAAAAACCGCTGCTCTTCGAGATATGGACGAGCCTGGAAATCCCCACTGAAAAAGACGTCCCCCAATGAAACCGGATGCTTGTCGCCCATGCAAAGCCAACTCGCCTTAGAAAAGACAAAGCGCTGGCAGAGCAATAAAAAGGCACATAAGCCAATACTCCTCAATAAAGACACGCCGCCCCTACGACTTCGACAAAGACCAGGTCGATATCTGTTTCGGCCCGAAGCCAAACCATCTGTTATATTTCAGCCTAAACAGAGACATCGCTTTTTGCTTCGATTCAAAGCCGAAATAGTCTCCTTACTTCGAAAAAAACCGAGGTATCTCTTTTTGATTCAGTAAAAACCGAACGTTCCCTTATCCCCGTCCAAACTGAGATAGCTACTCTCGCCCCAATGCTAACGGGACGCTCCTTATGCTTCGGTAAAACCGAGCGATATACTACACTCCGACTGGAACTCATGAGTTCCCCTTACCTCGGCTAAAGCGAGGACACCATACCTTAGTCTCGCCAAGATCACCAGAGACCCCCAAGGGGTGTTTCGTTCGTAAGACTCACATGATGAGAACGAACATTTCGAAGATGGCAGCGAACACGAAAGTTGCGAAAATTCTTTTTTGTTCATCATAAAAGAAAAACAAAAAGAAAAAAAAAAGACACATGAGCTCTCATTGGGGCTTATCGTCTCCATCGGGCGCTGCCGAGCTCTCTCCATGCCGCAAATTTAGCTCGGCGTGAGAATAGCAATTTGTTGCGGAGAGTCGCCACTTGCCCTTCCAGTCGACGGTTGATCTGACAAAGGAGCTCGTGCTCCCTTATGGAGATGGCCATGTATTCTTCGACCATCTTCCGAAGTCGGTCGCGGTCCACAAGCATCAACGACAGGTCCTCCCTGTCGATGTTATCAGAACGTGGCTCCCATGGAGGCCCCCTCGCGGAGGGGCTGCCCCCCGTGGCCATTATCGCCATTACCTGGCGCTCCAGTAGACCCCCTTCATTTTTGAAGCCATCCTACTATCCTAAATTTCGGGAGGTCAACAGAGATGTGATTAATGATGGCATCCCCCCATCCATTTTTAAACTACTTCTGGCGGGTATTTCGATCGCCCGACCATCAACTCCAACGCAACTATCGCGGAAATTGCCACGCGTCACCGCCTTAGTGGGCGCTCACAGGAAACGAAGAGTTGCGCCCCTCGCCGAAGAGGATCAATAAATAGCAACGAGGCGCTCAAGAGGCGCCCCCTTCCTTGGGATTAGACTCCCTTCGATCTACCGGACTCCTTCGAATTAAATATCCTCGAAATAACGCGGATAGGAGGAAAAATGCGCATAATAGAGACAAGAAATTTTTAAATTTCATTGAAGTCTTCTATAGACGGCCAACGAAGAGAAAAATAATAATACAAAATCCGAACCAGTCCACAGTTATCAGGGCGCGGGCCCGACCTTAGGGGCATCAGCGGCCGGCACTGGAGAAACATGGCTCGGTCTGCCCACTTCGAAGGTGGCCGATCGATGAGCCTCGGGCGCCCCTGCATCGCTCGAATGGCTCTCCCCCTTTCGACCATCCACACCCGAGTCTACAGTTGCATCAGCCCCCAAAGGGCATCTACGTCAAATCCGAGACCTCTTCATATTGGTCTCTGCTGATAACTCGATCCCTTGGGTCTGCACGTCATTACCCTCCACCTCAAGGAAAAAGAGGTCTCATTCCAGGTGCTCCCGAGATATCCTGGCTCGAACCTCCTCCACGCTGAGCTAGAATGCCTCAGCACAGGTCGCATCCTGTTCGCCCCGAATAGGGCGAGTTGCCTTTCAGCCTCAGCAACCAGACTCCGAAGTGAGGCGACTTGCTTCTCGGTCTCAGCGACCTGGCCTTTGAGCTCCAAGCTCCTCCGGCGACTCGACGCCAGCTCTCCTTGTAAGGTCTCTAATTGACTTTGGCCCTCGAGTTTCGCCTTCTCCATCTGTAAGCACAGGATTAATCGGTGCAATAATGAGAAAATAGGGAAGTTAAAGAGACGATATCGTACCTCCCCCTCCTACTGGGCTATTCTCTTGGTCAATTCCTCGACCTCGCCGAAGGCCCTCAGCTTATTGGCCTTAACCTGCTCAATCCTATCCTTGAGGTCATTGATTCTCAACTGCCTACTGTTAGCTTCTTCCCTGGACTGGGAGAGCTCATCGTCGAGCTTGGCTATTTTCTCCTGATGCCATTTGATCCTACCATCCCTGGCAATAACGCAATGTTGTAGCTATCGAATCTTCTCCTTCGTCTCGCTGAGTATTCTATTCAGGCGACTCCTCTCCTCGGCAGCATCTTTCCTTAGCCTGTCCCGACTCTCGTCAAACTATTTCTTAACAGACTCTATTTCTTCAGCATGCCTAGATCTGATCCACAATAGCTCCGAGCATGCTTCGTCATACCTCGTTCGGAGCCCACGTAGCTCCCTAACTTCGAGCCTCAGCCTGGACGCTTCGTCGAGGGCGGCCTGATGCAATCCCTTCGCCTTCACCAAGTTCTTGTTGGCTACATCCAAAACTCGTTCGAGTTTATCAGACGCCTCCGCTCGTAACCGGAGCTCGGCGCTGACTCTCTTGGCCTGGACACTAGCCCCTGTTGCCAGGTTCAAGCGCCAGCATAGCGCCCTGGTGATCAAAGCGCTCTGTAAAACAAAATACAAGTAAGAAAGCGCAATTAATCAACCAAAAGGCACCCATTACTCTGGAACAGCAACTCACCCGGGAGGCGTAAGACCTAGCGAGCTCCATAAGGGCGGGGTTGTCGATTTCAAGGAGGTGGACATCCTTCACCACAGACCAAATGCAGCGTCGATGAGATCCAGGTCCGCGAACTTATTCACCGAGGGACCCGCGCTCGGGTACAATGCCGACCTCATCAGGGCAGCGAACGCCGCCTCAATGGCCGAGTCCAAACTACCGGGCCGCACGTCCGAAGGACCAGTCCGGACAACCTCAGGCTGAGAAGCCTTCAACCGCCTGGCCTCCTTCAGCAAAATTCTGGCCTGGGATTCCTCAGATACCTCAGCCAGCCCAGGCGCCAATATCCCCAAAGCCTTAGTGGGAGAAGCTTCGGTTGGAAGATTCTCATCTTGTCCTTCCCCTTCGTCCAAGGGTTCTTCCTCGATCACCAGCATCTGCTCCTCCCCACGGGCTCCACCAAAGCCTCGATCCTCTCACCAGCTCCTCCAACCTCTTCAGAAGGAAGCTCTCCAGCAGGAGACTCCTCCCGAGCCTCCGCCACTGTCGACCCAACATCACCGCACCGTAATCCTTTCGAAGGAGGCCCTTCGACGGTGGGCTCATCCTGAGCTTCGGGACTACAATCGCCCCCCATTTCTCCTGCCGAAGCTAGAGACATCTTCTCGGGACGGAACCCCCGGGATACCGTCCTCGCCGAACCTGGCAACAACTCATCTCCAAAAGAGGGGACTGCCAGACAAGCCAATGGAGCCTCGTCCGAGCTGCCCACTATCTCCACCACCGAAGGACGAGTGATCTCAGCGATCCTCCCTGAGTCCTCTACTCTCTGCTCCTCCGTTGCGACTATAACTTCTTCCCCTAACTGAGAAAATCCCTCTCTCACAGCCGGCGCTCCCACCTTCTCTTTCTTTGGTGACAAGGAGCGCAGGCTAACCCTGACTCGCCCGACCTCCGCGAGTGCTCTTCGGAAAGGCAAACCTTCTTCTCAGACTTGCGTCTTTTCCCACTACCGGTCTCTCTTGGGAGCTTGCCCAACTCCTTTATACGGCCCGCAAGTGCAGATCTCTTGGCTGCAAGCACAGTGGGCGAACGATCAAACCGAGATATACTTGCTCGAATGAAATCAATAGAAAGAGAAAAAAGGAGAGGACTTACCTTGTGTGTCGATGGGGCTAAGCCCGGCAGCGAAAAGAGCCTCCTCCGACAGTAAGTCATTAGCCGAAAACACTCGGCCGTCACGAAGGACCTCTAGGTCCTCCTTCTCCTGTTCGGATAGAGCTGGATGTGCTTCCATGTCCCTGACAAAGTTTATCCATCCCCGCGAGAAGTTGGAGCCGATGTTCCTCTCGGCAATGAAAAATCGGACCTTCCACTCCTTTATGGACGACGGCTTATCCGTTATCGTCTTGAACGATCTCCGAGGTCCAATATAGGACCACTCCGAGTTCCTTCCAGACATCAGATAGTAACATGCACGGAACAGGGAAAGAGTTGCTGTTACCTGAACCTGGCTACACATCGAGATAAACCCGACGATACTGCGCCAGCTGTTAGGAGCCACCATTATCGGGCAGATGTTGTAAAACCTCATAATCCCCTTCACTAGGGGGTGAAGGGGGAACCGGAGGCCTGCCTTCAGGCTATCTTCATAAAAAAAATCCATGTTTCAGTTCCTGCGAGACCCTATGTTCAGGTTCTGGCAATCGAAAAGGACATCCGAAGGAACGCCATACTTTTGGCGTATTCTCCCCAAGTCCTCGGCAATAATCTCTGAAACCATGTCGCTAGAACTCACCATGCTGCTAAGTCAAAAAGGAACCGAATGGGGTTACAGAAGAAGCAGGGGAACGAAATTTTTCAAGAGGAAACGAGAAAAGGCTGAAAGGCTGCAAACAAGAATGGCGCTGCTTCGACCTTGCTTTCTCCCAAAAGAAACCACTTCAAAAGGAAGATAAGGCATCTCAACCAAGATACCCGGAACCGCCATCGCAGGCGCTGTGAAAATCGGGATTTGCTACGTGGCGCTTTTCCGACCGTTATCCCTAAGAAACGACGGATCTGTCCCGTAAAGATAGGGCGGTCGCGCGACATTAATTAGGGCATCATTATGCAGACTGTCAAATCCAGATCCCTCCGTCCGGATCGTGCCACCTAGGGCTATACTCCCTACACCCGAACCTACGCTTCGAACTAGGAAGTGGGAGGCATGTGTTGAGGGGTAAAATCGCCATTGCATTGATAACCGTGCAAGGGATTAGGATCAGCCCTGACTCCCACTCGCTGCGCGGTGCCCGCAAGAGATGAACCAACCATTATACCTGGTGGATCGAGGCACCTTAGCCCCTCGGCAAACCAAGGATTTTTTGGGTACGGATTACATTTATATGCCTCGCTAGCCGAGCTATTCCTATCTCTTGGTCCTAGGCCGAGCGATCCATATCTCTCGGTCCTAGTCCGAGCGATCCCTATCTCTCGGTCCTAGGCCGAGCTATCCATATCTCTAGGTCCTAGGCCGAACGATCCATCACTCGGCCTGTCCGAGCGATATCCACACCTCTGAGGAATCAAACCGTCCTTACGCTCAGCTTACTCCTTTGTCATACCTCGATGGACCGAGTCATCAAATATCTCGGCAAACCGAACCTTTCCATACTTTAGCGGATCAAGCTGTTCTCTGTGCCTCGGCCCGACCGAGGCACTCAGGCACTTATCTCTACGGAACCATGATGACCGAACAAGGATCCACATAGGCAATTATGCCTATACTACCAAAAACGGTCTAAAGCCTATATGATCGCTGAATCTCAAAGCGCCGGATAGCCCTCTCGGTCGTCGATCCTCTAACTAACAAGATACAGATTCCACCGGCCTCATAACAGCCCGATTCGAATCAGCCTCGAATCCTAACAAACTTTCAAACCTCCTATAACACGCTCAAAGAATCAGGTGATTGCCTATAAATAGCACGGTCCCAGATTCTCTAAGGTAAGGCATTCCTGACGCATTCTCAGCACCACTCTCACTCTATCTCTACTCACCCCCTTTCCGCCATTAAAGTTCTGCTCAGAGCTTTCAAAAGGCCACCCTGAAAAGATTCTTCAGCGAAAGCCTTCTTTCCATATTTGTTCGTCGTTGATCTCTGCTGACTTGAGCGTCAGAGGATCTTCCGCAGAGGGTCACCCCTAATGCCTCTCGCATGAGGACTGTTTTACAGATTTACCCATGAGGAAGCCCAATCTGAAACTCGATCACGTTCGAGTCGGAGGACGGATTCCAGTAACAATAATTCTTTTACCACTGCATTATAAGAAGGAACAGATAGAGAAGGTTTCTACCATATTGCTGATGAAAAATTCAGCCTTTGCCACTGAAGTAAAAGTTTTGAGAGTGACGAACTATTCAAATATATAATGACAGATTAGAGCAGTCATGGTAAATGATATGAATCCAGACAGCGTATAGACCTCAAAGCACAACAACCTTAAGGAACGAGGTAACATCAAAGAGGATCAAGATTTCCCCCCATTTATTTCAGAAATCCTTCAAGTTCAGACTTTATACCACCTCTTTTGAAAGGGAGAACAAGAGGCGAACCCCACCAACTAAAAATCTGGAGTTCAATCAGGAAATGTGGAGGAACGATCTCTTAACAATAGATTATAAGTTCGGGTCAAGAAGGACGGTCTTGTTATTTTAGCTGACAACGAAAAGTCGGAACTTCAATAGGCCTTCCCTGATCAAAATTCTAGCTTTTAATCCATTTCTTTTCTCCTAGCAAACTTCACACACCTTTCTCTACCCAAGAATGAAATAAATCGTTCAGACCTTTCCCACTATCGGACAGATGATAAGAATAGATTAAATCAACGATAAATGTAACACTATGGCCCAATTCGACAAACATTAGCACCTGGAACTCTACGGAGAGGCCCAGAGGAGGAGAAAAGAGGAGGCACGGCGACCGCTCTAACAACTCCCCTTTTAAAACCACACCTCTTGGAGGAGGCGTTCTGGGCACGGAGTTGGGACGCTGAAGCGAGGCCGGTAAAAGAGCAAGCAGCGGCGTGGAGAGCCATCGGACGCCTCTTGACGCTTCTCCCTGCTGTCAGCCGCCGACAAACCTAAGATACGATAATGTCGCCGATCCGATGAGCAAATCAGCTGCTTCTGAGAAGCGTAAGGAATCGGGGAGAGAAGGAAGAAGGCGAGGGAGGGGAGTTTCCGAGAGCAGGCGTCGCGTGTAGGGATGGGATCAAATAGGAGGGGGCTCGGCCGAGCCCTAAAACCGCAGGCGTCGGATGGGAGCAGCAGGCCGAGCGGAAAGAACGATGCCATTAGCAGTGGCTTTGGGTTCCGGACAAGGGAGAACATTCGCGCGTAGCCGGACCCCACTCAACAAGAACCCCACGCCCGACGGCAATGGCTGTCATTCTTTTTCCTACTTCCAAACAGAGTCGTTGAATGCAGCAGCCCTTATATCGGTCCGGTTTAGAAGCCGGTTAGGGGAGTCTATGGTGGCATGTTCAAAATTATCAAACAAGGATCCTGATTTATTATGGATGGATGCTATAAACAAGCCAACAAGTTCGGTTTGGTGGCCTTGCGTGTGACTGCAGACACGTAGAGCATTTTTTAGAAGGCATTTGGTTTGGGGAAGTAAATAACTGATAGCCTTTATTTAAGCATAATATTATTTATTAGTGGCGCAGGGACTGGAATTTCGCTGAGGGACTGACTTCATGCACTAACCGTGATGAATTAAGAATAAAAATAGAGGCGAGCCAAAAGGGTCTTTTATTTAGATAGCGTTTGAAATAAAAAATTAAAAAAATATTTTTTTTTATTTTTAAAAATCATAACTATTATGCAGTGTTTGACATGGAGATAAAGGGAATATTCTCTGAATATCTTTCCTTATCCTCAAATGCTATAGTTAGAGGGAATAGGTCTGAAAAAGTTTAACCAGAGGTTATCCCTTGAACTTATTCCCTAGGAAAACCAGGAACAACTAAAGTTATCCCTTGATGGTAGACTTATAATTTTAAAAAGGTGTTTATTCCCTCGACTATCCTCTGGATAAATGCTATTATGTACTTTTATCCAGGAATAGCTTTTGGGATATCAAACACACCCTTAGGTAGTATTTGATAAAAAATTATTATCCATGGATAAGTGTACGGGATAGAGTTTGTCCCCTGACTATCCCTAGGAATATCCCTTGGTTATCCCATTGATCATATCAAATGCAAAAAAGTAAATCCATAGGATAATTTTTTTTTACTCTTATTTGAAGGGATAACCAGCATTCCTGCATTTTCTAGGGAATAAATTGAGGGGATATCCAATGGTTAATAATGGATTATCCCTTTAGTTAATTTTATTCCCAGCTATCCCTTGTAGTTATGGCTTTTGGGAATAAGAGGGAATATCCCCTCTTATCCCCTATTTCAAACACTACCTTAAGGATAGCTGGGAATAAAGTTAATTAGAGGGATAATCCATGGTTAACCATGGGTTATTCCCTTAATTTATTCTCTAGAAAATACAGGAATAACTGGTTATCCCTCCAAATAAGAATAAAAAAAAGTTATCCTATGGATTTATCTTTTTGCATTTGATATGATCAATGGGATAGCCAAAAAATATCTCTAGGGATAGCCAGGGATTAAACTCTATTCCGTACACTTATCCAAGAATAATATTTTTTCTATCAAATATTATCTTAAGTTAGGATTATCGTAAAGAAAAGATAGGTTTGAGGGACGTCAAAGACTTTCCAACTAATAAAAGCCCTTTTAACACTTATCCTATATAGCCCTTTGATTAAAGAAAAATAGAAGAGAAGAAGAAAAAAAAGCCTTGCCTGGCGTATACCTTCTAATTATATTATACCATATTTTTAGCCTTCTATCAAAGTTTACCCAAATGTCTTATGTTAGCAGGAATTTTTTTAGCTAACAAACTAGACTGAAAGTATTGGATCTAGTCTTTCCAAAAGAAGATCAAAAGTATTCATCTTTAAAGATGTATTAAATACTACCATAAGGCCTTCACATTACAAAATGTATTAAATGATTATTTCATATTAAAGAATACATTTATATTAAGATATGCATTAAATAAATACTTCATGATACTTTATATTAAAAAACATATTAAAGAATGTATTTATATTAAAGGTATTAAATGCTTTACTAATTCTTTGTATTAAGGAATGTTAAATCTAGCCATAATAGCTTTTGGCATCATATTAGGACTAATGTATTATCAGACTGAAAAAGAAGACTAAAATGTAGAGCCAGGAGTTACAATCAATTGAAGGAAAGTCTTTGGTAGTTTTCAAAATTGGACAGAAAGTTTTTAGTGATTCTTAAAACTAAATGAGTTACCTAGTGTTTCTAATGGTTGTCAATGCAGTTACAGCTAGAATATTATAAATACACATATAGACAATACTCAAAAGAATCCAATCCCAACTTCAAATCAAACATCAAACCTTTAAATTATCTTAGGAATAGCCAAATATTACCTAAGAAGTAGCTTATGTGACTTGGTCTCTCTAATCTCTTATTTCCTCTCTCCTCTATCCTTTCTTGTTTACTACTAGTATTAAGAATTGATTCAGTCTAGTCATATGATTGTGATGATTCATTATAATTTTGCTATTACAAATAAAAAAATTGATATATTCCAATCAAATTTGTATAATTATTTGTTCAACAATAGAATATTTGGCATGCCCGATGGAATACTTATGGTGATTATGGCACACGTGATGGATCTCTCATTCATGGTGTAGGTGCGTGATGCGCTCAACAAATCTTTACGAGAGTTATTGAAACTTCGAGTAATTCAATGGTCACTTTAGACAATTTAATTGAGGCTCTTGTAATACGTGAAGCTACTCTTATAACTAAGAATAATGACACATTTTTAATGAAATAGAAAATATCTTATCATTTGCCTAGGTAATGATTGAACATCGAGGGTTAAATATCTTGGGGGCTAAAAGCTAATATGAGCTTCCTAATAATTGAGAATAAAATCAAGAATATCAGGTTAACCAAGTGTCTCGAAGTTCAAATATTAGGTCAAATTTTAGTCCTAGACTAACATATCCACACATGCATAGAGTTGACTAAAATATAAATTAATGCAATTTAGGTTCTGAACTACTTAGCAAAAATAACTATAGGAAATCAAGTTATTTTCAAACAAACCAAAATCCTGATGACTAAAGGCAACCCTTAGTAAATTGATGTTGTCCGTATTACAAATAACCATATGTGATTAAAAATTAGTTACTAGATCTAAAATAGAGAACAATATTTCAATTGTGATTTAAGACCAACAAGACTGAAATATAAGAAATTAAGAATAAAAAGGATAAGAAACTCCAAAAGAAAAGACTTAAAAAGAAAATGAGGAGAAAATTATTTAAAAAATTAAAAAAAAAAATGGAAGATAGATAGAGAAAAGAATCATAATATTTGGGTCCCAATAAAGATCACTTAAAATGTTATGCCAAAATTATGGTCTAAAAAAGACTCGAGGCGAATACTGAGAAGGTGGATAGCCAGATAATTAGGATATAAATTATTAGATACAACAAGTGGTCCTTTCAAGTTTCTAGGTATTCTAAAAATTTGAATTTTAAAAGTAAAATTTACAAACTTAAAGGAGAATGAAAAAATGTTTATTTACTGTTGATGTTATATTTTTGATCTTATTTTAAACACGAATAATTTATCCAAAGCTAGCAGTGATTGTTCCAAAGATTAAAAATGATAGTTAAAATTTGTTTGAATAAAGAGAAAATCATTACATCTTTCTTTTTTTTTTGCCTTTATTTCTTAAATTCCTTGCATTGGGATTCGAAGAAAGTTTTCCTAAACGAAGATCAAAATTCTCTTTTAATCACTTCACAGTTCGCCGGAAGAGAAGGTTGGTGGAGTCCATTTAATATGATGGGACATCACTTAAGGCTTCTAAATTGTATTTCCACGATATGGGAGAGGCTAAAGTCATTAAATTATTTTTATACTATAATAAAACATTATTTAATTAAATTTTATTAATTTTTATTATATTTGATCATCACGTTTCGATCTTCAGTTGATCAAACTGTATTAACACGAGCTATTTTCAAACCGGTGTCCTTCGACACCGGTTATACAATTTTAGCATGAAAGCCAAAGTTTTTATGAAGATAATATTAAAGTAAAAAATACTATTTGAAATGCATTTTTTATTTTATCTATATCTACTTTCATTACTGCATCAGCATGGCTGGAAAGACATGCGAAAAGCTTGAAAACGAAGGGAAGCGCCACTTCAAGTGTGTTTCTGAGCACTCTTTACACCAACCTGAGACCCTTTTGTTTTGCTATCTTAGTTGAAGCGAGGGAGAGGGGGTATCTGCACACAAAAGCGCCACTCCAAGTGGCATTTCTGAACACACTTTTCAACCCAACCTGAGACCCTTCCATTTTGCTGTCTAGATTGAAGGGGAATAATCCTTGCACAAAAACACGACTTGGAGTGCGTTTCTAAGCACATTTTTCACCCCAACCGAGATCCTTCCGTTTTGCTGTCTCAGTTGAAGGGGGGTGATCCTCGCACAAAAATGCCACTTGAAGTGGCGCCACTTCGAGTGGCGCTTTAAGCAACCTCCACAACTAACCCGAGCTTCCTCTTCTCTTTTCCTATCTTGGCCTTTTCTTGTCTCCTCTTCTCTTTTGAGCAACCTTCACAACTTACCCAGAAGCAACCCAACCATCCTCCCTTTCCTGTTGGCACCTATCAACCCGAGCCTCTTCTTTTTTCATTATCTCCTCTTCAACTTCTCCTCTTAAAGCAACTCTCTTCCAATCAGTGCCCATCCAATTCTTCTCCCTTTAAAAGGTATGATTTTTCTGCTTGATGACTTTGTTTTTTTCTTTTAAAAGAATTATTATGTTATATTTCTTGCTATCTATCAAAGAATAACTAGTTTCATTGAGATGAATTTTTTTTTTGTTGCTTCTATGATTACTTAGGATTATGTATGCGAAACTTAAACTATACCCATAATATAACAAAGTTTGCTTGGTTTCTTGCAATCTAGGAAAGTATATCTGCTTCTAGATAATTTTTTATTCGCTTAAAACTATATATAAAATGTTTAGATAGAGACACAAGATTTTATGTGCGAAGGAGAAATAATTTTTTTTAAAATTATTTTGAATGATTTACTTGACTGATGATATGTGCATGGATGTCATCGATTTTTTATATTTTAAATTTATAACAGCATAATTTTAAAATTATAAATGATGTGTATATAATATTTAAATGCTAAATGCTGCTAAATATATACATATATAATTTTTAGTTCATTTGTAGCTTATCCGAGATAAAATTTAAACACCATTTTTCAATGAAAGCTATTAGAGTTATGCTCTATTGAGATGGATCAATTGAACATGGCCTAGATAGGATACAGTATAATCAACCTTCATGTAAAAGTTTTAAATTGAGCATGGAAACACGTTATGCTGAGTTGGTTGACCGGGTATATAGTGTTCTTAAAATTTTAGTGCAAAGATATATTATGAAATTGATGTGAAGATCTCCAATCTTGCATCAAAAGTATGTGCTTTAACCAATCAAGGAGGATGACAATATGGAGGAAATATTGACATTTCCCTCCAAATTTTTAGATTATTGGTATATTGAGCGATATAGTTTCAAGGATGATGCTCCAGAGCCATACAGTATTGGTCATGCAGAGAATGTTTAGGACAATTCTCCTATAGCCCGTAGCAGGTCAGGACTCCATGGGTATCCCAATAATTGAAGGAGTTATGCTAGCAGTGCAGACTGATGATGTTGTAGTGCAAAGTGATGATGTGGTCAACAATTAGTTCAACACTAATAGTCGGGGAATTGACTCAGATGAGAGTAAAGATCTCATATGAGAGTGCAAATGATGACTATTGGCCTAAACATGATGACTCTGATGAAGAGCCAGATAAAGATGAAGAGCCATATGGAGATGACGTAGTTCATGGTACTGGTTGTAGTTCCATTCTTGTATACAGTCATTCAAAAACTAGAATTTTATCATGACTTGAATTTGCAAGATGATGGACGTATTAGTACTCGAAGAGAGTTACCCTTTTATTCTTAATTTTGGGATGCATCAATGACTGAGTTTCTAAAGGATTATTGTTTATTAGTAAAAATGAACTGAAAAGAGCATGCAAAATTTATCATATCAAGAAGCATCGAACGTATAATGTGGTGGAGTCAAAGAAATCATTTTGGTTATGAAATGTGCCTCTTCAAGTACAGCCTACAGCTGTCAATGGAGGTTGCATGCTATAAAGTTGAAGAAGCATGGATATTTTGAGATCACAAGGTATGAGGTGCCACATTCTTGTTTGTTTAGTAATTTAACTTGGGATAACAAACACATTAGTTCTCGAGTTATTAGCTATGCTGTTTGACACATTGTGGAGAAAGATCCAAGTGTCAATATTGAAGCTATCATAGCAATTGTTGTAGAATAATTTTATTATATGGTGTCATATTCCAAAGTATGGCATGACAAGCAAAAGGCATTGATTGATATATTTGGAAACCATCATATGCTAAGCTACCTAAATACGTGCTTGCACTGCAGAATGCAAACCTTGAAATAGTAGTATGTTGAGATTTTACAGTGAAGTGAGTTCTTCTGCACGTGTCCTAAATTATGTATTCTGGGCATTTTATCCATCCATTGAGGGGTTTCGGTATTGTCGCTTGATGATTTCTATTGATGGAACACATCTTTATGGTAAGTACAGGGGGAAGATGCTTATTGCCACAAGCACTAATGCTGATAATATGATATTTTCACTAACTTATGCAATCGTGGATGAAGAGTGTATTGCTAGTTGGAGCTAGTTTTTGTTGAGGCTCAGAAGGCATGTTGTGAAAGACAGAAGGCATTTGTCTTATTTCTGATAGACATCCATGTATACTAAGTGCCATAGCTGATAATGAAATTGGTTGGTCTCCATCAAGAGCTTATCATTGGTATTGTTTGAGACATGTTTATAGTAATTTTAACTCAATATTCTCAAATATTAATTAAAAAGAGCAGTATGGAAAGCAGGAGCGAACATTAGCTTCGAAAGTTTAACTTTCTAATGGAAAGGATTAAGAGAGTGAATGCAGAAGCTTGGACTTGGCTATCGAAGTTGAAGCCGGAGAAGTGGATATTGGCATATGATGGGAGCATCTGCTATGGTATTATGACACAAATCTCTCGGAGGTATTTAATAGTGTGCTAAGGGGAGCTAGAAATGTGCTAATTACAGCCTGTGTTCAGATGACATTTTATTGTCTCATTAAGTATTTCAATTCGAGGTGCATGAAAGCTAACAAGTATGTATAGGAGAATGAAATAACTTCTTCACTCCTTATATTTCAATTAAGCTTGTTGAAAGTCAATCAAAAGCTAATGAGCACAGAGTAACCAGATACAATATGTAAAAGGCACTTATGAAGTTATGACAAGGAGGTATAGTGAAGGTCTCAGGCGTAAAAGCAACATTCAGAATGTATCACTCAGTGATCGAAATTGTTCTTGTGGAAAGTGGACAATTTATAAATATCCATGTACGCATGTCTTAGTATGCCAGGAGATTGGCATGGACTCGACGCCTCTTGTTGATGAAGTATATAGTATTGGCTTCTACATTAATGCCTAGAATGGGGAGTTCAACCCGTGTTGGCCCAAATGGCAACCCAAGAGGGGGGAGTGAATTGGGTTCTTTAAAAATGTTAACTCTTTGAAAATATTTAGATTGATATAAAGGTGCTTAAGTGAACTAAATTAATTAAAGCTAAGCACAAATGAGACTGATAGAGAGAGAGAGATAAATGCACGGCAAACACAAAGATTTTATAGTGGTTCGGTGTATCCAACACCTACATCCACTCCCAAGTAATACTTGGGTCCACACTATAATCCCACCGATTACAGTCGAGTTGTTTTACAAGCTCACAACTCCAACTTATTGTTTTACCTGGGATCATAACGAACTCAGCTGGTTTTTCCGGACTCACCAGCACAAAACCCAAACCACAAGCTAACCTTAGCTTGTCCCGAGGCATACTACCTCCACTAATTCAATCCCCTGATTAAATTAGCAAACAACAATTTGAAAATAGAGTTTACAATACACACAGCTCCTCAAATGAGCAAATATTCAATTTAAATAGACAAAGGAAGAAATGCTGTTTGAAGCGATTTGAATGCAAGCTTTTCTTCTTTTCTTTTTTCCTCTTTTCTCTTGAATGGTTGAATCAAGCTCCAGCTCTGATTCTTCACAGAAGGTTGTTGTAGAGAAGTTGAGGAAAGGGGGGGTTTTAGCTTCTTCTTTCTTTCTTTGTGAATCCTCTGAAAATTGATCTTTGAAGGCTTTGGATTTCTTTTGAATCTCTCTCCTGAAGATGGATGTGGATTCGGAGATTTATCTTTGAAAATATCTCTCTTTTTCACTTGATTTTTTGATTTTTCAGTCTTACTTTCAAACGAACGGTTCCCCCCTTTTTATAGATATCTTAATCCAAGATTATGTGAGAAAAATAGCCGTTACAGAGTAGTTGATTGCTTCTACACAAAGAAAAATAGGCGTTAGAGATTAGGTGGAAAAATATTACTGTTGGAGTCCGTTCTGACATTTGAAAATCCGTTCCTGATAGGTTGGAGTCGGCTCCAACTCGGGTTTCCAAAAATAGTAAATAAAAAGTTAGTTGGGGAGTTGGCTCCCAAAAAGTGAAGTGTCGGCTCCCGAAACCGAAGGTGTCGACTCCGCCGATATTCAAAAAATATGCTCTTTGTTCTCAGGTTAGAGTCGGCTTCAGAAATCCTAGGTGTCGGCTCCCAAACTCAAGGTGTCGACTCCAAAAACTGACGCAGAAAGCACTTCTCTGTATTTCAGATTAGAGTCGGCTCCAGAGTTTCAGTGTCGACTCCAAACCGTGCCGAAAACTTAGAAATGTTCTGATACTCTCTGGTGTCGGCTCCGGATACTGTAGGTGTCGACTCCAAGATCTGAACTTCAATAATTTCTATTTGAAACTTAATTCTAAACTAATTTTATGTGCCATTTGAGTAATTAAACATTCTTAATGCCTGAAACACTTCTCAAATTTGTCAGAAACAAATGAATATACCCATGGCTTTTGTTAATCATCAAAATCAATAATTGGGTCAACAATCTCCCCTTTTTGATGATGACAAAAACATTGAGTATATGCATGATTAAACAATGAAAGTTTCAAAGCAAATTTTAAGTTCTCATAGTTAAGCTCCCCCTATGATACTCAAATTAACATCTTCTCTCCCTTTATCATTAAAACTCATGTGATTAAGTTTTATTCAATGCTTGATATCAATTAATCAATTTCATTCAATTTCAATTCATTCATTACATATGCATATACAAATATCTTCTCTCCCCCTTTTTGTTATCAACAAAAAGGTTAAGAAAAGATTCATTTATAATATTAACTCAAAATCAAAGTTTAACTATGATATTCATCGATTACTCAAAATTTCATTACAAATTTCATAAAGTTAAACACTTTATTGCATCAAACTTCATTACATCATAAGAAAAACTTCATTACATCAAAAGAAAAACTTCATTACATCAAAGATTCAAACTAAACTTCAGTACATCAAAAGGTAAATCAAACAACAAAAGCTAAAAGAATCAAAATCTAAGACATTTCTTGAGTTCTTCTAATATTTTTCCCATTCCATCACTTTGAGTCCTGATAAATTCATTCAATCTTCTGTCAAAGAATGCAGATGCCACTATGATTTTTTCCTATAATTCTGCGTTGCATTTAGAATAAATCTCAGAATCTCCTCCAATATCTTTGATCTCCTCAAATATATGCATGAGATCAGTCTTCAAGGCTTATGAAGAAGATCCAAGAGTGGATTCAATCTTGCTCACTCTATCATCTAAGGAATAGAACATTTCCCTCAAGCTCATAAGTCTACTGTCTAGCTCAGTTTTCATTTCTTCTTTATGATTCAAAAGTAAAGTTTTCAATTGCTCCATCTGAGTGTCAGAAAAACTAGTAGAAGCTTGAACAAATGAATTAGTAGCTGGTGCAGGAGCTGCTGAGGGTGCTGGGCTACTAGGTCCTGGCGAAATATGTCTCACTGAAGGTCCAGGTGCTGTAGCTCTAACATCAGTTGCTCTTTCATCCAAGTGACTTTTTCTTTCTCAAATTCCATCCTTCTTCACGAACCCCATCCTATGTACTATAGCCAAGCTATAATAATCTGTATGACTTAGGTTTTTCATGGGCTCATTGTCTGAAATAGCTACACCCTGGCTTTGGAATGCTAATGTCAAGATCATGCCATAAGGAAGTGTAGACCTCTTCTTACTTCCTACCTCGGCCATGTACGATATCATCATACCCGGAAGGTTAATAGGTTGGTCGGTCACAACAAAGTCCATAACAAGAATATCTCTTTCCGATACATACTCAAAACAACCAGTTTTGGGAAAGAGTATCCTGCCACAAATATTGTGTAACAATCTAAGCTCTAAGGGCAATTGGTTAGCCCTAACCTCTTCAAAATCAACAACATCCTTGCCAAGCATTTTAGATAAAGCCGCTCCTGTTACTATGAACATTGGCAATGGGTCCAACAACAGGAATATGTAACAGTCTATCCAAAATCTCAGAGGTGAGATGAATCCTTGTTCCTCTCACATAGCTAATCAAACCTCCATCTCCTCTAGATAAATTCAAGTAAAAATCTTTGACAAGAGCATGATAGGTTGGAACATCTAAAGAGCATACATTCTTCCATCCCATATCTTTAATTTGCTTGCCTATGGAGAAGCCCTCAGCATCAAAAAATCTAAAATTCACTTTCCTACCCATTGTAATCACCTTTCCCACTAATAAATCTACCTGTGGTGACGATGGACCTGGAATGGCACTGGACATGGAGGATGAAAACGAAGAATCTGAGCTGGACGATGGTTGAGGAGCCGGACGCCTCTCACTCCTCTTCCTAGTGCCACTGGAGCTCCAAAGATTGATCCCCTCCGCTTTGATGCCATTGAATCTTAGGGAAAAGTAGATTTGAGGGATTCTAAGTTTTGGGAGGCTTGGAGAGAATTTTGGAAGAGATTGAAGACGATTAGAGATGAAAGGGTGTTGACTCTGCCCTAATATAGCCAAAATGGGTCCACAAGGTGTCGACTCCCGCAAAGTCGGGTGTCGACTCCAAGTCGTTAACTCAGTTAGCATCCGAACTGGAGTCAGCTCCGCTAAGGCGGGTGTCGGCTCCAAGGTCTCAGACCGAGAGTGACACAGACGAGGTGTTGACTCCACTAATTGGGGTGTCGACTCCACGACAGTTTCAGAAAAAAATAAGAGTTTCAAGGATCCGAAACTTGTCAAAAGAAAATCAATAAATTTTGGATAAAATCTTTGGAATGTGGTGAATCAAATGGTTCAAATATCTAGATGAATTTTCCTTAGAATCATGAAAGAATTTTCAGGAAATTGATTGAATTCTAGATAGTCAATCTTAAAGGTTTCAAAATCATTCCAATGGGTCACAAATCCCTAACTCTCCTCTAAGATAACAAAATCTCTCCTCACTAAGGGGTTTTGTAAATATATCAGCTAATTGTTCCTCAGTACAAACATAATCAAGATAAATGTCATTATTAGCTACATGTTTTCTAATAAAATGATATCTAATTTAATATGCTTAGTTCTTAAATGTTGTATAGGATTTTTAGTTAAGTTGATTGTACTAGTGTTATCACATCTAATAGGAGTTTTATCAAGTGTTATACCATAATCCTCAAGTTGTCGCTTAATCCAAAGGATTTGAGCACTGCAACTTTCAGCTGCAATATATTCAGCTTCAGCAGTAGATAATGCAACTGAATTTTGCTTTTTGCTAGACCAAGAGATTAAGTTACTTCCTAAAAATTGACATGCACCACTTGTACTCTTTCTATCTAATTTACAACCAGCATAATCAGAATCAGAATAAGCAATTAAATTTAGTGTTGAGTCTCTTAAATACCATAATCCTACATTTTTAGTTCCACTTAAATATCTAAGTATTCTTTTTACAGCAATTAAGTGAGATTCTTTAGGTTCAGATTGATATCTAGCACATAAACAAACAGCAAATATAATATCTGGTCTACTTGCTGTTAAATAAAGTAGAGATCCGATCATACCTCTATAATGCTTTTGATCAACTTTCTTACCATCTTCATCTTTATCCAATTTGCATAAAGGACTCATAGGTGTTCCAAGAGGTTTGATTAATTTCATTCCAAACTTCTTAAGAATTTCCTTTGTATACTTTGTTTGGTTGATGAAAATCCCCTCTTTACTTTGTTTAATTTGAAGTCCTAGGAAGAAATTGAGTTCTCCCATCATGCTCATCTCGAATTCACCCTGCATTAACTTTGCAAATTCTTAACACAAAAGATTGTTAGTAGCACCGAATACAATATCATCTACATATATTTGTACTACTAATAAATCTTTATCTTTTCTTTTCAAAAATAAGGTTTTATCAACATTTCCTCTAGAAAAATCATTTTCAATTAGAAATTTCTTAACCTATCATACCAAGCTCTAGGTGCTTGTTTTAAACCATAAAGTGCGTTTTGTAATTTAAAAACATGATTTGAAATTCATGATCTTCAAAACCTGGTGGTTGTTCAACAAAAATTTTCTTATTTATAAATCCATTTAAAAATGTACTTTTAACATCCATTTGAAATAAATTGATATTCATATGACATGTAAATGCAAGTAATAGTCTAATTCTTCTAATCTAGTTACAGGTGCAAAAGTTTCATCAAAATCAATTCTTCTCTTGATTATATCCTTTTACAACTAATCTAGCTTTATTTCTAATTACTATGCTATTTTCATCTAGTTTATTTCTAAATACCCATTTAGATCCTATAACAGAATGACCTTTGGGTCTATCAACTAAGGACAATACATTATTCCTAGTAAATTGATTTAATTTCTCTTGCATAGCTAACATTCAATTACTATCTTTTTCAGCTTCTTCGATAGTTTTAGGTTCAATTTGAGATACAAATGCAAGATGATTATTGATATTTCTCATTGATGATCTAGTTCTTATTCCTTGAGATGGATACCTATAATCAATTCCTTTGGATGACCATAGGCATATCTCCAATATCTAGGAAGATCTACCTCATTATGATTAGTATAAATAACATCAACCCTAGGAGAATCATCATCTTTAGCTTATTGTTCATGGTCTAAAGATACATCTATATTTAATTTTTTAATATCTCTTTCTAGCAAATTTGTATCTTCCTCATCATCAATCTTTTCTGAACTTGATGCTAAAGACTCATCAAAAACTACATGAATAGATTCTTCTACAATTAAGTTCCTCTTGTTAAATACTCTATAGGCTTTACTAGATGTTGAATATCCTAAGAATATGCCTTCATCATATTTTGTATCAAACTTTCCAAGGTTGTCCTTACCATTATTATGAATGAAACATTTACAACCAAATGCATGAAAATAACTTATGTTTGGTTTTCTATCATGCCATAGTTCATAAGGTGTTTTCTTAAGGATTGGCCTAATTAAAGCTCTATTAAGAATGTAACATGCCGTGTTTATAGCTTCCGTCCAGAAGTACTTTGGGAGTTGGCTTTCACATAGTATGGCACGAGCGATATCTTCTAAAGTCCAATTCTTTCTACTCCATTTTGTTGGGGTGTCTTAGGTGCAGAGAAATTATGATGAATATCATTTTCAATGCAAAAATTTTCAAATAGATGATTTTCAAATTCTGTGACATGATCACTTCTAAGAGACACTATGGTGTTGTTTTTCTCATTTGTGACTTTCTCGAAGAATTTTAGAAATATCGAAAAGTCTCATCCTTGTGAGCCAAAAATAATATCCAAGTAAATCTAAAATAATCATCTACTATCACAAGACCATATTTCTTTCCTTATAAACTAGTGGTTCTAGTAGGTCCAAAGAGGTCCATGTGAAGTAGCTCAAGTGGCCTAGAAGTGGAAACAATATTTTTAGATTTGAAAGAATTTCTAGTTTGTTTTCCAAATTGACATGCATCATAAATTCTATTATTTTCAAAATCTAGTTTTGGAAGTCCTTTAACTAAATCCATTCTAATTAATTTTGAAATTATGTGTGTGCTTGCATGACCTAACCTACGATGCCATAGCCATCCAATCTCATTTACATTAGTATTACTAGCAACTAAGCAATGATTACTAGTAGACAAATTGTCTAAATTAATTAAGTATACATTGTCATTTCTATTACCAACAAATATAATGCTATTGTCTATGGGATTAGAAACGGTGCAAATAGAAGCTTCAAAAGAAACTTTGAAACCTTTATCATACATTGGCTAATACTAATTAAGTTATGTTTCAAACCACCAACATAAAGAATATTTTTAATAAAAATAGAGGGAGTTATCTGAATTTTACCAAAGCTCATGATCTGGCCTTTGCCATTGTCTCCAAAAGTTACAACTCCTCTTTTATCCTCAAGGGTGATGAATTGATCTTGTCACCCGTCATGTGCCTTGAACAGCCGCTATCAAGATACCATTTTCGTTTTAATCCTTTGGCCGCAAGACACTCCTGCAAGATAATCAAATCTTATGTTTAGGTACCCAAGCTTTCTTGGGTCCTTCATGGTTAGTCGTAATGAAAATTGTTCATTTTGGAACCCATATTTTCTTGCTTTTAATATTTAAAATCTTATTAGTTTTTCTAAAATTGCATTCATAAGCTTTATGTCCTTTCTTGTTACAACAATAACATAAAACATCATTTTTAACTTGTTCCTTTATAAAGAATTTTTAACAAACTTTTGTTTCATGTTAGGCCTATAGCCTAATCCAGCTTTATCAAATACAGCTCTTTGATTACTTAATAGCAAATTCAATTTTTCAAAACTATATGTAAATTGATCAACAATATTTTTATATTTATCAATTTCTTTCTTTAAACTAATATTTTCATTGGAAATTGATTCTTTTCTTTTATCAAAATTTCATTTTCAGATTTCAGTTTTTCAACTTCATAAGTTAGTTTATCCTTTTCTTTGACAAGATTTAGATTTTATTTTTCAAAAATTTGTTTTTGATTCTCAAACTTTTGAAATCATTGACTAGTTCATTAAAAGCATCATATAACTCATCAAAAGTGAAATCATTATAAAGGGTTTCAGAACTTACCTCGTTGTTATCGTTTGCCATAAACAAATGTTTGTAACTTCTTTTTGTTCCTCCTCGGAAGAGGATTCTTCGCTATCACTCCATGTTGCAATATATGCCTTCTTCTTTTTTTTGTAACCCTTTTTATTGAGGACACTCATATCTGAAATGCCCTGGCTTCTTACACTCATAACATGTCAAGGGTTCTTTTTTTTTTTTCCTTCTCTTTCTCCCTTTCTCCTTCCATTTTTGTTCCAAACTTTCTCTTATGGAAGGGTCTCCTTCTTTGCATAAATTTCTTAAATTTCCTTGCAAGGAGAGCTTCTTCATCATCATCATCCTCACTGCTGCTTTCTTCAATTTCTACAGCCTTAAGGGCAATGGTTCTCTTCTTCTTGACCTCTTCCTCTTGATGTTGTTTCATGGTCAGTTCATGGGTCATCAAGGATCCAAGTAGCTCCTCCAAAGGTAGAATATTCAGGTCTTTGGCTTCTTGGATTGCAGTCACCTTGGCTTCCCATGATCTTGGAAGATATCTAAAATTTTACGCACCAATTCAAATTAGTATAAGTTTTTCCTAGACTTTTCAAGCCATTCAAAATATCAGTGAATTAGTGTACATACATGTTATTGATTCAATTTGTTCCATGCTAAACAATTCATATTTATGCACTAAAATATTAATCTTAGATTCTTTAACTTGATTAGTACCCTCATGGATAACTTCTAATCTATCCCAAATATCTTTTGCGGAAATACAAGTAGAAATGCGATTGAACTCATTAGCATCTAAAGAACAATATAAAACATTCATGGCTTTAGCATTGAGCTGAGCCATTTTCCTATCGTTCTCATTCCAATCCCTTTCGAGTTTAGGAACTATTGACCCATCTACTACGTGTGTGGGTGTGCTAGGTCCATTAATGATTACACTCCATAGTTCATAATCTAAAGCTTAAATAAAATTTCTCATTCTAGCTTTCCAATACGAATAATTTGAACCATTAAATAAAGGAGGTCTATTTATGGATTGACCTTTAGCAAATGAAGATCAGCTTGAGCTGCCATTTGGATCTTTAACTCTTGATCGTTGGATCAAATGAAAATGAGCACAAGCTCTGATACCAATTGTTGGCCCAAATGGCAACCAAGAGGGGGGGTGAATTGGGTTTTTTAAAAATTTTAACTCTTTGAAAATATTTAGATTGATATGAAGGTGCTTAAGTGAACTAAATTAATTAAAGCTAAGCACAAATGAGACAGATAGAGAGAGATAAATGCACGGTAAACACAAAGATTTTATAGTGGTTCGGCACCTACGTCCACTCCCAAGCAACACTTGGGTCCACACTATAATCCACCGATTACAGTCGAGTTGTTTTACAAGCTCACAACTCCAACTTATTTTTTACCTGGGATCACAAACCCAGCAGGTTCTTGGGTTGCATTACTAGGTTGCTCACTACACCATTATATTGCATGCCCTGAAAGTGCCTCTTACATTGAAATTTTTTTTTTTTTTTTTTATATTTTTTATAATAAACATATTATTTATAGCCTTCATTTTTTTATTTATATATAATTAAAAAATACAATTTTAAGGATTTTTTCTTGGGCAATAGGCATCATACTTTATTGAAGGTTATGATGTCTTTTATACGGGGACAAAAAAAAAAACCCACAGCCCACAACGTCTCGTTCATCAGCCAATGACAAAATCAATGCTTGCTTGCTTTGGTCAGGGACATTAACTTGGCCCGCCGAGGCTGCCCCTACGAGAACGTGGAAAACAATATTTTCGATTAAAAACAAAAGCAAATACCTGCATGGGTTTAAGGTGTCTAAAATTCTCCACGATTTTGGCTTGGAACATCCACGTCAACCAGAAGCAACCGGCGAAGTCTTTTCGTGGCGTGCGCAACCGGCGAAGTCGTTTCGTGGCGTCCTGAGCTCGGAGAGGGGTTGCGAGGCCCAAAAAAGGGCAAAAGCGCAAGCCAACCTCTCCCTCTGCCTTCTCTCAGCCCCCCCCCGCTCTCCGGTCGTGCCACATGGAAGACGAAGTCCTTCATAGGGTTTTGGAAGGGGGAGGCAGAGACTACTACTACTCCCCCACCTCGCCCTCCTCCCCGACGCCCTCCGCTACCTCCTCTTCCATCCTCCAATCCCTACCTCTCCACGTGGTAATCATATTCTCCTCTCCCTGCTTCCAGCTTTTATCTGCATCTGAGTTCTCGAATTCTGACCATCGGTCTTGGAAATTGGGTCGCCGGCCAGTCGTTCGATCACGGGTTCTATCTCCTGGTAAAGGCCATTCAGGAGCTCCGCGAGAAGAAAGAGGGTCATGTCGTCACGGTTGGCATCGGTGGCCCCAGCGGATCGGGCAAAACCAGGTAATCGATCCCTCAGGCTCGAACGATTCCTTGCTTAATCCTTATTGACATACGTTTTTCTCCTTTCATTCGCTTCCCGCATCGCCGATAGCTTAGCGGAGAAGGTGGCGTCGGTCCTCGGCTGCGTCGTCATCTCTATGGAGAACTACCGCAATGGAACTGACGATGGGAATGACTTGGATTCCATAGACTTTGATGCCCTTGTGCATAACCTCCAGGTTTCCTTTTTCCCTTCTCCTTTCCTCTGCTCTGTGAATAAGCTAATAGTTTAGTTTCGTAAGTGTAGGATTTGGTAGATGGTAAAGAGACTCTTGTGCCGTTGTTTGATTTCCAAGAGAAAAGACGGAGCGGTTTGAAACCATTGAAGATTTCTTTGTCTGGGGTGGTGAGCCTCTCCTTTCCACCACCAGCTAGTTTTCAGATCGCGTTCAATGATCATCGATTCCTTATTGTTTGGTTCTCCTGATCGGTTCCTTCTCAGGTTATTGTCGATGGTGCCTACGCTCTCCATTCAAAACTGCGATCTTTGCTTGATATCAGGGTTGCTGTGGTAAGAGCTGTAGCTTCCCAACTTGTACAAGAATTTTTCTTTTTCTTCTTTTTTGTACTCTTGAGCAAACTATACTTGGTACCTCAGGTTGGCGGAGTTCACTTTAGCCTTCTTTCCAAAGTTCGACATGACATTGGAGATTCTTGTTCGTTGGACTACCTCATTGATAGCATATTTCCTTTATTCAGGAAACACATTGAGCCGGATCTCCATCATGCCCAGGTTATTTTTATGGGTTACCTCCAATGTAATGATTGATGTGGTGATTTCATTTCCTATTCTTTTAGCAGTCCTTTTTTTTTTTTGGTTCTTGGGGATTCCTACAGATTAGAATCAACAACAGCTTTGTATCATCTTTCAGAGAGCCATACTATAAATTGAAATGCAAAAGTGAGGTTAGTACATCTTCCAGCAACATTCTTGAGTAATTCTTAGCTGTTCAGACTAATCGTTCCATGCAACTTCTGTAACCTAGTATTATCTTATCCACTATTATTTAGAAGCTTTCTTATATCACTATGTCAATGTAGATGCAATATTGGTTCAAAGTTTATACTTGGCTTTCTCAGAAAACTAATATTGTCCTTTGCAATATAACATGCATTTAAAGCCTGTTGGTTTACCTAGAAGTCCCACCTATGGCATGGGTGCAATTACTGGCTCTACCTAAAGCAAGGTGTTCAGTAGGCTGTGTTCTCAGTTGCAGGTAATTGGAGAAATCCTGATTGGTTACCTGTACACCAGTTCTGCTGATTGACTGGTCATGTAAATCATGAGCTCTTCCGATCTCTGAAGTGGACTAGTCTGGTTACCACCCATGTTCCAACAAACAGACATGATTAACAACTATTTTAACACTAACATACCTATTTAAGCGATCAAAGCTTAATGTAACTAAAAACAAGGTTAATATTCATGTGATGCTAGACACAGGGGTGTAACTGGCATTTTCTTTTTTTTGGTTTTGGGTTGGGGGGTGGGGGGGATGGTGAACAATGTAAGTCAAAACTTCTAGTACAAAGTTATTATTCACTACAAACTAATTAAAGAAAATATCAACTAGCCATGAGTGACCTATAGGGAGACATGCTCTTCATCTTAAGTATTCTTAGCCCCATTTCAATTTAAAGAAAAATAAAGGCAGCCTTAAGTACAAGGAAAAAAAAAAAGATCAAATCAAACATCTTCAAGATGTCTGTGCAGCTTGAAGATACTCAAGAATCAAGAAAAGCCATATATTGCGGCCTGGGTTGGTGATTATAACTAAGTTTCTTTTTGGAAGTAATTTAGAACAAACATTTAAAGTACCAGTGCCTGGATCAGTTACTAAAATGGTAACATATGGACACATGGTTCATCCCTCAATCTTGGGATAACAAAAGTAAAGATGAAATTCTTGTGTTGACATGCCATTGGTATAAGAAGTTATTACCAGGACCTTTCTAGTATAATCCAGCATGGCTGGTAAGAACCAGTACACACTGGTGCTAAAATCCTATTCTAGAAGGTATGAGCATGAGCATGAGCATGCACTTGCCAACAAAAGAAGGGTGTATTGGGTGGTGCGAGGAGCTCACTACAATTTGGGATGGCATTACGGGTGCTGAATGCCTTTCCCTGGCTAATATGTTATGTATTGGGCAGTGCAGGCTGATATGGATGGTGTTGTCAATTTAAATGCCTTATGACCTTTTTATGGGGAAAGAGACAAGAGGATGATCCTTCATGTGATAATCAGTGAAGGTGTGTTATGTTTTGCATTGGTAATAATAACACCTACACCTTTGTTCATATTGGTCAAAAATTACTCTTATGTTGAAACCTTGAGGGGAAGATTTCGAGGAAGCTTGTAGGTGATTGTCTATTAGATTGAACAAAATGTGGTGAAGATAGTTGCCTTACCCCTTGCTTAATTCCTCTTGAGTTTAATTCTTCACATAGGGAGGAGTTAGATGAAAAAAGCTTCACCAAAGTTGGCCCATGTTGAATTTTTATATGAAATCACTTCCCTTTGATTTGGCAAGAAGCAAGCTTTTTAATGCATTCGAATCTTAAGGCTTTAGGTTAAGTAGGATTAAGATAGAATACATGGAATGCAATTTTAGTTCAAGTAGAAATAAAGATGAATGTAGCATAAAAATTGATGACCATGAAGTTCCCAAAAATGATCATTTTTGATGTTTAGGATTAATTATTCATTGGAAAAAGAGATTGAAGATTATGTTATCCATAAGATCAATGTAAATTAGATGAAATGGAGAAGTGTTATTGGAATATTATGTGATCATAGAATACCTGTTTAGTTGAAGAGAAAATTTTATTAGATAGCTATAAGGCTCGCTATATTTTATGGTGCAGAATGTGAAGCAGTTAGAAAATTACATGTATGCATGATAAATATGGCTGAAATGAGTTTGTTGGAATGGATGTATGGTATTATAAAAATAATAGAATAAGAAATGAAGATATTGGTAAAAAAATAGAGGTAGCACTAATTGAGATCAAATTAAGGAACGGACAAGTTAAATGGTTTAGATATTTGCAGCGTAAATGTAGGGATACAGTGATGTGAATGAGTGATTTGATATGTTGAAGGAAAAAGAAGTAGAAGTAAATCAAAAATTATATGAGAGAAAGTGATAATAAAGATTTAATATCTTTGTATCTTACAAAGTATGACTTTAAATCAAGCAAAATGGAGAAAAAAGATTCATGTAGCCAGCCCCAATTAATTTGGGATTAACGCTTTGTTGTTATTGTTGTTGTTGTAAGCTTTTTAATAACCATGCTAATTGTAGTTTGGATGAGAATATATGACTGAAATATTAGGTAGGTGTAAAAATAGTGAATCCTATAACAAAGTGATGTTGTCACATGAGATGCCACTTGTGGGTACTATTTGCTGTTCAATGTTTCATGAGTTATATAACTGCCATTAGGTGCAGAATTTGCTAGAATTACTGTTCTATTGGTGGTTTTCCATCATTATATGCAATTCTAGAGGCATCCACGAGTCTCAATGTAAGGGGCTTTGGAGCTATAAAACTTTATGAACTGCTCTCTTTTAATAGTGAAGAATTGAGTTTTTGAATGTTCTTTGTCAGTGTTATTTGCTGGTGTTACTTCACCCTTTCAACGGTGTGATGCTATAGCAACCCTTGGTACAATTCCAAGACTTTTCTTTTGGTGTGATTTCTGAAAAGTCACTAATTATAATTGATACGACATTGGTGGGGGTGTGGTAAGCTTAGTGAAGAATGGTGTGACTTTGGTTGGATCAGGAGATTAGTTGGTGAGATCTAACTTGTTGTTTGAGATTAGGTTTTATTTTCCTAGTGATCAATGTTCAAAAGATCCATAAATTTTTATTATCTCTTAATTAAAATCCTGAGTTCCCATTAAGGTAGGAAAGGACTTGGTGGATCCAAAACCCAGGCTAGTTCCCTACTTGCAGGTAACCCTGAAGGCTTGAACCCCACATTATGCAACCCCAGTGCAATATCCTTGCATTTTTCTTACTTAACTTGCAAGCTTGTACCATCTGTTTCTTAGTGGAGCCAGTCTGCACCACTTGGCATCAATTAGGCAAGGGGAAGAAGGTGTAATTCACTAGAGCCATACTGAAAGGTGTGGCACACGACTAATGAATTTGTTTGCAAGAACCCAATCAAAGAATTGGACATTTACCTAGGAAGATATAACGGAACTTTTAGGTGACTGGCTGATTGGCTGCACCCAATAGATGCAATTCTGATTTTGCTAGTTCTGCTGTAAAGAACACCCAACAACCTGCCAAGAAAATTATTTATTTTAGCCACCTACAGTAACATCTATCAGGTAGAGGATATCCTTGCAGTGTGATATCAGGTGGGTTTTAAAACAGAGACATAATAAACTAATTGGGGCCTTGAATCTTGATTATTGTGGAGATTTAGCAGGCTACTTTATTGGTGACAATAAGCTCTGCAAAAGGGTGACCAACTAAAACCATCACTAAAGTATGATAGGAGAAATCTTTAGTAGTTCAAAAATTGTCATGAAAATCTTTTGAAGAGCAAATATATGGTCACGTGACATAGGTTTAGAAGTAGAGCACAAATTATTTTAATTATTTTACAGATAACACGATATTATTCTTCAACTTTTCTACCTGAATTTTAATCGTCAGATTTCCATCTGCTGACCTTTAAAACATTTTGTATTTAAATTGCTCCAGCATCCAAAAAAATACAAAATGGAATCCTTTTTCTATTTAGCTTTTTGTGATGCCAGCCAATTCTTGCTGTCACCTTTGTTTGTAATTTGCTTCACATTTATCCAGAATATATTTTAACACTCACCATATATTGCCAAACTTGTGGCTTTTATTCTGGTTTTGTGAATTTGTTTTCTTGCATCCATGTAATTTATGGTTGTAATGTTGGGTTTCATTTCATTTAGGGTTTAGCTGAACTATCTCAAATCGGTTTGAAACTATGGGATGGTTCGGCCTCTCATTTAATAACAGGGGCCTAGAGGCCGGGAGGCGGGAAACACCGAAACTGGCTGTGCTAACCTCATACCGGCAAACCAAACCAAACCAAACCATCTGTTTCGGCTTGATTTAGGGCGGTTCATGAGTTAGAAACCCACTGGTCTACTTGATTGGTACATCCCGTACCAGTTCAGTACTGAAATTTTACTAGTCTAGTACTGAAATGGTATCGGTTGCTGATATGGCAAACCATAATTTTGTCATTAAATTCCTTTCTTAATTTAGCTTTTTAACTTTTGAACAGTCTTTAGATGGCCACACAACTTGCTCATTTGATGGAAGTGAAGCAGAAACTGAGAAGTGAGTGAATTTCAGGTTTTTTACATTTTTGCTTGATTAAACCAGATTTATAAGTGCTTTTGGGTTTTCTATTGACTTTATTTCTGCCTTGCTATGTTTCAGCTATATTGAGATGTACCTTCGACCTCCATTTGCATCTGAAGAAGCAAAGATAAATGATTGGATAAAGGTTCGGCAGAGTGGTATAAAATACTATTTGTCACTAGGTGATCAGAGGATTGTTGACAAGAACTTCATCATTCGACCAAAAGCTGAGTTTGAGGTATCTTAGTTTCTTGCATGTTTGATAGGTTGTAGTGGCATCTATTTGTAGCTTGTGGTTTGGTTTATTTATTTATTTTTCTATTTGATGTAGGTAGGGATGAGCAACGGGTTAGGGTATCCTGAGAACTGATATCAACCTGATCTGATTGGATTGGGTTGGTTTGGTTTTGAATGCTCATAGGATTAGTTCTAGGCCTAGAACCATGGAATCGATCCTGCTTGGGTCGGTTCTTGTTTCCAGAGGTGGTTCCAGGGGTTGGTTCTTTGATTTTGACCCGAGAATCGAACATAAAGTTTTTTTTTAATCGAACTAGGGACTTTAAGAATACTTTGTAAGTCATCTACCATCTCTATTAGACATTTTAATGTTAGATCAATCAACAAAAAAAATATATCTTTTTTATTTAACACAACTAAGGAAAAAAAATTGTCATTATATGTTAGACAAGTGTCAAATGAATAAGATGTAAAATTAAAATGCCATAACCATTTTTCTCAAACCCTAACTGTGTCACTTGTTTGGTGCCCATGCTCTTTCCGTTTGCAAGCTCCAACCTTCCTTTCCCAATCTCCCTCACGCAACATCAAATCTTGTAGCCAAAGTACCTAAAAAAAAGTTAGACTTTGATCAATCAATTTTTTTCTAAAAAGATATATATTTTTTTCTTTTAGGCCTTTAATATTTGAGAATAATTGATTAAAAAAATGATGGGAATGAAATTAGTAGGGAAGAGGGATGGTTGATTTATGATGGAATAAGGGGCTATTTTTTGTTCAATGGTGGCGTTGGGCCTCTGAGTTTTTTTTTTTTAATGCTCTTTTGGTAGCATCCAGCGATCCACATAAAAAAAAACAAAAAAGAAAGCTAATCCTAGCTATTGTTCTTGCAATGGTGGCGTTGGGCCTTTGTTTTTTCTTTTATAATGCTCTTTCGACAACATCCAAGTCACACGTGAAAAAGGAGGGAAAAAAAGACTCAAAGAAATCTAGCTGAAAGTATATGGGAACCACTACTATCTCATGAATCCCTTGGTAGGCCATTCCGTGAAGGCACAAAAATTTGAATTCTTTAATTGCTCCAATTCTTGACCCATCCATCTCTTTCATGCACATCAATTGTCTTATTCCTTCAAACTAGTCCAATATTACATGAATGGCCAAGATCATTCATTCCATCTAAATCTTTTAAAGTCCGGATTGCCGTCCATTCACTTGGCAAACTTGCAAAGACTATGATCTATGATCCATCTTCGTGGGCTTTGACGTCAGAAGTTGATCCACAGTTGATCTTCTATGACTGAATTTGTTCAATGGATTGAAAAGAAAAGATTAAAAGATCCTTTAATATATTAAAAATGAAAAACAAGTTCAAAAAAATTCTAAGCTAATGTTAAAAAGGGTCTACCATAGAACTAACCCAAAACAGACCTGATCGGATTGAATTAGTTCTGCGTTGGTTCTTGGATAAGATCGGTTCAATTTTGGATCCAAAATCGTGGAATTGTTTTGGATTGAGTTGGTTCTCGATTTTGGCCTAAAACCGACCCAACCCGACCCATGCTCACCCGTAGATGCAAGTACTTCCTGGTAAACACCTATTATATAACTAATTGTTTTATAATAAATCAAACATCAGCTATCATTGCCTTCTTGTTTAGTGTCTTGCATGATTTCATTTTCTACAATCTATATCTGGTTCTTCAGAAATATGTAATTATATCATATTTGATGAAAGCCACATTGTAGTTTAATGGAGATGGAATGAAGCTAAAGTGCTGATATTTTAGTAACAGAGATAATACTTCAAGTACATCAGTGGACATACGGAATGGGTACTAGACAAATTACTTCAAGGGTAGCATTTTGAATTTCTTGTTGCAATCATCATGCTTAACACACCTTGGATGTTATGTTATTTGATACACATTTTTGTCTCACATTTCATGGAGTATCATAAATATGCAAGAAGCCAAATTTTATTGTTCTACACATTAAAATTTTTTTTAGTACATTAGGATTGAACATGGTTTAGTTGTGAGGAGAATAGATGACATGAAAATATATATGAGCTGATTTGCTAATTGATATATTATTGGGATCAAGTTCCATCGTATCGGGTATAGTGTGCATCGTATCAAATCGATGGTGTACTGGTTAGGTAGATCGGAAAGCCCCCACCAATGTTCGCCATCGTACAAGGCCAAATTGGGTGGTTTGGTTGGGTATAGGATGGTTCAGTACAGTACAATATGCTAGTATGAGGATGGTATGGGAGGTTTGAGGTGGGTCTGGTTTGGCTTGGCTTGGCCTTAATCATTCAGTTCTTGATAGTTTGGCTAACCTTGGTTGGAATCATTAATGATCAAGTTCTATAGTTTATGAAATCATGGTCATATGCTTTCTTTGTTGCCCTTCCAGTCAGCATTCAAATAATTTGGATTGGAAACAAGATCAATTGCTAGAATATGGATGATGATAAATGTCCATTCAAAGCGATATACTTATTTTAGCGTATATGATTGACGATAGAACATATATTTAAGTTAACTAAATGCAAGGTAATGTGGCCTCCTAAAGATGGTGTGATAAGCTTTTGATTCGGTTAATATTGTGCCATTAGAAATCATGTTCTTACACAATTGAACCTGGCAAATGTTAATGCATCCTTTTTTAACGCATACTGGTTCCTTGTTACAGTCTGATGGCATTCTGAGTGATGCATTCTGGTAACCCAACCTGGCATACGATTGGGTACATGATCACATGGAACAGTATGAAACAGAACTGTTTGTGTTTTGTGACTAACATGAGTACAACTGGCCATATATTAAATCCTTGACAGAAAGTGACAATGCAAGAGCAAGAAACCTGGATTTTAGCCCTTGCTCATACAAGATATATGTTATATGCGATGATGATCTTAAAGGTAGAAGGAAGTAAGATGAATGAGTCATAGTTATTATATCCATGTTGCAATCATACAAGAGCCAAAAGATCATCGCACCAAGAAAATATTGCTTTGAATATGGGCAAGGGGCTTGACCATTTGATAGCTTATTAAATAAGCTTTGAAATGGTTGAAGAATCTAACAAGTCAGACTGCAGGATTATTGGTTCAAGATTGTGGCCGACATGGTGGTAACAGGTTGGGCTAATATCCAGAATGCCTAAGAATCAGGTATTTATCTCAATCATTCTTTTGGTGTTTGATTCGCAGAACACCTTTGTTTAGGCTTTCATTAGCCTTGATTTGAGAAGGTCATGAAAAAAACTAGTATTCTAGTCATTTTTGTTTCTTTGGGCTGGCAGCTAACAAGCTAACTTGGTCGGAGTTCTTTGGGCATAAGTTCCTGGGGAATATGGAATCCTAGAAGTTTCAAGTTAATTAAAAAAAAAAAAGTTAGGCTAGCTTTATGATCCAGTAGGTTTTCCTGGAAATTCCAGCTGCAAACAATTGAAGGCAGATAATTCTATATTTAGTTTTAAGGTTCAATAATGGTTTAAACTTTTGGGTGGAGACTTCCACATGTTATCTTTTTTCTCTTCTCCCTCTTACTTCCCTCTTACCTCGTACTTCCTTTTCTGTTACCTCTTACTTCCTTTTCTCCTTTAATCTATATGTTTTTATATAATATTTGGTAGAAAAAAACCATGCTTTTTGGGCTTAATATTATCTTGTATTGTTAGATATGATTGAGTGGAGGTGACAAGTATATGCTTCATCAAGCATGGATCATCGTTTCAAGTGATGGAGCAATAGATGGATGAAAAAATTCAGGTACTTGGGGATTTGAGTGATAATGTGGATGAACACATCTCTTTACTAAAACTTCTTTAGAGCGTTCTTCAAGTTCCCCACCAGTACCTTGTTCTCCTGACTTTAAATTCAATGTTGAGATAGGTCCTGACTTTCTTTGAACATTACCAACACGAAAGGGATCCATGTGTTTTTTTTTTTTTTTTTTTTTGGGGGGGGGGGGGGGGGGGTGCAATAAGCCATCATAACTAAAATGTTAATCTCTATGGGTTTAAATTTCTGCACTCAAAATATAGGGTTAAAAACCTAAATTGAACCAGAGTTATGACGTTATAACCTGGGAGTAAACTATATGTGTCAGATGTTAACTGAAATATGGATACTGAAGCATTACCAGATGAAATTGTTAGATGGGAAGCATATTTCCAGGGCATCAACTGACTGAAGCCTATAGAGTCCAATACACATCAACTAAGCTGATGGGCAACGGAAATATTGTGCCAGATGGGATAAGATGAAGCTAACCTTGAAAATATATTTGCTTCCTGCAGATTATGCACAGAACCTTTGTATAAATTATTTACCAACTTAAAGCAAAAAGATCATTTTGTGGATCAGTATACTAAAACGTTTTATTCGCAAATTATATTAGTGACTTGAAGCCAGCTTTCTGAGATGATGTACTTACATGTTTAGTTTGGACTGTGGAAATTGCCTATCGCATTTTTAGTCACCATTATCCTGCTTGCTTAAAACTCCTTTCTGTCACATCATCTTTATGAATTAATGGCTTTTTTATCATTTATCTAGCTGGATGGTTTGGATGAATATAACTGTATATTTCTTCTTAAATCAGTTCATATACTAGTTCTCCTATGAAACTCTCTTCACATGTGAAATTAGAATATTAACTCTTTTATTTACTAGTGACTTGTTTGTTGTGAAATTAAATCAGGATATAAATGATTATTCAGTGTAATGGCATTTATCCTGATTCAGGACTCTAATTATTCATTATTTTTTTGAATTGTTACTTACCTTTTCCACAAATCCCTTTTTGCAGGTTGGACGGACAACACTAGGTGGTTTGCTTGCTTTAGGTTACAATGTTGTAGTCAGTTACAAGCGTGCATCTACGATAGTCGATAATGGTCAAATTTTGATGGCGCTGGAGAGCATTGATGCTCTCAATGAAACATTCTTGGTGTTGAAGGGTACAAGTAGGAAGGTATGCATTTTTGTTACTTGGCCATTTGGATCATTTAAATGTTTGGCAGAAAAAGGGATTCTAAAAAATTGCTATCATTGGTTTCATGTTTGTAACTTGGCTAGTTATTCCTACAAATTGTTGAAGTGAGAAAATCCTTTTTCTTGGTTAGCTTGTTACTAATCTGTGTTTTCCTTTTAATACAAAATAGAGCTATAGGTGGTCTGGGAGTTCACAATCCAATAAAAACAAATCTAACCCAACCCAAATGAAATGACAGCTTTAGTGGGGTTTAATTGCAAAGCCAATTTACATTTAGGGTTGGGTATGGATCTTCCACTTCTTGACCTAACCTTGTCTGGACAATCTTGAATAAATGGACCAAAATAGGCAAGGTAGCATTGTAGATCCAGCAATACCCAACCTAAACTATATGAATATATATTTCCATTAACAGAAATTTAGATATACATATACATTGTTAGTTTCTTGGCTTTAGTGACTGGTATTGGTCTAAGATTTCTATAATGCAAAATATTTGATGATTAAGGTCCACAAAACCGATAGGGAACCATACCTGTATATTACTGATTTGGTCTTTGGTTCGGTCTGGCATGGAACACACCTGAAATGGAGACAAGCTCCCAAAATTTTCCACTCCCATCCATGGTATTGCCTGAAACTAGGTGGTACATGTTGTTACTGGGTGGCATGGGGCAACTTTACTTGGTTTGAACTGGTATATACCAGTTTGGCTCATTTTCTGAATCAAGTACCTTATTGGTATCGGTGCCTTACTGGTATGGTTGGTATGAGATGGTATGAGCTGATACGGTAGTGATCATGATGACTAAAGGTGGTTTCTAGCATATCTCCCTGTTGAGGATCATTCATTGTTACCTTATACGGTTAAGAAATTTTTGTTGTTTGACATTGAACTTCATCTTGTACTCATTTTTTCAAATCTTATCACATGTTTCTTTTATTCCTTTATATTTTCATGATCCAACTTTCTTCTTAGCCACTCTTCTTGGCTTGGACAAATGACTAATCACATAATCCTAACTCAGTTCTCAATTGAACAAGTGAAAACAATAAAATTGACAACTTAGAGTTATGAAAAATCTTTTATGAGATGTAATATATTTATTTTAATGTCAAGTTTGATGTATATTGTTGACCCACTCACAAAGAGTTTAACCTTCTAGAGTTAAGTTATTAGTTAATATGGAATCTGATGGTTTATTCAATTAGCTCAGCTGTCTTGTTTTGTGTTTTCACTTATCTATCCATCTGCATGCATGGTGGACCCATTCCTTAATAGCTCAAGTTTTGAAGATCAAATGGTTGTGACTTAACATGGTATAAAGGCTAAGGTTGCTGCAACCGTTGGTTCAAATCCTCTCCGAGTCAATTATGAACTTGGTTAATCTGGTTGTCATCTTGACTCATCCTATTTCTTTTTTTTTTTTAATTTCCTCAACATGTGTAGTATGGGATGCACATTAGAAGGGTTTTATGCTTCATATATATGTTTGATATATGCTAATAACTTAAGCTTTTGGGATCAAGGTGTTATTTAGCAGAGTATTAGAGCTAAGGGTTGTTGGAGGTTGTGAATTCAAATCCCTCCAAGCCAGCTGTTTGTTTGATTGAACCAGTTGCCTTATTCTCTCTCTTAATTTGATACTCAATTCCTCCATATGAATGGTCTAGGGCACACCTGAGGAGGGGTTAAAATGATAGCAAATAAAGTATTTGATTCTATATTTTTTGTTTTGTATTTCTGGATCATTTATATAGGCAATTTCAGGGTAGATTTCATCATTCTATTTTGAGTAGAATTTGTGCGAAAAGGTCCTACTTTAGGTACATATTTTAGTAAGTTAAAAAATTGTTATGATTTGAGTTTGAGTTCTGTGTCTTACATAGGAGTTTGTGGGAATCTGAATGGTTTATTCTAAAAAAGTCTTTGGAGATTAGTTTTTTTTTTTCTTTTTTGAGAAATAGGACAGGTGGAAGCCCTATCCTGAAATTGGGTGAGGGTAGAATTCAAAACCATGTAATTGGTTGCCTCTACCAACAAATGACACTTTTAGTTATTTGCTCAGTTAGAGTCCTATTTTACTTGTAAAAGATGTCATAAAAAATAGAAAAGGGCTGCCCTCTAGATGGCGTTGCATGTAAATTATTTGAATAAAAGATATCTACTAGGGAGGTTCGGCCCTTCATATCGTTTCTCTTTCTCTCTCTCCTCTCTCTTTTTAATCTTTCTTCGATTTTCTTTTGTTTATTGTCTTTACTTTTATCATCTTCACTGTGATTACTACTTGCACTCTTTTCCTAAATTTTAGTTTTATATTAAATTTAGAGCCTCTCATTTAGGCTAAAACTCTTTTAGAATTATGTTTATCTTGTCCTCTATTTTCCATTTGGGACAAAGGACATGAATCTTCTGTTTTTCCTTTTTTTTTTTTTTTGCATCTTACTGAAAATATGACTTAGAACTAAATAGAATGGGAAAAAAAGATTCATTTATCTGACTCCAACTAGTTTGGAATTATGGCTTTGTTGTGTTTATTGTCGTTGTTGTTGTCGTCATCGTCTTTTGTTTCCCTTTGGTCTTAGAAATTGATCAATGCTGTCCCAAACCGGCTCTAACCCTTATTTAAGCCCTTTGGTCTTGCATCATTTTGGTATCAGAGCTAAAGCATTCTAACTTGTTATTCCTTTCTTCTCCTTGATCTCCGTTCTATTGTTTTCTTGTCTCTTTACCCTTCCATCATGTTACTAAACAAGGAGTTTTAAGTTTCAAGACAGTGTTCTCCATCAGCATCTCAAATATTTGAAAAAGTGTTTGAGTAGTTGGATACTAAATTGACATATGAAGAGCCATTGTATGAGGACCCTATAATCAAAGCTTTCCCTTATGAAGAACATAATTGAAGTTCTGTCATGCAGACAAGCCATGATTAAAGAACCGTCAGTTGAGAACCTTGAACTTGGTGATCCATTTGGCATCCTGAAGGTAAAAAATCAAAGCAACGGGGGTCTACAGCAAGGAGCACACATGGAGAGATCAAGCCATAACCTCTTTCTCTTGATCTCTCTTCTGTTATCATGATCTCATATCATCTTTACTTTGGTTTCTGTTTGCACTGTTTTCTGAATTTTGGTTACATATTAACTATGCTGCCTTCCATTTAACCTAAAACCTTTTAGAATGATATTCATTCCTCTTGTCCTGATCCATCAGAAAACCCTAAGGTAGGTTTATTTAACCTTTTATCTGCCCTTAGTCTCAAAAATTGATCACTGCTGTTCCAAATAGAAGTTGGAGATGGCAAGCAATATAATCATTTCTAATCTTAATTGAAGCCCATTATTTGGTCAGCCTATATGCTTGCAAGCCATCCATAACTGCTCTTGACATCATATTAAGCCTGATATATATGGTTGACTAATCATATTAGGCCTGCTGATATAGATTGTTGACTCATTCTCTAATATCTTAAGCTTTTAGGGTCAAGTGGTTAGTTAACAATTGAAAGTCTTATTTCATGGAAGATCATCGGGTTTATAGACAGTTGCAGAAAGCATGTCAGGCTATGAAACATATTTGTATTCAATGATATGTGACCAATGCATGTCTTAGTGACTAAAGAAAAAAAACAAACCATAGAATAGTAGCAAAGTCTTGATATTCTATGGCTTCATATTTTGAACTAAGGTTATGTTACTAAATTACTATATCATTAGTGCAAACATAAGCAATAGATAACTAGAAAGATATATTTTTCAATCACATAAGAACAAGAATTTCAAATGTATAAGTTATATATAACAAACATGTAATAGATAATATGTTCCTATGATTAATATTTGATGAAGTGTATATGCCACTTGTAGATATTGAAGTCTTGCTCGAGTTTGGGCTTGTAAATGAAACCTAACTCTCATGAGCATTGTAGCTTCACTCTATTGGATCACTTATTTAGCTCTCCTCCATGCCTTATCATCTTACCTTTTGGTGTGCGATGGATATTAGTTTGGTCATGTAAATATCATGTTGGCAAAATTTAACCTATAGGCATGACGAGGCTACGATATTGGAACATCATAGTTGCTCAAAGTCTCAGATGTAAAAGATCCATAAGATGACACATCTGATAAAGGATATCCATATCTATAATGATGTGGGCCATAGCTAGCTAGCGTGGAATAGGATTCAGTTTGGGAATCTAATTTAGATACGTCCAAAGATCCTACTTCATATGCCAGATCATCTATATTAGAGGATCCAAGTAAGCAATGCTTATTCAAATTTGGAGACCGCACTTTTCTTAATAAGGGATGATGTAACACCTCGACCTCCGATTTAGTGACATGTTATAGTTCAAACATTAAAAAATGCATTTTAATCTTAGAATTTTATGGTAAGTTTGATTTTATTATTTTGATGAAATATGAATCAAGTTGGCATGGGTTAGTGGAAGATTCACTATTATTATGGCCTTATATAAGTTTATAAACCCTGAAAGTTTAACCAAGTGTCAACGAAAACCTTACAAATTATATTTTAGGGTAATTTTTTTGGCATTTTGTTTTCTCATCATTTCTAAGTTTAATTGAATTTCAAAAATTTTATCTGACGTGAAAGTACTTTAACATGATATTTGCTAAATTAAAATATCTTAAAATTCTTTGAATTTGTTCTTAAGACGAGGAATTGACCTTTATTCTTAAGAAATTTGATTTTGTTGATATTTTTGTTGAATTCAAATGAGTATATTTTTCTTATTTTCATGAGAAATCTTAAGTTGATGGAAAGAAAAGGTTTATGACATGAAGGTGCTTAGCCTCTCTCTTTTTATTTAAGTGACCCCCATACCCCTGTCAGCCCATCCCACTGTACCCCACCCTGCCTTCAGCTCGCCTCACCTTTGAACCAGCCTGAACTGGGTGTTTGGCATGGTTCAAACTTGTATTGGACCGAAAGGAAATTTCATTCCCGATTCTAGTATGTTCGGTTCAGTTCAGCCCAAACCGTCTGGTTCGGTTTGGTTCGGTTTGTCATTTTTTGCATTGAACAATTAAAGGGGATCAAGAAACAAACATGATAGAAATTCAAAAGTTATGATAATTTTCTAGTAAATTTATTCCTCAAAAAGAAGTGATAAATTTCTAGTAAGTCTAGGGTTGATAGAGTGAGAAATGAATCTATCAGAGGAGTTATATAAGTTGCAGTTTGCATGAATTGAGGACAAAATAATGGTATGACTAGTACAACAAAAATCTGAGGAGGTTCCAACAAAGAGACGCACTCTTATCTTTGTTTAGGGATACAGGATTAAGAGAGAAGTACCTATGGTGACATGGAGAAAGGTTTTAAAAACAGTTGTGAAAAGGCTTGCAGTCATATTGTAGGTTGTCTTTCAAAGGAATGATTGGAGAGTGCAGTCTATGAATGGAACCCGATGACTTGGGACAAAACTCGAAGGATATGGTTATTTTTTTTTTTGACATAGTTCAAATCAAGCAGAATGCCTGATATATTAGCTGGAAATTTTGCTTTAGTATGTTTTATTAGAAGAGTCGCCCTTAATTGTCTAACTATGACCTTTAGTTTGGGGAAGCCTTTCTCATTGGCTACCTCTGCATTCAAGAGCTCATCTAATCTCTCATTTCTAGGTGAGAAAGTTCTTTGGTTGTATAATGTTGGTCTTATATGCTGTTTTCTAAATGCTATTTTCTACTAATGGTAAAGAATTAATTTGGAATCATCTTGAATTCTTTTCTTCTTTTTTGAATGATCAGTGAATTTTGGGATTGGCAAAATATCATCCCCCCCTTTTGGTTCAATTTCTTTAGTATCTGGTCACCTTGGAGAATGAGTATGACATTCTCAAAGTGGATAACAATCAAGGATGTTACTACTTGCAGATAACCTATGCAGCACCTGGACTATCTCTGTTTACAATGTTGTTAGCGAAGATAAAAGAGTGTGTTGACTTGGGAAATGCTTGGTTGAGAGATAGGTGAATGAACATTTTGTTTTGCGTTTAAGTGGCAAACTTGCAGTTTAACATGCTTTCTATCCTTTCCATACCTGGTCTTTTGTCGTTTTGTAGACCCATTCCTTTTTCATTTGCTATCTATGGTAACCACCATCAGTTTCTCTTTACTTAAATGTACCATTTACTTTCAATGCTAGCATTTAAAAAATCAAATATGTAATAACCTGACAATTCATTGTGTTATATAATTTAGGTCATTGGAGCAGAAGCTTCCAGGCTGGGTATCAAAGGGCCATGGATCACCAAGTCATATTTGGAAATGATTCTAGAAAGCAAAGGTGTGATGATTTCAACATCTTTATTATTACAATTTCTCTTAAATGTTTTGTCATGATCAGTTGCTAATCAATATCAGGTGTGCCACGTGTCAATACACCACCACCTTTGTCTAGCAAACTTTTAACTGGGAGTCAGGAAAGGACAATTGCTGCACCCAGACCAATACGTTTGTCTACCAGTATGCCTCCCAAGCTTGAGGATATGACACAGCCATGGACTAGGTCTCCAACAAAGTCTGATATGGACCCTGTAGTAACAACATGGAATTTCATTTCAGGTTGTTGCATTCTATGTTTCTTTCTATATATAGAATTTTATGTGGTCTGTGAAGATGAGTTATATTAAAAAGACTATTTGCAAGACCAAATATTTTTACTTAACAATTGCAAGCTTCTCTTATGAAACATTTGCAGATTCTTCTGCTTTCGGTGGTAACCTTCAGCTTGCTCCATTGCCTGATTCATATGACTTGGATAGGGGTTTACTTCTTTCTGTTCAAGCAATCCAGGTGATTAACATGGTGCAAGCAAGAAAGTGTCTTGTATTAACAAAGTCACCCACTCAATTAAATATTACATGAGTTAACTTTAGCTGACATCTCACCTTATGCTCCTTTTTCTCCTCTCTATCAGGCATTGTTGGAGAACAAGGGCTTTCCAGTTATTGTAGGAATTGGTAATTGATGCACATGTTTCAACTACTTGAATGACTTAGTAACATGTTTAAACATGAATATGTAACTATCAATTCTTTTTACTTAGTAATTTGATGACTTGGTACTTAGCATTTTTTTTTGTCACTGAAAATGTTTTCCTGCTAATTGTTATTATTTTTCATGTTATTCTTTTTGTAAAAAAAGGGGCAGTTAGGTGGTACAGTTCTTAATTACCAGGCGGTTTTTGCCATTGTTTGGTGTTTTAAACTTTGTATTTTAGTGAAACTTTGATTAAATTCCAAGTTCGTCTGCAAAAATGGTTGGCAACTTCATAGCAAAGTCTACTTTAATCAATCAATTTGCATGAACCAAATCAAAATACACTATCTAAAAGTTGAATGCTAGTTTCAAAACTGCAGCATTGGTCATTGAATAATTTAATGTATAATATTGAGTATCAAAAAAATAAAAATTTGTTGCAAATTTACAATAAAATAAAAATCTGTTACAAATTTACAATATTTATTATCATAATTAGAACAGTAAATGGAGAATGAAGGGAAACTAAAAAAAGATAAAGTAAAACAAAAGGAACTAACCATGCAAAGTTTTGGAAGAGGAAATTTGAGGACATGGGATCAAAAGGAAAAAGATAAGAACTAAACAAGTATGACAGATGAAACTAGAAAAAGGATGAAAAATATAAGAATGGAAGGGAAATGAATATTTAGTGAGAGAAATTAGAGGAAACTCAAGAAATGATAACAAGGATGAGATGGAACTGAAAATGTCAAAAAAATTGAAGAAAGAAAATGGGTGCAGTCAAATAGGTTTGATTTAATGAGACAATGACAAAAAAAGGAAGATGGAGGGGAGGAGACCAGTGGAGAGAAGGCAAATAAAAACAGAAGGTTTATTGCGCCCTCTGAATTATGATTTTTTTTTTTCATGAAAAACCTTGTAAGCTTAAATTTTTCTTGCATACCCCTGTAAATTGTTGTTCAGTTAGGCCCTTCGCATTGATATGCCATTTATAAATGGTAAAAAATGCCAGTTTAGGTTTAAAATGTTTAAAATAGACTTCTTGGTTTGTGACTGACTTCATCAATGGACATGGTGGCAATTTTGCAAATTAGGATAAGTTTAATGCAATTTATTAGCTCTTAATCCATTTTCATTGGATAAAGTTTAAGATAATGTTATATTAGTATAAAAGTGCAATTTACTGGAAAAAATGGAAAGCAAATTGCAACTTTTCAAGGATATATATACAAAAAGATAAACATGAAAAATAATAAAAGGAGAGAATGCGATTAGGAGAAAAGTAAACAATCAATTTGTTGGTACCGAATGATAGTGCTATGGTAATCATTCTTTCTTTTTAGGTAATCACATTTCTTACTAGGGTTGTTTTATTTGTTTGTAATTTTATAGGCAAGAATTGATATTGAAACTAAGAAAAATTAGTTATCTCAGATGATAATCTACTATATGTTAATCTTGAATAGAGTCTTAAGTCTCAACTCATTGTTACTATTGGCTTTTGAGAATCCATAGCAGATCATAATGCTAATTTATAGAATTGATCCTTGAGCTTAAGGGAAGGTGAATGTAGTTAGGTCTAGTGGAGTAATGAAGTGAATAAGTTGTGGTTTTGCTTTTAAGAAGTGGCTAGACATCAAAAGCACTATATAGTTTTGAGAGGGCAAGGGTAAATAATAAGGTTGGCCACATTTCATTGCATGACTGGTTGGTGATTAAACAGATTGCTATTAAAATGATTCAACAAACCAAGATCAAGAGAATATGTTATTGAAGAAGGGAAAAAAGTCAAAACTTTAGGTGTAGCAATGTGATTTTGTGAAGGAGTGTAAGGAGTTTTATCTAATTTGGCCCATGTATCACCTATTTATGTTGTTATGTGATTGCATCAAGTGATGAACTAAACCATCTCCTCTTCTTAGATCCTCATTTTGAGCAACTTTTTGCAAAGCAAATGGATATGAGCTCATTATACTCCAATATAAGTCCAAATATATGAGTTATAAAGTTGTAGGTCATGTATCTGCCTCGTGTTTGAACTATCTAGGATTGTGGGGAACTTTCTAAGGGAGACTGTAACCTCTTTCATGAATTTCAATAAGATTGTAAACATTTGAGTGTTTAGATGTTTTAAACCTTGAATGACATCTTTGAGGAGCACCATTTTCAAGACATTTTGCAGACATCATTTGCCTTTATGAAGACCTCAACAACAAGCCAAGGGTGGTGCCCTTAAATATTGACTGTTTCCTCAAGTTATGACTCTATTTGGAGCTTTCTAGAGTATTTGGAAGGCTTCAAGCATTGCCAAGATCACCAAGCTGGGGGTGGGTGGCCATATGTCTTCTTTGCTTTGGTTTTCACTTTTCTTTGAGCCTTCAAAGCTTGTGGAAGATCTCAAGCCTTGTTGAGATTGCTAAAGAGCAAAATGATCAATTGATGCACATGGGCATTGCTTATGGCACCCAAAGGCTTAACACCATCTTTGTAGTAAGTGGCCTCAATGTTTGCTTCTTGTAGATTTTGATAATTATTTCCTATATACATCCTTTTTTTCCTTTAGATCTCAATAAGGTTATTGAAGCTGCCTATGTCAAGTCTGCTAAAAAGTAACAAGCATAAATGTGTCGGCACATGAGCAATATGTAAGCATTCATTCACAAACTATTACCAGGTTTTAATCTATTTAACAAAGAAAAGGTACTTTTAGTTCATAGTTTCCCTTATCAGAATCAAGGGAAAGCAACTGAATATTAAAATTCGCCCTTAATACACCATATATCTAGTTAACCTGGGTAGCATTTATCCATCATTTATGCCTCGTGATTGCCAATATAGGAAAGAAAAAACATTATGAGACCTAATGAGGCCTTGAAACCATGCTTGACATCTTTGGACTACTTTGGTTTCCGTTAATTATATGTCATCCATCAATGCTTATATTCTTTATCCTTAGGTTCGCTATAGAATCCTTGAGGAAGAGGGCTTCACTTGTTGTCTTGGCAAGGAAAGCTAGGTGGAAACCAAAAGCCTAATGCTAAGGGCAGAAGTAGACAAATTGAACTGTTGAAGACTTGTCTTCTTTTCATTCTTCTGTGTCCTCCAACAAGAGATCTGAACCATGAACATGTCCAAAATATTTTGACTCCATATACATAACAAATTTGCTTTTGCCATTCTGTTAGATGCATTATCAGAAATAAGTTGTAACATATTCTTGTCTTCATTCTCTTTAATACATTCATCCACTAGCGTCTACCTGCCGTTATATACTTATGAGGCATCAATATATACAACTCAACTCAACTCATCTAAGCCTTTTCCCAACTATGGGGTCGGCTACATGAATCTGCTTCCTCCACTCTGCACTATTTAGGACCAAGTCAACATTAATAGAGTTGCAAGCTTACAATATGCAACAAGGTTATGAGGCATCAATATATACAACTCAACTCAACTCATCTAAGCCTTTTCCCAACTACATGGGGTCGGCTACATGAATCTGCTTCCTCTACTCTGCACTATTTAGGACCAAGTCGACATTAATAGAGTTGCAAGCTTACAATATGCAACAAGGTTAATTAGATTCTGGCATCTGCTATCAGTCCATTCCCACAACAATTCCTCTGTTTTCTTAACCTCACAGGGAGTAGTCGTTCTCAACTTTGGACCAAACTGACAAACTTCTTCCAGCATTAGACTACAGATTTTAAGGTGCACGACTTTGCAAAACCACTTCACCATGTACTGAATCATTTCTATTCTTTATTTGTCCCTCTAGTGATGACACAGGTGGGATGGTGCCATTGTGGACTTCAGAGCAATATATTGACCTCTCTCCTTTATTACTGAAGCTGCTCCCATTTCTCCTCCTTTTTTTTCTTCTTAGCAATAATGCGTCCATTTAGTCCCTCACTTTCTGAGCACTTGCTTTTAAGGAGCAACATCACCACTAATGTGGGCCAAGTATCTCTTCAAAGAACACTCCACTGTTAGATAGTTATACCCGACTGAGATTTTATCTTTCTCGGTTGGTAGAAAGCCATGCTCCTTTCTCATATCTTGTGGCTGTTTAGATTTGCTAGAGCAAGAGGATGACATGAAGTGTGCAAAAAGCCAAAACTTCCCAATTCAAAAGCAAAACATTATAGACATCAAATGCATAACAAATATTAACTTAGATAAGTAGCTCTGTAATGCACCATAGTTGTGTCATAACTAATAGATGAGGCAAAACCATGAACATAAATACACGATAAAGAGTGCAGAGTGCAGACATTTGCTAATTTGTTATCATGTTGTTAAGCTTCAGTAACTTTGTACCATATTTCTTGCAAAGCCATAGCACAAATGAATCTAAAGCCTAAAATAAAGCAATGCTAGTTATTTAACACAAAGTAACGGTAAAATACCCCATTGTTTCTCCTCCTTTATCTTCTTTCTTTACTTTTCCTTTTAGCTTACTGGTTGTGGGCTTGTGGGGAGATTGAAGAAACGAGGGCATAGAGTGGAATGAGGTAGGTAGTGGAAACTAGGAAGAGGACAAAACAAAGCAAATAGAATGGAAAGGGGAAGAGGTGGTGAGAAAGGAGTAGAGAAGCATGAAGAAAAAAGAAAATGAAGTACAAAAGAAAACCTCTATTTGTTTAATGTTGAAGTGTCAACTTTGGAGCCCAGGGGCCACTTTTCCTCCCTTCTCTTATCCCTTTTGTCTTTCTCTCCCTACTTTTCCTTTTTGCTAGTTGGGGCTTGAGTGAGAGTCTTGGTCCAAAATCAGCTCTAACTTATATACAATTGATTGTACCGGTATTAGTTAAAGAAAATTAGCTATACTAGTTCAATTAAAAGCTATTTAGACTGTTATATTATGATCCACTAGTCATAAATGCAGTGCATATTGGCTGTCATATTGTGCTATCGCCTAATTTCTCTGATGAGTCATGATCCAAAGTCAGCTCTAATTTATATGCAATTGATTGAACTGATCTTAATCAAAAGAAATTACCATGACTGGTTCAATTAGAAAGCTTTGTAGTCCACTATATTATTATGCCCTTGTCATAAACAAAATACATATCGGCTATCATATCATGCTATGACCTAATTTCTCACCAACCACATTCCTGATTGCCATGTCAGGCCCATAGAGTTGTAATAGAATCTAATTAGCCATAATGTCAATCATGGGCAATTTTGACAACAATGATTCTAAATTATATAATAGATGTCTTGTTAAGGGGTATGTTTGGCATTATGCATATTATTAACAAGAAAAAATTTGGACCTAAGTCAAGTTGGTTTATGTGGACTTGTAGGATTTATATGGCTTCATCCACAATACTGATGAAGATTTATGTGGTCTTAAGGGCAAAGTTTTAAATTCCATCGGACCAAACCATCCTAATTTTTTATATAATGGCACGCGCTGTTGTCCTGCCTTGTTCCAATACTTGGGATAGGGGATGTCTCAAGATGTGCTGATTAGGATGCTGGGTTAATAACAGGATTGTCCTGTCCTAATACTTGAGATAGCAACCCATTCTAGCATCCCATGGGATGCTCCTTTAGGATTTGAAACCATGGTTAGGGGTACAAATTAACCTTCATAAGAATTCGTAAAATCAAGTAAATTATTAGAGCCTTTCCAAAATTTAAAATAGTGTGTTTGGTTGTTAGTTGCTAAAATCAAGAGTGGGTGCGAGTACAGGACAAAAGGTACTTTTAAATGACTTGAAGTAGCATAGTGCTTAGGATGTGGGTGAGGTTCAAGTTTCCTAAAAATTTTTGAAGTGTGTTTCTCCATGTAGAAGATTCCTGCTACTAAGATTTGGTTATACATTATTTTATTTCTTATTAAATGGTGTTGATTTTGATATTTTCATTATCAATGAACCTTCATATGAACTTTCCAATGATAATTTGATTCATGTTTCTATTTTTTTTTCAATGGAAAACTCGAATCCTTTTGACCATAGAAATATGGTTGTTGAGTTTTGTTGTTGCGAAAATCCGTTCTCCGACTCGGGTGCGCTCCTGGCTCCTGATCCGGACGCCGATTTCGTCGCCTTGGGGGAGAACCTGCAAGACAGTCTGCGCGCAGAGGGTGATGTGGGGGTTGCCCTGATGAAGTCGACATCCGGATCAGGAGCCAGGAGCGCACCCGAGTCGGAGAACGGATTTTCGCAACAACAGATTGGTGCTAGAGGAAGGGCCCTCAAGTCCCTCAAACTTGAAAAAAAGGAGATAAGGATCTCGATCTTGAAGAGACTCTCCAATGGCAACTCGAAGAAAGGCTACCTTTGAAGCGCGGGACCAGGTCGCCTCCCAGAGACCTGACCCGGTGAGTAGTATGGCGCCACCGCCGCCATCGGTTGAAACTCCGTCGCCACCAGCGGCTCCCGTGACCCAGGATCAATTTGCCATATTGGTCCAGCAGGTCCAAGCTCTAACCCATCTGATTTAAGGACGCCATGAAGCTCCCCTTCCAGCTGGTCCTGCTCTGCACCTTCCTGAGGAGGCCGCAGCTCCCATTTCCCCAGCAATGTCTCCTTCGGTCCGCATGGAGTTGCAGACCCCCCTCGTCGCCCTAAGGGAGCTGGGCCAGCCCAGCAAGGGGTCTGCGGCCAAGATCTTCCTAGATCTCGCCGGGCCCAATCTCTCTTCCCGGTGTCTTCTCGCCACAGCTCAACACCGTCTCCGCGTTCTCGCCCAGCCCCTCCTACTCTGCCCGAAGAGATCCGCCAACAGATCCAGAAGATACGCCAGGAGTTGGACGCTGCCAAGCAGGCCCGTCCGCTTCAGCATAAGGCAAAGCAGGGCATTCCCTCTCCAAAAAGATCATGGGGGAAGTGATCCCCTCCCATGTCAAGCTATCCGCCATCGAGCCTTATCACGGATCCACTGATCCTGATGATCACCTCAACAGCTTCAGGTCCATCATGATGTTTCATAGAGCGTCGGATGCGGTCCTTTGTCGTGCCTTCCCCTCCACTCTAAGGGGATTTGCTCGAACCTGGTTCAACGGCTTGAAATCAGGTTTTGCTGATTTGTTTGACGAGTTGAGTCGCCTCTTCATCAGCCAGTTCGTCAGCAGCCGCCATCACCGGCAGAGATCTGATTTCCTCTCCGAGGTTAAGTAGAGAGAGGGGGAATCGTTGAAGAGTTATCTTGGCCGCTTTAACACGGCCCTCCTAGAAGTTGACCACCTCAATCATGAGGTGGTCATGTCCGCCTTGGCCGGAGGAGTATCCAAGGAGGGAGACTTCTACCTAGCTCTAGAGGTTAACTATCCGAAGAGCCTGTCGGACATGATGTCCCTGGCGGACAAATACGCCAGGATGGAAGAATCGAGGAGGTCGGCCCGGGCCGAACAGATGAAGAAGAAAGAGGCAAAGGGCTTAGACAGGTAGCGAGCCCACCACCGCGCTAGCCCGCCTCGCCACCGCAGAACTCCTCTGCCGCCGCCTTGAGACCGAACTCGGAGTTCGGCCCGAAGGTTCGACTGCTATACTTCCCTCACTGCACCGAGAGCTCAGATCCTCATGGAGATAGAGCACCAACTCCCTCCCCCTCTTCGAGGGAATGCGATCCGGAGAGACCCACCAAGTACTGCCGCTACCATCGGGACCATGGCCACGACACTGAAGAATGCTGGCAGCTGAAGAATGAAATTGAAAGGCTCATCCAGAGGGGTAGACTGAACCAATTCAGGAGAGCACCCGAACCAAGGAATGGGGGTGACCGCCAGCTCGAGCCTCAGCAGCCTCCTCCAAATCCTTCGGCTATTGGCCACATCAATGTGGTCGAGGTAGTTGGTAGCCCGTTGGGCCGGTGGGATGATGAAGAAGATTCGACACCAAAGAGAGCACGGACTGGTGAGCTTTCCTTCTCCGATGATGACCTCCGGAAGATACAGTTCCCGCATGATGATGCGCTGGTTGTATCTCTTAATCTAAACAACTATGATGTAAGCCGAATTCTTATTGATAGTGGAAGCTCTGTCAATGTTGTGTATCGATGTGTTTGCGAATATGAAGCTGCTCATGGAGAGCCTCCGAGCCGCGGACTCTACCCTAATGGGGTTCACCGGCGATGTTATTACCCAGAGGGGGTCGTGACCTTGATGGTCCGGGTAGGAACTTGGCCCCGCGTTGCTACTGTTCACACAGATTTCCTGGTGACCAAGCTTCGGTCGCCCTACAATGCAATCTTTGGGAGACCCGACCTGATATCTCTTGGGGCTGCCGTCTCCATCCCGCATCTAGTCATGAAGTTCCCTATCGAAGGGGGAGTTGGTGAAGTTCGAGGAAGCCAAGCTGTGGCTCGGCAATGTTTCGTCACCAGCCTTCAGTCCCAACTGCCCGAAGTTGACGGGCTGGACGCTCGGAAGGATTTTGCCGAGCAACGAGGGGAGCCGGCCGAAGAGCTGGAGGAGGTGCCGCTGAACGAAGCCCGACCCGACCGAACTATAAAGATCGGGTCGCTACTGAAAGGGAAACCCGGCTGGAGCTGATCGACTTTCTCCAAAAAAATGCTGATGTCTTCGCCTGGTCCGCTTCTGATATGCCGGGATCAGCTCAGACGTCCTCGTTTACCATCTTAATGTGGACGAGATGTCGGCCCATCAAATAGAAGAAAAGAAGCTTCACCTCTGAGCGACAGAAGGCTATTGAGGAAGAAGTCGACAAGCTTATCAAGGCGAATTTTATTCGGGAGGTAAACTACCCTAGCTGGCTATCAAATATTGTTATGGTGAAGAAGTCGAACGGCAAGTGGCGGATCTGCATCGATTTCACCAACCTCAACAAAGCATGCCCGAAGGACAGCTTCCCTCTTCCCCGAATCGACTAGCTTGTGGACGCTACTTCGGATCATGCCTTTATGGACGCCTATTCGGGCTACAACAAAATCCGAATGGCGCTCGAGGATGAAGAGAAAACCGCCTTCATAACCGACCGAGGTACTTATTGTTACCGTGTCATGCCTTTCGGTCTGAAGAATGCAGGTGCTACTTACCAAAGGCTGGTGAACAAGGTCTAAGGAGCAGATTGGCCGTAACATGGAGGTGTACGTCAACGACATGTTGGTCAAAAGCAAAGAAGCATCCCATCACATTGAGGATCTCTCGGAGAGCTTTGCGACACTCCGAAAATATCGAATGAAGCTCAACCCGACTAAGTGCGCCTTCGGCGTCAATTCTGGAAAGTTTTTGGGCTTCATGGTTTTCTAGCGAGGCATTGAGGCCAATCCGCAGAAGATCCAGGCCCTTCAGCAAATGGCGCCTCCAACGTCCGTCAAGGAGGTCCAGCGCCTGATCGGGAGGATCGTGGCCGTCAACCGCTTCGTGGCTCGGTCAGTCGAGAGATGCCTCCCTTTCTTCAAAGCTCTTTGATCAGCTAAGAATTTTTAATGGTCTCCCGAGTGTCAGAAATCGTTCGAGGATCTCAAAAGGTATCTCGACTCTTCACCCCTCCTCAGTAGTCCGAATTCGAAGGAAATGTTGTTCTTATACTTGGCAGTCTCGGAAGACGTAATTGGTTCAGTATTGGTCAGAGAAGAGAACATGACCCAAAAGCCGATCTATTATATCAGCAAACTGCTCCGAGACGCCGAGACAAGGTACACTCGGATCGAGAAGTTGGTTCTGGCCCTGATAACGTCGGTTCGAAGCTGCGACCGTATTTCCAGGCACATTTTGTGACGGTCCTGACCGATCAACCCATCAAAGCGGTGGTCCATCGTCCGGAGACATCAGGGAGAATGACTAAATGGGCCGTCGAGCTAAGCGAGCATGACATCCGATACCAACCTCGCCCGGCCATCAAAGCCCAAGTTCTAGCCGATTTCCTCCTCGAATGCACTATCCCCGAGGATGGCTCTGCTCTGGACTCCTCTAAACATCCGAGGTCCCATCCTCTGTGGCTGCTCCATGTTGACGGATCATCCAATGCCAACGGCTCTGGTGCTGGCTTAATCCTCACCAGCCCAGAGGGGGCGACCTTCGAATATGGCGTCCGCTTCTCCTTCTCAGCCTCCAATAATGAAGCCAAGTATGAAGTTCTGCTAGCTGGACTCCGAATTGCCCGAGACCTTAAAGTGAAAAGCTGAATGCCTTTACCGACTCTTAGTTGGTGGCCGGTCATGTGCGGGGCGAGTTCGAGGCTCGAAAGCCGAACATGATTCGGTATCTTCAAGAGGTGCGGGACTTACTTTCCCATTTCTCTGAATTTGAAGTCATTCAGATCCCCAGATCCGAGAATGCACGCGCCGACCTATTGTCCCGGCTGGCAACCGCGGGATCGATGGATTCTGAGTGGAAGTTTCCCCTGAAGATTCTGGAAAAGTCCAGCATCGCGGAGGCTGACCGAGTGATGCAGGTCGAGGTCGAACCATCCTGGTTTGATCCCATATTTAAGTATCTTAAAGAAGGTCGCTTCCAGCCGACCGAAAAGAAGCAAGAAAGCTGAAGTTGCAGGCCACTCATTATGTGCTGATCGATGACCAACTGTATAAGCGGTCCTTCTCCATGCCGCTGCTTAAGTGCCTTCGCCCATCTGAGGCCGATTATGCCCTTCGAGAGGTACATGAGAAAATTTGCGGCAACCATCTGGGGAGCCGATCTTATGCCACAAGGTGCTGCGCCAGGGGTATTATTGGCCCACCATGCAAAAGGATGCTGACAATCTCGTCTGAGCCTGCGACCCTTGTCAGAGACATTCTAACATTCGGAGGCTCTCTTCCGCCAGCTTGGTCCCTATTTCCTCTGCTTGATCCTTTGCTAAGTGGGGGATGGACATTCTTGGCCCGTTTCTCCTCGGCACAGGACAGAGAAAGTTCTTGTTTGTCGCCATTGACTACTTCACCAAGTGGGTCAAGGCCGAAGCAGTTGCCCATAAAATCGAAGCTCGGGCTAAGGACTTCGTGTGGAGATCCATTATTTGTCGTTTCGGCCTCCACACACCATCATCACCGACAATGGTAAGCAGTTTGATAACCCTAAGTTTCGGAAGTTCTGTGAGGAGCATGGAATCTGTCATCGCCTCACATCAGTTGGGCATTCGCAAGCCAACGGAGAAGCCGAAGTAACCAATCAGACCCTACTCCAAGGGATCAAGGCTCGGCTTGCCAGAGCCCGAGACAGATGGGCGGACGAGCTTCACCACGTCCTATGGGCCTACCGCACCACCTAGAGAGTTCTCATAGGCGAGACGCCGTTCCGGATGGCCTTTTGTACAAAGCCGTCATTCCGTGGAGATAGGACTCCCCTCTCCGCAGGTAAAAAACTACTCAGAGGAAGCTAACGACGAGCAGCTCCGCACTAACCTCGACCTGATGGAGGAGATCAGAGAGAAAGCTCGGATCAGAGTAGCTGCCTATCAGCAAAGAGTGGCTCGTTATCACGCCTCCAGAGTCAGAGGAAATCTTTCTCGCTCGGTGATCTTGTCTTCTGAAAGCATCCGTCCCGCTGGAACAAGGAAAGTTGTATCCGAACTTCGGCAGGACCGAGCAATGTTCCTCGTGCCATGGCGCCATCAGGTATACGCTCTATGGTTCCTAAAGCCTTGTCACACTCGAGTAGCTTCCTGAAGCCTCATCATGCCCGAATGACTCCCAAAAGCCTCGGCAAAAGCCGAAGTGCATCTTTTATTAGCAGAACCCTCGGCCAAAGCCGAATGGAATTTCTTATTAATCTTCGAAGCCTTGGACGAAGCCGAACGGCCCCGGCGATTCTGCAATAACAGCAAGGCCGGTTGATTTTTGTTGAGAGGTAAAATCGCCATTGCATTGATGACCGTGCAAAGTTTTAGGATCAACCCTGGCTCCCACTCACTGCGCGGTGCCCTCGAGAAATGAACCGATCGTTATACTTCGGTGGATCGAGGCACCTTAGCCCCTCGGCGAACCAAAGATCCCTCAAGTACGGATTACATCTCTACGCCTCGATAGCCGAGCTATCCCTATCTCTCGGTCCCAGCCCGAGCGATCTCTACGCCTCGCTAGCCGAGCTATCCCTATCTCTCGGCCCCAGCCCAAGCGATCTCTATGCCTATCCATAACTCGGCCTGCCCGAGTGATATCTATACCTCTGCGGAATCAAATCATCCTCACGCCCAGCCTACTCCTTTGTCATACCTCGGCAAACCGAGCCTTTCCATACTACAGCGGATCAGGCTGTTCTCCATGCCTCGGCCCGACTGAAGCATTTAGGCACCTACCTCTGCGGAACCAGAATAACCAAACAAGGATCCACATAGGCAATCATACCTATGCTACTGGGAGCGGCCTAGAGCCTATACGATCGCCGAATCTCAAAGCGCCGGATAGCCCTCTCGACCGTTGATCTTTTAACTAACAAGATACGGATCCCACCGGCCTCACAACAACCTGATTCGAATCAGCCTTGAATCCCAACAACTTTCAGATCTCAACACCCTCAAAGAATCAGGTAACCGCTTATAAATAGCGCAGTTCCAGATTCTCTCAGGGAAGGGGCATTCTCAATGTACTCTCAGCAATACTCTCATGCTATCACTGCTCACCGCTTTCCGCCATTAAAACTCTGCTCAGAGCTCCCAAAAGGGTCACCCTGGAGGACTCTTCAGCGAGAGCCTTCTCCAATATTTTGTTCGTTGTTGATCTCCACTGACTTGAGCGTCGGAGGGTCTTCCGCAGAGGGCTACCACCAACGCCTCTCGCGTGAGGACTGTTTTGTAGGTCCGCCCAGGAGGGAGCCCAATCCGAAGCTTGACCGCGCCCGAGTCGGAGGACGGATTTCAGCAACAACAAGTTTCATAGTTTATTTCATCTATTATGCAATGTTTTCAAAGTATTAGTATAGGTTATGGTTGACTTTTGAAAGGAAAAAGGACTTGGTCTTTTGAAAGTTGCTTTTGAATTTTCTGATTTTTACAGCAATAGATCATGGTAGCTTTTATTTTGTTTGTATGTGTGATTGCACAATATTATCTAGAATATATCATGTTCATAGTTTAATATCAATATTACCTTTGTTTATCCACATGGTAAATCCAGTTGAACTTCAAGTCTTGGGTTGTGACAAGTTGGCCTTTGCTTGGCCTGAACATTCATTAAAGGGGCATCTTTTGGGTTAGGCCATAACATAAGGTTAAGCCATATCATTGTCTTAATCCCCAACTTAGTCTAGCATAGACAAATCTGAGCTTGACCGAGATAAAAACCTAAAGCCTGGTACAAGCCCCATCAACCCAAATCCAGACCTATCGATCCCTAAATCTCAGTCATACCAGAGAAGGGATTGAGGGAATGCAAAGAATGGCAGCTTGCGAGGGTGCTAATGATCTTGGTGGTACTTACGGAATCACCTCCAATTTTAATAGTCTTGTGGTGTTGTGTAGATTGGAGAGGGAAGAAGCTTCAGTGGCCATATCTTATGGTTGGATTCTACAATTAGATAAATAGGGGGGCAAGAGTATATAGAGATGAGATCACTAGATTGAATTGGAGAGGAAGGTGTATGGTAGTCCCATCCTACAACTAGAAGTCACAACACTATCTCAATGAACTATCTCAATGAAAATAAAATGAAGGCATTGAACCTTCGTTGCCCATATTAATTGGTTTAAAACAAACTATTTGCATGTGGGACTTAAACATGGACATTGGTATGACACTCGCATGCAAATTTTTTAAGAAGAAATTCTTAGATATTGAAAGGATTCTTATTTTTATGCATGGAATCTTAATAGTTAATAGATGAACAGACCTAAATTGAGGGAATAGACTAGAACTATGTTGGTACACATGACAAGGATTTCCAAGTGAAGGACTTACTCTTTGTCTAACTTCTTTCTTAAATGGGGGGAAGAGAAGAGCAAACCCTAGCACATCTAGTATGATATCTCTAGCGTTCTTAGGTGCCCTATTAAGTTTTGAGGTGGGTGGCCCTATGGGTTGCTATATAGAAGTGAAGGATGAGGTAGAGTCCAAGATTCTATTATTTACAAGTTTTACACTAGTTTATGTATTTTGGATGCCCTTTTCATACAAAAAATCATATATAAGTAATAAACTCCTCCATGCCCCCTTTTCATACAAAAAATAATATATATAAGCAATAAACTCCTCCATGCCCCTTGTATCTAGATACAACTTTTAAAAGTAAACTTCTGCTTTTTAACCCATATCTAGTATTCATATGCATAATTAGAGTCCTAGGAATGATCACACATATCAAATCATGCTGGAGCATTTTTATGTATTAACTCATATAAGTGATGTTGTCTCTAAGTCAATATGAAAACATCAATAGCATGTCCTTTAGGTTTTTTCAATGCAATGATGGATCTCATGCTGCAAAACAAGTTCTTGCTTGTGACTTATTCATTTGCTTCCTGGCATGTGATTATTATTTGAAGGAGGGGATAGACAATGTTAATAACATGACCACACCAAGGATGAAAATTTGTTCCTGCTTGCTCATTTTGGTGCAAATATAAATGGACAGACCTTCCTGTGCTGTCAAACAGGGGCAGGAAGAGTTGAATATAAGAGATGATTGGTTGCATGCTCTATTGGTGGTGAGAGAAGTTCCTGCTGTACAAATTAAGCCAATGGATGTACTTTTAGCCTGAAGCAATTTCTGGACCAAGGGCTACCACATTAGATTTAGTTTGAATCCTCCAGCAAAGCAAAACTTAAAATAGAATATGAACCCTTGATACATGCTAAAATTTGATTCTCAACACCCCACTGCTAAATGACATACACATATTAGATGGTGTAATAAGGCCACCACATGGGATCTATTTTGAGCCCCACACACTCAATTAATGCACCTAGTCAACCGGACAAATGATATTTTTTGGGTCCGAGTCCTCCCTCCAACCCACCCACCACTTGGTGGTATGCATGTGATTCTTCTTGATTTCATAACCATCCCTGTGGTAATAAGGAATGACAAATATGGCTTCAACTAATTAACTCAATCTCTAACAAAACTTGTAACTGCATCTTCACTGCAGCATATTTATTGGCCATGGTAAAAAAAGGCACAAGTGTACGTGCACAGGATGCAACTTTCTTCAAGAATCATATGTTAGCAAATAAGAACATGTGACCATGTTGCGATAATGACCTCACACCAAGCACACTTGCCTAAAAGGTGAGCAACAAAGAAACATAAAAACATCACAAACACCATAACTGTCTCCTCATTCCCTAACCAAGACTTTACATAAGTTTTTCCCCTGAAAGATCTTGGCTTAGTTGCATTAGGCTCCAGTCATTCTGGAAAAAATAAAAGGAAAAGGAGGCATCGAATTTGAGAAAAGATAGGGATATTTTAAGAAATCTCTTTTGCAGGGGTAACCAGCAATTATTTTGGGCAGCATGAGTGGGCCAATTCCTCACAACTTTCCCTAGTTCTCTTCAACTATAAGAATGTTGGAGGTGTCTATTTTTATCTGTTTCTTTTCTTTTTTCTGCCTCTGAGAGAAATACTAGGGAAGACCACCCACATTAATACTTTCAGAAAAAAATGTGGAAGTTTTTTTAGGTCTCTTAAAAGGAATTTCTGTGGCAGTATTTTTAAGATCAGGAAAAGAATCACCCTGTTCATATTTCTTCAATCTGCTTTCTCAATCTAAGGTTGAGCCTAGAAACTGTTCTCCAGAGCAAGGAGTTGATTCTGCGAGATAGATTTATCTGATGGCTCAGATTATTTCACATCTGAGGCTTTATTTTCCAGATCTGAACCTAAAATCAAGCATGAATTGCTATTCAAAATTTACCTTTTAATTATTATGCAATTCTATACAAATTCTATCTACTGTTTGTTAGTTGTTAGTTTATGGCTTCACTAGCTTATATAGGGTGCACAAATTGTACAATGATAGATTAATAATGTAGGGTGTGTCAATCAATTTTGTTTCTTAATTTAATGATTTGAGTGCCCCAACTAATTGGAGGCTTGGCATCTTCATCTTTTTCTTTTTTTAATGCCATTTTGTATTGCACTTATGCTAATCCATTTTTCTGTGATTAATCCTGGGTTGAAATTTTGTTTCCTTATTAAGTCTTAGCTCTTGATATTGACTTATTTTGTTATGTTATAATTTATAGGAGGTCCAAGCGGATCGGGCAAAACAAGCTTGGCTCAGAAAATGGCGAATATAGTTGGCTGTGAAGTGATCTCTTTGGAAAGTTACTACAAATGTGAACAAGTGAAGGACTTTAAGTATGATGAGTTCAATTGCTTGGATTTATCTTTGCTGTCCAAGGTATTATAAACAATGCTTGCTTTTGAACTTCATTTCTGGTTTCACATCTTATAAAGTAGGAGAAATCTGTGGAGAGAATAGAGATCTTCATGGAGCGAATAACATTTGTCTATTTCAAAATCTCATGGGATCATTCTAGCAATGTTAATATTTAAAAAGGTTTAATCACGTTTCTGAGGGTAAATTCTAATATGGTTTGGAGTAGATGTTGGAGTACTACTACAAAGGGACTTGAAATGGATGGAACATGGGTGTTTATTATAACTAGAGTTGGATGCTTGTGATGCACACTTGAGAATGAGTGGTGAGCCTACACTGCAGGGTCGGCACACAAAGTCACACGTGTGAAGAAATGTGCATAGATGTAGTGTTTAAGGGTTATTTGGATTAATTGGAGATGTGAAATTGAAGGAACTGGAGCCTCACTAATGGAGGCACTTGGAAAGATTACTTTTAATAGGATATATGACTAAATTGACAATGACCATAAACATGACATCCTGGTCTTTGGTGAGCATGGTCACTGAATGTTTCCCATGTCACCGATCTAATATCTTGTGATGCTTCTTAGTTTGTTTCCTGAAATTGTTAGCATGTGCCAAAGGCTAATAGGGCATGACTCCACCAATTTAATGCTGATTATTGAGTTTACATATTCCTGCCAAGGAGCCTTCTAGCATTCAGGTTGCTTGTTACCAGACCCCCATTTTGGTGGTATAGGAATTAATGCTGATGATGGCCTTTTATAGCATATGACATCTTTGATTCCTCTAAATATGCTTCCATGTGATACATCGATCTGATGCCTGTATCATTTTCAACATGCTAATATGGGTCCCAGTCATATTTCTATTCAAAAGACCATAATGATTGTTTCTTCTAATAGAAGGTTATGAAAAAAGTGCCCTTCAAGGGTTCAATTTATGGTTGACTGATGTCTGGTCCATGTGTTTTTTTCAAAACTGCTGAATGAAGTCCAGCACTTAAGAAGCTTGTTAGAGAAGATGACTATAAAAAGGTGTCCTTCAGGTCTCAGATAATGGTTAAAGTAAATGTATCTCAAGTTCCATATAATTCTAAAACTGCATATGGTGCTAGATTATGGAGTGTCATGGAAGGGAATTTTCACAGGACCTTTATTTAATATTCTTAACCACACTAAATTGTCACTTGAGAAGGAATCAAGTCAATTTTCATTTTTTTTTTTTGCTTGAATAATAATTTATCTTCTAGAATCTTGAAATTCCTTTTATTTCTATTCTATATAGTCACAAATTGTCTCTCAGTACTCATAATATGATTCCTTTGATCTTTTTATATGTGTTGAAATGGAAACTCATCCATGATTGTCATATCATAGGTTAAATATAATGTTTAGCATTTTCATCCACTGTGTGCATAAGCTCATGTGCACAATGGCATATGTACATACCATGCTTTGAGAACTATCTTGATTACATAGTACATTTTGCATACATATGAAGCTGTTCCTTCAAACCTTGCTCCTTAGTTGTCAATGGAAGTTGCTGTACTTTCCTTGTAATAGAAATTTAATGTTATGATGCAATTGCAGAATATTAACGACTTGAGAAATTGTCATAAGGCAAAAGTTCCTTGCTTTGATTTTGAGAATTGTAGTCGAAACGGATTCAAGGAGCTTCAAGTTTCTGAGGAGTGTGGGGTGGTAAGTCTCATCACGTATAAGGCAATTCTTTGTATTGTGTGTGCTTATATTCATGTATTTATGCATGTTATGTATACAGACACAAAAGATGTATCCACATAGAGTATTGAAGCAGCATTATTACTGGTAAAACTTGTTAATTTGAAAAAAAATTGTTATCCCTTAGAAGATGGTTGCAAAACCTGTTATTGTGATACTTCTGATAGGTGCCTAGCATATCTATTTACAGTGGTTGAACTGAATCTGTACTGTTGATATTGGCTTTAGGTTTTTAGCAAGGTCTTTTTGGTGTAGCATAAATAAAGCCCTTCTATGGCTTCTTTTTCTTTTTTTTCTTTGTTTTTTGTTTTTTGTTTTTAAAGCACTTTCTGTAAGAATGATGTATGGATAATGCTCAACATTACGTGCTTCTAATGTAAGCTTGAAAGCTTCTTAGAGGAGAAGCTAACTTTTAGCTTTTTCCTTGTCCTAATGCAGAAGGTCTACTTTACTTATATTAAAATAATGATTTTTTCATCACTTAATAGAAGACTTATTGAAAACGCAAAAGAATTAGGTAAACTTCAATTTGACTAATAACACAACTCAGTATATCATTGTGTAAGTCAACTTGATCTCCCTAATCTAAATCAATCTTAAAAAGGTTGAATTCATGAGCTCGATCCGACCATGTTGAAACCTTATATAAGGTACTTGTGTGGTACCTAATACCAAGCAAGTGAAAAAGTGTTTCAGATTTATAAAAGCCCTTTTGAAAGGGCAGCACCTATATTAAAAATAACCCGGTTGAAATATAATATAAGCATAAAAATATTAAGTTCATGAGGTGCGAGCAAAAGTTATAAATTTATCATTAGATGGTTAGGAAATATTTAGTATGCTTGAATGAAATGTAAAAGTGCATTTTTTTTATTCATGAAAGAACGAGAGCTCTATTAATATGTATAGGAATTCAAAAGTAGGACCATTCTATTTTTTCCCATTCCACATGCATAGCTTATATTGGATTACTGTTGATTTCTTAATTTATTTGGCAGCAAGTGATCCTAAAAGTGATATTTCATATTCCATGATGATTCTTAGGAAAACAAATGATAGGATTAATTGAGAAGAGTTTTATTGCCCTGGTAATAAAATTGGCATTTTCTTATCTCATTAAAAAAATGGCATTTTCTTTCCTAGCAATAAAATTGTACCATGCATTCTCTTTTCGGAGATGGACCTGTAATGTTAGCAGAATTTCTAGACTACATGACACTGTTACTTCACAAGGTCATACCTTGGAAGATTACCAACTGGCAAACAATTTAGCAAGCTCTCAACACTCCACCAATCATTATTTAAGATTTCAGTTGCAGTAATTCTGTTCTGAAGTGGTTGCTATTTCTTATATTGGCTAGGGAGCAGGTCAATCCTGCAGTGGTGCTTAAGTATTCTATCTCCATTTCTTGGAGACTTAAGGGAGTCAGAAAATTAAAAATTTTGAATTCATATTACCCTATTGCAAATTAAGCTCTATATATGTTACATAATTATAAGGTTTGCTATAATAAGAACTGATATCATCTCGGTATCAAAATGGTACGATTTGTTTTGAGGCATACTGTACCAAATTGACAACGTATTGATAGGTGTATCAGAAGGTTCTAATTCATGAATCATTCTGGCACTGAACTGCCTCAACCTATGGTACGGGGCAGTTTGGTATGATTCTAGGTTAGTACAAGGTGGTTCGACCTTGTACTGAATCAAAACACTTGGAATGGTTTAGCACAGTCACCCTCAAACTGGGATGGTAGCCAGTAAAGGTATCCTATGGGATGTTCTGCTAGGATTTGAAACCATCTATATAAGTAACTGATATGAACCATAAATATGAATTATTGATTTATATATTGGGTTGAGTTGGGTTGGATTGATAGCTCAATCCTAACTAAACCCAAATTAAGGTTGGGTTAGGGTTTTTAACCCCAAGTGCAGCCCAAATTTATAAAACCTCAACCCAAGCCTACCTAATTGGTGGGTTGGTTGGGCAGGAGTAGTAAAATGGTGTAACTAGCACTCTGAAAGAACAACAAAGCTAATAACTAACTTATACGGTTAGTTTTTGTAAGGGATAAATCAAGACCATTGGTCATGGCCATTTTTGTCGTCTCTCACAATCCACCAAACATCAATTTTATAAGTTATATTGATGTTTTTTTTTTGCTATGATGTGATTACAGTGGAATGACTTTGGTAATTTAGTCACCTATAACTATAACTCTAACTAGTTAACCCCAATAAATCCTTGATGCTATGGTTCAACCCCATGCAAAATTATGTATCCAACATAATGCCTCATGTGTGCTCTGACCATGAAGCCATATAGACATCCTGCACTAAATGATACTAATTTTATTTTTGTTTGATAATGGCTTGTGCTTAAAATTTCTTTTTAATTACTGCAATTTACCAGGTGATTTTTGAAGGGGTATATGCATTGCACCCTAATATACGGAAATCACTCGACTTCTGGATAGCTGTTGTAAGATTTCCTTCTTCTCCATATCTTAGCTGTTCTTATTTAATGTCTTTATTTAATTTGCTTATTTTATAATAATTATTTACCTCTTTCTTTTTGTGAGTTAATGCTAGGTGGGTGGAGTACATTCACATCTTATTGCAAGAGTTCAAAGGGACAAGAGCCGTGTTGGCTGTTCTATATCTCGGAATGAAGTTATGACTACAGTATTTCCTATGTTTCAGCAGCATATTGAACCACATCTTGTACATGCACATGTTAGTACAACAGAACTTTTAAATAGTCATGTTGATTCGAGATCTTTTAGTAATGCCAATTTCTCTGCACTATGTTAACCATTTCTCTTAGTTTTATATTCTCTATTTTATCTTCAGAAAACAATGTAAAAGAGTTTAATTATTTAATTTCTTCTTGCAGCTCAAAATTCGAAATGATTTTGATCCAGTACTTTCTCCTGAAAGTTCACTATTTGTACTGAAAAGTAATAAGCAGGTGAGTTATCATAATATTGCTTTTATATTCATAAATTTTGCAGTGTGTTCCCATATTCCTTGCTTGTTTGGCATATATTAGGTGTCATACCAAGATATGTTGAAAGTACTCGACCCTGGCAAAGTTTGCAGCTCTGTGCAGAATTTCATTGATATATATTTGAGGCTTCCTGGAGCACCTTCAAATGGCCAGTTGGCAGAAAGCGAGTGCATACGTGTTAGAATATGTGAAGGAAGATTTGCACTGTTGATACGGGAGGTCAGTAGACAAAATTATATCTTGTTATTAGGCTTGCTACTTGCATGCGAGATCTAACCTTAATTTATTCTCTTTATGCTTTAGCCAATAAAAGAAGGAAACTTTATTATACAACCAAAAGTGGATTTTGACATCAGTGTTACTACTGTTGCAGGTCTTCTTAAACTTGGGTAAGTTGTATAAGATCCACTGAATTATCTGTTCTTTCAGTCGTTTCTCCCATCTCTCACTTTTTGATCTTCTCTCATTTCTGCATTCCTTTTCTCTATTATGCTGCCCTATATAACATGACATCACCATGTGATGCTGGTTCTTTCGCTTCCCGTTCTTTGACCTCAATTCTCTAATTTATGTTCTTTAACCAAATCTTCTCTCTCAAACGGTATTACATACCTTGATACTATTACAATGACAGATAGGCAGTAGAAGCCAGAGAAGGGAAGAAAAGCAGGGAAAGAAAGTGGAAGTGTAGAAGAGGAGAGAAAGCAGAGAGAAGTGTTGGAGAGGAAAGGAGTGTTGCTGTCTTTGTTTCTGTGTGGCACACAATTTTATACTATTAGGAGTTTGGTCAGCTAGTTGAGAAAAAAAATTGATATTCAGCTTCGGCACTAGATTTTGCAAGCATTATTTCCTGCTTTTCATGGTAGCAAAATCACCCTAACCCCTTCCCCAAGCAAAATCCTATGCAGTTTCAAGGTGCCAATCTTAAGGGTATTGCACAAACTGATGGATGACACGGCATTGGCTTTATCTAGACTGGTGATGGTCAAGTAGATAAGCTATCACACTACTGTACAGTCATTGGATTTTTTAAGTCTCTCCTTGATGAACAAACAACGTCACATTAATTTCCATAAGAGGATCTGCAGGCCTTTAATTAAGAAGTCCTGAATCCTTGAGGAGGTGATGAACTCCTTGAAGAATAAACTATTCCCTTTTGAGAATGTGCTATTCTGAACTTTGATATGTTTCATTAACTCATGGAAAACTAGATGGCAAATTGACTGTTATACAACAGAGGAATAGGTAAGGGAATAAAGATTCTAACCTCAGTCAATAGAATGCAAAGTCATAGAAACTCAAATTTTGCTAGTGCAAGTGATCTGTTCCCTGCTTCTTGCTTGACCTCGATACCATAGACTATTTCTTATTTGTCCAAGTGTACAATATCTAGATGCTGACCTACGATAGGGAGAACCAACCCAGTCAGCATCTAATTATCTGGAAGCTTTTGTCCACTCTTGCATAACACAATATTGCTCAAGCAAACACCTTTTGAGATATCTCAAAATTTGATACATTACCTCAACATGAGGACCATGAATAACTTGGTTAATTACACCCCCTGCATTTAATATCAAGTGTAGTAAATATCAATAATATCAATCATTCTACTAGCATATGACACATATCTACGCAACTAAGGAGCTTCCATTGGACAACATATAATTGTTTCTTGCACCTATGGGAGTCTGTAAATGTTTACTAGCAAGAAGTGCAAACTCTTCAAGGAGAGCTTTTGCTAACTTCCTCTGTAAAAGCGTTGCCTCTTTCCTAGAATGGGCAACTTAAATTCCTTGAAAAAGCAATGAATTGATCCTAAATCTTTGATTTTAAATTTCTTCTGCAACAGCTTCAAAAATTTTCTTTGTTAGTGATAATTTATCTCCTGTAAAGAACAATATCCTTAACATATTAGATAAGTACAATTATACCTGGAGATGTCTTCTTGAGAGGGAGCCATCAGAATTCTTCTAAGATGAAAAGCAAAGAGAGCATAATTGAACTTCATGCTAGGCAGGTGGAAGTTGTTTTAAACCATGAACTGATTTCTTCACTCCACATACAGATTCTGAACCTTTAGATGGAGCAAAACCAAAGGTGGATCCATATAAACTTCTTCAGACAATCTTCATGTCAAGCTGAAGTATGGAACATAGAAGATTAATAGGTATTCAGGTCACCAATCAAACAGAGTTGAGCTTTGGCGCTAGAGATTTTTTTAAATCAATTTACTCCATAGGTCAGGATATGGCCATTGGCTACAAACATGCTTAATAACTCTTGATAGAACCATCAAGTATGCCTCTTGTTCTGTGAGAACTTGAGAGGCATCTCTCTCGGACAGAACAATGAAGTATATACTTGATTGCTTACACATTGACAGCTACTGGTAGGTTTTCCCTTGGAGAAAAGCACTAAACTCCATCTTTTTTCTTTTTGCTTGGAGTGTTTATATGTAATCCAATATATCTTTTATCTAGTTAGGATGTAAGAGTACTTCTTATGAAGTCCCTCGGTAGATATCGAAGAGAGTGCAAGAGAAAAGGACTTGACCATGGGAGAAACCAAGTCAAATGGAACAATGCTACTAATGGGATGAGAGATACAGGTTCTCTTATGATTTGTAAGAGCAATGGATAGATCATCATTACTAATAGGAGTACATGCAGAATTGATGCCTCTACCTAGATCTCCAACAAGTTGGTTGATTCATGGAGAGCCATGTCTTTAGATGCCTTATTCTTCTTTCAGTTTGTGAAGATGATCATTTTAGCAGACTCCTTGACTTGTGATATGTGAGATGGCTCATCGGTAAGTAAATGATGGGAGTAGAGACTATAGTTTTGAAGCCACCTTTGTGAAAATTATCAAGGGAATGACCCATCTCAGAATAATAAAGAATGATTTTACAACAGGTAAAGCTGAAGAGCACTTGAATGAATTGTAATACCTAACAGAGGTGAAGAATCCCTATTAGTTAAACAAGATGCAATCAACACCATATTACTCCCATAAAATTTGGGTACACTTTTTTTCAAACAAAAGTGCATGAGATACCTCCTACAAATATCTTTCTTTATGTAGTTAATTTTATTTGAGATGTGGAAGCAGAAGTTGTCTACTAAAGGATTCCTCAGTCTTAAATATGACACAAAAACACATTGGGTATTCGTTCTCCTTTTTCAGTCCTCCAATTTTAATGTTGCATATATTAATAGACGGCCTAATCCCAAAAGCTTAAGTTGTTATGAAATAAGCCCCTTTGCATGCTGCCTAGACCATTCACGTGGAGGGATAAACAAGTTGAGATGAGATGACAACTGGGTTAATTGCATAGAAGATTGACTTGGAGGAATTTGGTTCCATGATCTCTGACAGCCTCACCTCTGATGGCGCATTACCTAACTAACTTGACTCCAATAGCTTATGCCAAAGGGAAATAGGCCAACAATGTATATTTATCTGAACATATCATACAATATGGAAATTGACACATCAATGGGTTATTATTAGTACAGACATTGATCTGTTTCATTGACAATATCAGACTATTCATGGGCTTATCGATTCAAAAGCCTGAAAAATTGACTTGTTAATTACTTAGGTGTATCGATTCAAAAGCCTGAAAAATTGACTTGTTAATTACTTAGGTGTATTTGATTAAAATAATATCTTGATCGGTTGAAAGACTTCTCTAAGTTTAGATGACTGGAAATGGTTTTGTATTCCAAAAATCCATTAAATATTTAGATAGTCCCAAGTGGACAATATCTTTGGAAATCCATTTTATCCTTTTTTAAAGGTCTAATGATCCTGTATTCAAATGCTAGTTAGCATGGCAAGATGTGGCATTAGCTGCATGATACATATCGTGTTATCATGTGTAGGACTGACAAGGTACCAGTTGTGTGCCAATATGTTGTCATGCTAGTCCTTTTTCCAAGCATGCTAGGATTGGTAAGAATGAGACGTTACATACAATATTTCTTGATTTTTTTCTACTGAAACTGCAAAATTTAAAGCAAAACTTCTGAAATCAAAACTCCACAAACCTAGTCAAAACCAAAATCAAAACTAAGCTTTCAAAGTTCAGACCTTTATGTGTTTTTGAATGCATGCATGTGAATAACTCAAATTATCATGTGAGACCCAGGTTTTAGGTCTTGGCAGGAATCCCGAGGGGGGGGGGGCGGGGGATGTCATAGCTGTCCCATCCTGTTCTTGTTGGAAAGTGGGATTGGGAGAGGGTAGGACATTGAAACCTAGCCATGCAGGGAAAGAAGAGGAAAGAGGAAAGAAAGAAGGGAAGGAAAGAGGAGAAAAAAATAAAAAAAGCAAAGAAAAGAAAAGGAACAAAAGAAAGGAAGGAAATACGGGAAATAAAGAAAAAGGAAAAGGAAAAAGAAAAGAAATAAAGAAAAATTAAAGAGGAGAGAGATGAGGTTACTGAGACAACCATGAGACAGGGTGGGACAATCGGGCATTCCATGTTGTAGAAAAGCTAGGACACCTCCATCTCATGGGATTTAAAACTGTGTGAGACCGCAAAGACCATTAAATCAACAATATAGATCTATGGTATTATATTAAGGTTCTTTGAATTATGACCACATATTTTACTTTGATTCATTTTATTTTTAATATATAATGTTTTTGTACTAGTTTTAGCATGCAGCTGTTTTTTAGCTTTAACTTTATTTGCTAGAAATTTGCCCATGTCATATCTGTTTTGCTATTGAGATAGAATAATCCTAGGAGATGCAAATATACCTCTCCGAAAAGCTACTAACTCCTAAAGGAGCAAGCTTGATGAATGTATTGATCGTTTACCTTGTTAGCTTTGGCTTGTGTATTTTTCATTGGTTTTCCTTTCTTGAGGCTATAATTTGGTTCTCACCTATAGCAAGTTATTCATTTGCTTGCTCTCATGTTCTACTCAACTTAACTCATCTAAGCCTTTTCCCAACTACATGGGGTCGGCTACATGAATCTGCTTCTATCGGTGTCTCCTCTCACTCTGGGATAATCGACAACAGTGGCGACCTATGAAAATCGGATGGAGTTCTACTAGTCTTTATATTGTACACTATAAAGTATTAGTAAACCCCATCTAATTGCCATAAATCACCAGCTCAAAATCCATCATGTTAACTTTTTCTTATACCTGTTCATTTCATTCATGCATTTCATCATAACATCATATCATAGTATCATTTGTCCCTGCTTAGATATAGATTTTTCCTGTATCATCCTCAGGCAGCTTATAAGACCATAATCACAATTGACACAAGTCACACTGGTACACAGATTATACTCAAAATCCTTTTCAGAATAAAAGCCTTTATTTCATTTCATGTGGGTCCATAATACATCACAGTTTCAACTATATACACAGACAAATACATACATGACTCTGTCTACCTTTTTAATATCCACATTAAATATTTCCAAGGTAACAAATATTTCACTTATATAAATACCACCTCCCAAACTGGGACCATAGCTAAGGCCAACCGCCTAGTCCTGTCAATCAGTTCACTGATCTGCAATAAAGATATCAACCATAGAGGGGTGAGACCGAAGTTCCAATGATGGATAACCATCTAATTATGGGAAACATGGAACAAAATCACCATATTAAGCTTTTAATACTGCATAGCATGAATACATCTAATGTACACCCTTGTACAAGATAATAGAAAATACCACATATAGCTTATACTTAAATAATAAATCAACCATTTAAAATACTATATTTATATATTTTTTCCACCGGAAAAGATACCATTTATATAAGACCCATATATATAATGTATTGCATTTAGGCATGCAAACCTTACAGCCCAACCAGTCCTTTTCTTTTAAACACATGTTTACTTTTCAAAACTTGCCCACCGGCATTTTCCTTTTTGAAAACTCTTCCCCACTAGGAATGTAAACCATCATCGTATAAAAAGCCCACAAATAATGCAATGCTTTATAAAACATGAAAGCTCTTTTTAAAACATTTTCCCACAAAAAAAGTAAACCATTCGTATAAAACCCATATATGACGCATTCTTTAAAACCTGAAAATCTCTTTTCTATAGCCCAGCTTTTCTGTATTCATTTCCCCGATCCCCACTGGGATAAATACTTGGCCACTGGCCCCTTTTTAAAATCTTAATGCATGCTTTTTCAACAATTTGCCCACTGGCATCTCATTTTAAAAACTATCCTCACTGGGACATATTTAGCCTATCCGCCCTTTTTAAAGCACATTACCATCTTTTCAAATTTTGCCCATTGGCATGTCGTTTTCAAATCCAAATACAAGCTTTTTAAATTTCATGATGCTGGGCTGTATGCATGCCTCCGAGGTACCATCCTACAGTCGTCCTCCTGCAGGTATACTTTCATCGGGTGTATGTCTGGCTAGGATCCCCGCACTTTGGCGGCATCCCTCACTAATCATGCGGGTCTCCTGCGGTGCCTTATCCCTTAACCTTGGGACCTCGAATTTTCTTTTTGCCCTCTCGAGCTACATAGTAACCAGCTCCACTGAGCTATGATTCTTTGCCCCATGGCTGCTTGCAACCTATCCCATTGGACCTGGTCTAGCATGTACTTACCCTTGGCCGAGGGATTATTGTACGATTGAGTCGCAAGGAGGTGCTGCTGGTTTTTGTAGTGTGCAATGCTTATGCTACGGTACACACTACATGGTGATCAGCCCCATAGCTGCCTGATGCTCTGTATGCTACATGCTTTGAAATACAAGTCCCTTTTCGTTAACATTTCCATGCACATATGCCATAAATGCAACTGAAACCCATGTATCAAAACTCATGCTTTAAAAACATGCTAAATACCCATGTTTAAACACATACTCAATTCATGCTTTAAAAACTTAGGCTTAGGCTCATATTTTATTTATATGCACTATACATTTATACCATGCATATACATACATACATACATATATATATATATATATATATATATATATATATATATATATATATATATATATATATATATATATATATATATATATATATATATACATACATACACTGTTACCATGCATATACATGCCTCTATCACCCATACCTTTTATGAACCTCCTGTTACACTTAATTCAAGCTTAAATTTCATGCGTTGCTTTCAACAAGCTATAAACATTTCCTTTTCCTGGAACTCATGCTTTAATTCAATGCTTTCAATTAATAATATGCACCCAGGTTTCTTTAAATCAAGCTTTAAGCTTATGCCATGCTTTTTATATGCTATACCCATAGGCTTTCTTTAAATCATGCCTTGCCCTAAGGCTTCCTTAAATTTTATGCCACACACTCATGTCATACTTTGCATATGATATACATCCATAACATTCTTTCAATCAAGCCTTAACCCATATCAGGCTATATATATAATATGCATCCTGGCTTTTCTTTTTTCTATCCCATCATAAAAATTTTCTACAAAACAGATGATCATTCCTCAGACTCATATCCTAACCTCAAGTTCTGATCTTTTCATAACTTATGCTTTTTCCTCCATCTTATCCTCTCTTTTTTTTTTTTCAAGATCCATAGTCTTAAACTCATGCTTTTAGACATATGCATAGCCTCAAACTACAAACCTGTATTTTAATCTCCTCCTTAGAAGTCATGCTTTAACTTATGTTCAGATGTTATGCTTTTATTTCATCATATATCCGATTCTTATCTCTCAGGTTAACCTGTATACAATATTTTACTAAGCCTTTCATATCATAAGCTTGTATCAAAATGCTATCATGATGCCATAATGCCATTGAAACTCATACTTTCTTCTTGAAACTTATACTTTTTTCTGAAACTCATACTATGTTATGGCAATTCTATCACTCATAATTTAACATACGGTATAAGTCCATGCTTTAGATTCATGCCATCCACATATATATACAGTCATCCATGCAATCTTCTATAATTCGTACTATAAACTCATACTATATACTCCTGCTTCAACTTATGCTTTGCCACTCATGCATACATATAAACCCATACATATAAACTCATGATTAAGGCTCATGCGTTAAATTCATGCCTTCTCCTTATATTCAGATTCTTGTATGAAACTTATATTCTTTCCCCAGGTTTATATTATTCTACTAGGAAGCTCACATATTTCCTAAGTTCATATCATATCCCTAATTAACACTCAGGATCTTTCTAAACTCGGGTTCTCAGACAATTTCATTCTATGCTTTAAGGCATGCTGTTCATTTATTCTTTTCTTTTAGAATCATGCTTTATAAAAATACACAAATTTAGTTCTCATTCCCCATATTTAAAAATCCTATTTTACAACATCATGCTTAACATAGCACCAATTAGATCTATAACAAAATATCTATACAATGTCTCAAAATAAATTACATAGTCAGATTTGGAACCACTCACCTTAATTGCTAGCATTCCCGACTGATACTCATCTCCTGCGTTCCGATTCCCTAGAACACCCTCTCTGGACCTTAGAAGCTGGCTAGATCTCCAAGCTTTTCCCTTCCCTTCTCTTCTTCTTCTTCTTTTCTTCTTTTCCTTTTTTCTTTTCTTTCTTTCCTTTCCATCTCTTTGTTTTCTTTCTTCCTTTTTCCTTCTCTTTTCTCCCATGGTTGAACTCCTGGCCATGCCCTCTCTCTTTTCTTTTCTCTCTCTTTTTTTCTTTTCTTTTCTTTTTTCTTTCATCCGCTTAAATCCCCTAGGCCCCTTTTATAGCATGACAATTAGGCATCCAATTGGACGCCTAACCTCCCTTGTTAGGCATCCAATTGGATGCCTAACATCCACTTTCTCCCATAATTGGATGTCCAACCCCCACTTACCATAACACTAGATGTCCAATTGGGCGTCCAATGCTCCTAGATTGCAACCCATTAGGCATCCAATTGGTCATCCACTGAGATCACAGTCTTAGAAAAATTTTGAGATAGAGAGAAAAATATAGACGCCTAACTGGTTGTCTAATAGGAATCCTCTCTCTGTCTCCCTTAGGTCCAATGTTCTAATTTTTTTTTTTCCAAGGCCTAAAGCCTTCAAAATCCAGAAAAATCACAAGGCCTTTATACACCACAAATTTTTTCTTCTAGCATTATTCAAGTGGCCAACATGACCAACAACTCATAAAATCACCAAGAAATCTCAAGACAACACATATATCATTTACATTAAAATATTTCTCAATGATTTATAAGGAATAGAAATTATGGATATTACAACTTCCTTTACTCTGCTCTATTCAGGACCAATTCACCATTCAAATTACAAATAGTTATATCTATTTTAAATATTTCTGTTCATGTTAGTTTAGGTCTACCTTTACCTCTATCCTTACCATGGATTGTTATGTTAAAAGATCACTCTTTTTAACTGGAGCATCTAAAGGTATACGTTGTATATGTCCAAACCACCGCAATCGATTCTCTCATTTTATCTTCAATTGGGACTACTCCTATCATCTCTTATATGTTAATTTCTAATTCTATCATTTAAAGTTTTACCACATATCTATCATAATATACGCATTTATGTTACACTTAATTTATTCATATGTTTCAATATTGCCCAACACTCTGTTTCATATAGCATAGCTGGTCTAATAGCGATTTTATAAAATTTTTTTTAAATTTTAATGGGATGAGCCGATCATATAATACTCCCAAAGCACTCCTCCACTTAATCCATCCTGCTATAACCCTATGATTCACATCTTCACCTATTTCACCTTCTTGCTGGATAATTGATCTCAAATACCTAAATTTTTCATTCCTTGATATCTCTTGGCTTGCAATCTTTACTATTTCTTCATTTGTATTTCTACTTCCACTAAAATTACATTTCATGTATTCCGTTTTAGTTCTACTAATCTTAAAACCTTTAGATTCTAAAGCCTCTCTCCAAATCTCTAGCTTAGCATTTACTTCAGATTTAGTTGCATCAATTAACACTATATCATATGCACATAACTTACACCATAGGATATAATCTTAAATATGTTTGATAATTTCATCCATAACTAATACAAAAAGATACAGACTTAAGGCAGATCCTTGATGTAAATCTACGGTAATTGGAAACTCACTAGTTTCTTCTATTATTATTTTAACAGTAGTTATTGCTCTATCATACATATCTTTTATCAATTCTATGTACCTTTTGGTAACTCCTTTTTTTCTCTAAAATTCATCATATTATTTCTTTAGATACTCTATATATGCTTTCTCTAAATCAATAAAGACCATATGAAGGTCTTTTTTTTTTTCCTTATACCTCTCCATCAATTTTCTTAATAAATAAAGAGCTTCCATGGTCGATCTTCTAGGCATAAATCCAAATTGATTATTTGACACCAAAGTTTTAGCTCTTATTCGATTTTCTATTACTTTCTCCATAATTTCATTGTATGACTCATTAGCTTAATCCCTCTATAATTTGCATAATTTTGAATCACCTTTATTTTTGTATATGGGTATTAATATTTTTTCTCTAATCATCTAACATTCTTTTAGTTGCTACAATCTTGTTAAATAAATTGGTTAACCACATGACTCTAATTTCTTCTAAGCCTTTTCAAACCTCAATAGGGATCGCATCTGGTCCTAATGTCTTTGCATTTTTATTTTACTCAAAGCCTTTTTAACCTCAGGCATGCTAAATGTATGAAAACTTTATGTTCATTTGTTACTCTTAGGTTATCACATCCTTCTATTAAATTTACTAAATTATTTGCATTTAATAATTTTTTAAAATAACTTTTTCATCGTTCTTTTATCTCTTCTTCTTTTACTAAGACTCTTTGATCTTCATCCTTAATATATTTAATATAGTCAAGACTTTTTATTTTCTTTTCTCTTAGTTTTGCTAGTTTATATATAGTCTTTTCACCTTCTTTCGTATCTAGTCTATTATATAAATCATCATAGGCTTTAAGTTTGGCATTATTTATCGCTTTTTTAGCTTCTTTCTTTGCATTCTTATACTTTTTAAGACTTTCTTCATCTCTAACCTCTTGCCAAATTTTATAGCTTATCCTTTTAAGCTTGATGGCAACTTGAACTTTCTCGTTCTGCCATCAAGTTTCCTTTCCTACTAGTCCTACTCCTTTTAATTCTCCTAAAACTTCTTTTGCTATATTTTTTATGCATTTAGTTACTTTTTTTCATATTAAATTGTGATCACTATTTATATTCATAGTCATTTTCTTACAGACTTTTCTTTAAATAATTCTAGTTTTTCTTCTTTCAAAATCCATCATTTAATTTTTGGATTAATAGTTTTACGTTTTACTTTAGATTTCATTTTTATCCATATGTTTGCTACCATTATCCTATGTTGTGAAGTTAAACTTTCTTTTAGAATAACTTTACAAATTTTGCATGTTATTTTATTTATCTTTATAATTAAAAAAATCTATTTGACTTTTATTAGATCTATTTTTAAATGTTATTAAATGTTTATATCTCTTTTTGAAACAAATATTTGCTATTGTTAGATTAAACGCCACTGCAAAATCTAATAAGCTCACGCCGGCTTCATTCCTATCTTCAAATTCATATCCTCCATATGCTGTTTCATATCCATCCCTCTGTTTACCTACATATCCATTAAAATCTCTTCCAAATATATCTTTTCTTCTTGTGGTATTTCTTGCATTACTTCATCTATGTCTTCCCAAAATTATATCTTAGTTTGTTGGTCTAATCCTACTTCTGGTGCATATGCACTAATTATGTTAATTATATTATTTTCAATTATAAGTTTTAGTGATATAATCTGATCTCCTTTCCTAGTTACCTTAACAACATATTCCTTAAAATTCTTGTCTACAATTATTCCTACTTATTTCTATTTTTATGTTTTCAGTGTAATATAATTTATATCCCATATTCTCTATTTTGTAGATTTTTCACCTATCCATTTAGTCTCTTATAAGCATATTATATTTACTTTTTTCGTAATCATAGTGTCAACTATCTCTGTAGCTTTACCTATTAGGGTTCCTATATTTCAAGTTGCTGTTCTAAACTGGCTATTATTGACTAACTTCTTTACCTGCACTCGTCTGTAGTGCAGGAACCCTTTCTCACTTATCACCGCACCCGGGCACCGGTGCGGCGCCCCTTGCCCAATTTTTAAAACATCCGGAGGCAGATGCAATGCGCCTCTTAATGGGAACATCCTAGTCCTTTGCATAGTTTGATTTAGTAGATTTATATTTTAAGGGATCTGTCAGAGTTTTACGTTGGCTGTCACTATCTAACGCAACCCTCCTCCTTTATCCGGGCTTGGGACCGGCCTTGGTGGAGTTTGCTCTCATGTTCTACTATTATAGAATAATCCTAAGAGATGCAAAAATAACTCTATGAAAGACTACTACCTCCTAAAGGGGCAAACTTGATAAATGTTTTGGTCGTTTACCTTGTTAGCTTTGGCTTGCAGTATTTTCATTGGTTTTTCTTTCTTGAGGCTATAATTTGGTCTCATCCATTGCAAGTTATTCACTTGCTTGCACTCATGTTCTGCTGTTCTTTCATTTTGTTGTACCAGTTATCAAGCTGTTGCATATATTGAAGCTTCTGCATTAATTTACCAGGATAAAAAGGTGAGCATTTTCAACTGTTATATATCTCTATCTTATCCCATTTATGCATTTATTTACCCATTTAATGTTATGTGCTAATCAATTATTTTAATGCATGTCTTTAATTTGTTATAATCGACATCTCTATCTGGCACATATTTAATACAGGGTAGGCCCACCACTATCTGAAGATTCTGTTTGATATTATCTTTTAATACCTTCAATAAATCTTTTTGGAACTAATCAACTAATCTACAGATTTCATTTGCTATCATCTCAGATTTTACACTGAAAATCCATGGATTATACCAACAAATACCAGTGTTTTGTTATTTTTTGGAACCATCCCTGTAGGTTTTAAACGCCATCGCTTGTTTGTCCTACAAAAGACTCTGTAATCATTGCCTTTGTTTTGCAAATTACTTTGCTTTATTATTTAATTAAGCCTCTCACTTAATTGAGGGTTATGATTTCTCTATTATGTGGCCAAGTTTCATGGTAGAATTTCTGTTTGGCTCTTTGTTTTATAATCATTTCCAGAAAGCATGATTGGACTTTTCTATATGAAACCCTCGCCTTCCTCGCACTTCATTGTTTTCTTTCCAACTCTAGGGAAATCTTGGGGATACTCTCCTATGGCACTAATTTGTTGTTGAAAGTGATTGTCTGCTAAAGCCATCTTTTGCATGACCTATTAAGGTATAGCCCTTGAGCTTATATAAAGTAGCCTAATCTCAACTTAGTTGAGTGATCCTATGAGCTTTTATTTTAACTTGTTTTAAAACCCTTGGATCCACTTGCCTGACCCTATTGTCATATGTTCTTCACCACTTGGACATCAACATAACTGTTTCGTCCATTACTGATATCAGCACTGCATTAGGGGACCAACTATTATTTCCTCTGGGACCAAGGACTACCCTGCCTAGGGGTTTCCATTGGAGGAAGAAAAACTGCAGAACCACCTCAAGCTTTAACTTTTTTCCTCCTATCCTGTCTCTCCTTTTCCATGCCTGAAGTGAGTGATTTGAAAACACTTACATGTGTGAGCAACATCAATTCTTGCAAAGATGTGTTGAGAATACACATATCTGATGTCATGCCGTTGGTTAATAGATATGCAACTATGAGGTCCCTCTCCTTGTGTTTTTAAAATCAGTTTCTAAGGTCATTCTCTTTTCACTCGTTCATGTTTGCAAAAAATATTATGCATGCTATTTCTTTTTCTTTAGACACATTTGAGTCTCCTAGCTGCTTATCCTATCCTTTTTCTCTTTTTCAAAATACTAGCAAATAGGAACATGCAGTGCATGTTGGGATTAAAAAAAAAAAGAAGTAAACCAAAAAAATGAAAAATCGAAAGATAAAATGAAAAAACATGAAAGGCCAAAAACAAAACATAATAAACAAATATTAGAAAATAAAGAATGTGAAATATAATAAAAAATCATTAAAACGAAATTAGAACTGAAAATTTTAAGAAGGGGGTTGACAAGAGAGATGATGAGAGTTCTATGAAGGGAAAGGCTGAAGTAAGGTAAAAAGGTTTTTTATTATCCCTATCTATCTACTCCACCAAGAATCCTAGTTCTGCTCTCCTTTGCATTTTTTAATGAGTGGATGGTATTTGGAGTTAAAAGAGAGGTATTTTGGGAGAAAATTGACACAATTTAAATGAATTCCAAAATTCAAAGTTCTTGTATAGTTGAGGCAAAGCCTACCAAATTTTTGGATGGTCATTCAAAGTTTTCATGGCTCACCTCTCAAAAATGTGACACCAAATTGTACAAGGTGGATGTCACATGGATTTGTTGCTCATAAAATGTTAGTAAATTTTACTGGATCGTTTCTATTTTATTCTCCAGTCAAAGAGATGGTGTAAGTGTTATTAAGGCAAGGTCTGCAAAGCTTTTTTTTTTTTCTTGGATCAAATTCAGCAAGTTGGCCCTATGTTAGAAGACATGCTGGTCAAAAAAATAAATCCAGTAGGAGATCTTATGTTAAAATGATTGAGTTTTATGGAGACAAAGAAGATGTTCTAAGGAGTGCCTCTCTTTTTTTCATGGATTCAAAAATATCCAGAGCAAGATGGTACAGCTGATGCTGTACTGTTTTGATGCGGAGCCAACATTGTTTTGGGTGTTGGGATGCCAAAACTCTGTTATGTGTTGGCGTATAAGTTCATACTTGATATATACACAGGTGCTGGGATGCCAACACCGTTTTGAAGCTACATGTTTTGGCATACACCATCAATACCAGTATTGTGATGCTCTAATGGAAAAAAGATACAGGGTTTGGTATCAATATTTAGGACCTTGCTTCTTTTTTGTTTGGTATGTATTCCAAGAATGATCAACAAAGTGCCTCTGAGACATTGTTCCTTAGAAGGTTCATTGTTAATCATTTCTTATGTTAGACGTACTAAACTAAATATATGGAGGAAGATCTCCTATTGATACTACTTATTTAAATAGAAAAACCTATAAAACTCAACTTTGACCTGAAGAGAATCTTACTATGAAATATTAGACATTTAATGGTTGATCCAGCCTTAAATCATGTCTTTTTGGGTATTACAAATTTATAAAATAAACTACATTGTGGCTTGGTCATTCTCATCTTATCAACCAAAGATGATCTAAAATACTCAGTGTGAGAGTTAAACACTCAATTTTGTTGTAACCGATGAGATATGCTCTGGTTATTGAGTCACTCCTAAAATAATGTCCTATGCTGATCCTAAATTTTTAAAATCCAGAGGAAAACAACACATTGCACCGTCAACTAGAAAAAGAAAAAGAAAAGGAAAGAAAAGAAAAATAATAATGAATAGAATATTAATTATTCAAGCAATACATATGCATACCATCAAAGATGAAAATATACTATAAATATATTAAAATGCTAAAAGTAGAGAGCAATTGATCCAGAATTTAACATGTTAAATTTCTTTTACTATTGTTTGCCGCATGCAATGCATGCAAGGTGGAGACGGACAACACCCTTGAGAGCTTCATTCCCATGGTTGTAAGTTTGCTTTTAATAATAGAAATAGATATTGCAATTCAACTCAACTCAACTCATCTAAGCCTTTTCCCAACTACATGGGGCCGGCTACATGAATCTTCCTCCACTCTGCTCTATTCAGGACTTAGTCAACACACATCCTAGCCCTTCGCATGGTTTGATTTAGTAGATTCGTGTTTTAAGGGATCTGACGAGTTTTATGCTGGCTATTAGCTACTTAACACAACCCTCCTTTACTCGAGCTTGGGACCGGCCTTGGCGGGTTAGAAATAGATATTGCAATTGATAATTTAAAATTGATAAATTTAGTTTTCTTATAAAACATTTTCTATTCCATCAGTTATTTTATAGATCACCTATGTTGTATTGATGTCCGCTATAACTAAAATTTATACTAGCACCAACATGGGTTTGTCAGATCCTAGTAGTTTTTGCCTTTGTCTAAGATGATCTCTTACACTCTATTCTAAATCTTGCATCCTTATCCATGCTAGATGAAAATATTTTCCTATTGAACTTTAGCATTTTATGTCATATTTGTTACTAGCTCTCAGCATATGGGGGTAAGGCTGCATGCATCTAACCCTCCTTAGATCCATGGTGAAAGAAGCCTCATGCATCGAGACACCCCTTTACTTGTTACTACCTCTTATGAGAACATTACTCATTGTTTGAAAGTGTGTGCTGTCTGCAATAGTTCTTGTCTGTAATCATTTTTGTTTCGACATGTCTCTAGATACTTGTTGAGGTTGATCATCTACAAGCTGCTCCCAATCCTTACCTTCAAATAAAAGGAACCAATAAGGAAATAGTTGCAGCGGCTGCTTCAACTCTTAGTTTGGATGGTTCATACACGACCAAGGTTTGCTTCTGAAAAATGGCTGGTGAATGCATATTGATTATATTGCATCAAATTATCTTTTCATAATGTCATCTTCCTCTTCTCTTCGGACACTTGTAGCGGTCAAGAATGATACTTGATAACTGCATTTTTTTTCATATTTTGTAGAGTTATCTCCAATTATTCTAGAAAGTTTGTTAGCTTTTGAAAAAATTCTTCTGGAATTCATAATCAACAAGCCGCAAGACTGCAGGAACTAGTGGAATTCATTCAATCTCAGGTTGGTAACATTTAATCTACTATATATTATGCCTATTATTGTGACCATTTGCAGTTCATCAGAGACTATCTAATCAATCTACTATGGTTTCTGCTAATTGTATTTTGCCATGCTTATCTGCCAAGTTGTTGTGTTCTCATGATCATTATAATAATTGAGATTATGCATGACTTAAAATTTCACTTGTGCTACTTGCCTTTTACATGTAAGATGGTCTTCACCATTCTGTTCCATGAATTGTGGACGCATGTTTTGTTATTAGTTTTTTTTTTTTAATGAGCATGGTATATTCTATTTCTGATGGCATATTTGTTTGCACCATAAGATTAAGTGCCTATTTGGGACAGGCTGGGAACAGAGGGAGGGTAGGGGATTGTGGGGTCCAATGCCCACGGGATCAGAAAAAAATACATTGAACTTGTCCCACCTAATTCTCCCAACCAGGCCCAGGTGTATTAGTTCTCCACTAGAGTCTATGAAATTATGAACGTCTATAATTATTTTTTAAATCCAAATTTTGTTTCTGTTTGCAAATAAAACAGATCCAGTCAGTAAAAAATTGCAATGATGCAATTTGCAAAGAAATTGAGTGTTTTTAAATATGATGAAACTAGGACAAAGGTTGTAAGAAATGGATATCTCACTTGTAACCCCAAAATCCTAACCTTTGTCAATCACATTTTTGTACTGCCATGAGATGTCATGTCCTCACTGCTTATACGGTTCTCTCTCTTTAATGCTTATGCTTCACTACATACCAAAGTAGTATGTCAACATTACACTACATTGTGTAATATATTAGCATGACAAATTGTTACTGTTAGAACTTAGAAGTATATGTGGACTTGTATATCAGTTTGATGAAATATAAGTAAATCCTATTTGAAAATGCAATGCTTTTACTCAAGTTGTTTTCTTAGATGTATTGTCATATTTGTGCTTACTGCTGTTTAAGAATGTGAATTGAAAGGCTTCCTCGGTGCCTCTAAGGCAAGGTGACACCCAATTACCTCTCTTAGGATTTGTGCAACTCATCCAAGGGGCCTAGCCCTAGGTCATCAGCTCAACATTTTGTGGTTTGGGATCCTTATAGTTCAGGACTAATGCAAGACTACCTCAGGGAACCCTAATATGCAATGCCACACACGAAGTCCTGCTCCTTTTGTGCTAGACTATATCCTTTCCCTTGTTTATCTAGTGGATCATGGATACAACTAAATCACCCAACACAAGCACTAGGTAAAAACAAGCACTAGGTGTTTTCAGTAAGCTGTCAAAGCATAAACCATAGCCATGATTCATGGACAACCCTCTGTAGGGTTGGTTATGGGCCAGGCCCGAACTTGGGTTCGATATGTCTGGTCCGAGCCCAATCCAATAGATACATACATACATACACATACATATGTATGTGTGTGTGTCTAATGTAAAAGCACTCCTTGCTGGGGTGGTTAAGCTGTTTTGCTTATAACCTCGGGAATATGGATTCGACCTTCAATGTTTTAAGAGAAAACCATTATATATATATATATATATATATATATATATATATATTCGAGTTGGGTCCTGCCGGGTTTGATTTTTTTTAAGTTTAGGCCTAGTTCGAAATTTGAACAAGCCTAAAAGATCGAGCCCATTCTAGTTCTATGAGCTAAAAAATTTGGCCCGAGCCCTGAAATTTTTCGTGCTAGCCCATGTGCCCAGCCCAGGCTAACCCCTGCTCCTCAGGCAGCATAACTATGCCATATACCATCTGCCTTTTCCATGGACAAAAATCAACTTGTCTAAGTTTAGTACTTTAGCAAATCACAATAGCCTTGGATCAAACTTCAGGTAGGACAATGTGTAACAGCCATGCCCAGCCAAAGCATCGATCGAATTGCTGAATAGCCTCTAAGAGTTTAGTTTCCAGAAAACAACAGATTATTGGCTTATGAAGTCTTAGTAATCCATTCGTTGCCAACCAATATGAGGGCTTTGATACCCTGACCAGTTCATAACATTCTCATGTTTGTGTAGATCAGCTAGAGTGCACGAAGATCATCACCGCCCTGTGAAGTTCCTATCAAATTGGGAATTTTTTGCAGGTTGAATGTGAAGGACTGGTCTCCATGATCATAATACAATATGATTAGGGACTCAATCTTTGAAGGTGGTGGTCCCATCACTTGCTGTACAGATACTAAAGCAACTGCTGGACCTGGAGGACCATAACCTAGGTTGTTGACCGGGGAACCCATGGCCATGTCCACACTTTAAGAATGAGTGGCCTCAAGTTTTCCCAAAAATAGAAGTGGTAGATGTTAAACCTTCATTGTTACTCACTTGAAGGTCTACCATGACAGATTTTCCTTTCCCATGCTGAGAATTGCCCTTGGCCCACTTGTCCTTGGGCCCATCAGCCATCTTGGTCCTAGACATAGGCCGTCAATGTTTGTGGCCACAATTTCTGTCATATGAGTCAGCCTACTTTGGCCCATGGAAAAGCCTGTAGCATATGCCTCACCAATCTGGTCTATGTAGGCTCTGGATTTTCCAGGTGTCAACTGCAGCCCACCATTTAGTTGAGTATCCACTTAAAATGTAGTTGTTTGTCCACCAGCCTTAGCTGCTTGTTTTGCTTCACCTCACATGCTCCCACCCGTCCTCATAGGTTGTTACCTCAAGCTAAATCACTGGGTCACCTCAGTGTCCCTGACCAAGCTGATGCTCCTCACTTTGGCAAGCCTTCACCTCTGATCTCTTGATGGAAATCTAAGTGGCTGCTAACTATGCTCTGAAGCATTGTTGGGATGGCACCAACACCTCATTTGTAGTCCCTGGCATCAAACCCATTATTGAGGCCATCACCTCTAGCGCAATATTCTTCAAGGTCATGTTCTTCCCCAACCACCCCTCTGGAAACTTATGGTCCTCTTGGCTATGCCCTAACCCACAATTAAAACATACAACTTCATATTCTCATAGACAAAGCCCTGCCCAAAACCCTTCCTGCAACCCAATTGTTATCCCTAGGAATAATTGCTTGGATATATCTATATAGATGTATTCTCTTGCAATTCTGTCCATAGGTTGATGGTCAATGGTCTGCGATATTTAACATCACCTCCCTATCCCAATATTCCCATGGGAGGCATGGGATTAGCCATCCAAATAGCATATGCCATGGGCGTAAATTGGACTTTTCTATGGCTCTAATGCCAATACCTGTCCAATTATAATTGATTCCACTCTCCAAACATGCAACTTCCAAGGTATCAAACTCATTTGGAACTCTAATGAAACCAGAGTTCCAGAGAAACAAAGGTTGGAGAATGTTTAGCTTGAGAAGCCAGCCAAAAGGACACTACCACCATGGATGTTGGGTGCTACTGTCACTTCTGTGTAAACATCATTCAAAGATGCTCCATCCCTGCTAGGATCATAGATTGAGTTTCCCAGGAAGGATATGACTTCCTCCTTTCGCTACTGCAACCTACATACACCTTATTGAACCAGCAGACACTCTTGTTCTTTGCCTGCTCCTCCACCTTGGTAGAGAAGAGGCCTCACTCTGCACACCAGGTTTACTCCTCATGGTGTGTTCAGTTGAGGCATCTTCAGTCCCACCGCCCACAAGCCTGAGCATTCGGTACTTGTCACCATTCTTCTATCCAGGTTTTGATGTTTTAACTGTATAGTTCAAATTTATGCAGAAAACATTTAGAAGAAAGCAATTAATGCACCTCAAAAGCCTCTCAATTTTCATTCTTTTCCTGCTTCTTATCTCATGTACTGCCATGTTTCCAACACACACTCCTGCATCAATCATATAGCAAGTCTACCTTCCAGAAAAATTTAAAATCATTAGGCAAGTCTTTGGTTTTTAACATTAAATGAAATTTTGAAATAGGCCTCATTGTTACTGGTTTCATATTGCACGCTTATTTTCTAATAATAAAGAGCATTATGCAGGCAGGAAATTTGAATTCAGAATCTTCTCCAACCCAAGGAGTTTCATCGACAGAGTGTGTAATTGAAGATCTGCAATATAGGATCAAGAGGCTGGAGAGGTGGAATACAATCAATTTGGTAATCTCTTTTTGCTTGGTGGCCCTGATTATTTCCTGAATTTATTCGTTATACTATGGACTGGATAACATGCTACAAACAACTAATCCATTATTTACTTGCTTGCCTTATAATTTTTAGGTTTATCATGTGTCTGTACTTGCACAGGTTTTCTGGACCTTCTTGTCTGCTCTTGTTGGTTATTCACTGTACCAAAGGAAGCATTACTGATCAGGATTGCTGACTAAACTGACAACAGAAAATTTATATGATCTATGTATACCTTTGCATTTACGGGTACCTCAAATCGTAAGTGGTGCTGTACGATCATTGTAGCAATAGACAGATTCTTTTGATCATCAACTTCATCTTAAATTTTCACACATCTCTAGTTATGCTCTTTTACAGGTGTTGAGGGTGCTTGCTACCTTGGAGGTGAGATGTGGAGGATGTGCATGACTCCTATAATCTAGGTTGACATTCTTTCAAAATGCTCCCCCAACTTGTTTTTATCTGGGATATTCATTCTGCACTCATCCCGAGAGAACTTGCAATGGCAGAGCTAAGCACCCAAGATAGAATATATTTAGCAAGCCATTTGTCCACTACAGATATACAACTGTTCTAATGGATTGCAAAGGAGAGCATGAGTCCTAATGCCAGAGAGTATATTTTGTTGCAGATTTGGCATTCAAGGAGGTTTTCATAGAAAATGTCACTGTTAGCTAATTTATTCTTTATTTATCTTTTAAATTTCAAATTCATGACTGTAGCAATTGTGCAGATCAGTCTCATGTGGGTATGTAACAAGGAAGGAACAATCTTGGATATTCATTCTTAGAAAATAACCATTTTTTCAGGACAATGCTATTGCCATATCTTCTTTTACTGCTTTTAGAGAAGTGGTTTTTTTTTCTTTTTTCTTTCAACATAAACTAGTATATAGTGTAAAAAGGTATTGAATAGGGGAATATGAGGGACCTTTAACTGAGCTTACATCTCATGCCCTTGGCCTCTCTCCTCTCCTCTCCGCCCGGCAATGGTGGTTTTCACAGCCCTAGATTCTACGGTAATGACCAAGCCAACCAAACCTGCTAGGAGCCATTGTGGCCCCTAAAACTTGGATTTTCACCTTGGCATATTGGCCTCCTCTGCACTCTGAATTTTGTAGACTATAGCGAGGAAATTTCTAATGTATTTTTGGTACTTCTCTTCTTTTGCATTTAAGATTCAAGCAGTCAATTCATTTGCAAAATTTATGATGTTCTTGTGAACTGATCAAAGTCGGCAGAATCTCATTGATGACCCTATTTCCTCTGTATCATTGAATGGGTCTTGAAGGTTTTCATTCTGATTTTAAGTTTCTTTACGCTCTTTACAGTTTCTTAGGATTTCTAGTTCTTCAATTTATTTTTAGCTATGATTTCATATGGTTTCTTTTGTATTTGATTATGATGGATGCAAGGTATCCAATTGAATCATCTACTTTTCTTTCTTGGACTGCGGTGAATATAAAGAGAACCCACTGTGACAAGCCACAACTATTCTACTAAGCGGCGACGGCCTCCCCTCCGCCGTCCTACCGCGTCCTCTCGCCGCTACAAGGGTAGAGGTAGCAACTGCGTCCATTGAGGCGTAAATTGAGAGTGATTATATATATATATATAAACACGCACGCACACATATTTCTAACCATTTTTTTTATTTGGTTGAAAGTGAAATGAAAAGTTAAGACTTAATATAAACCTTATAAATTGTTTATCATTTCTACCAAGAGATTTTAGGTACTAAATTAATAACAAATACTACTATATATATATATATAGCAATTTTGTTAAACATAACTAAAAAAAAAAAAATCATATCATAAATGTCAAAAAGATGATCGGTTCTATGCTAAAGTAAAGAATACTCCTCTCAAACTCATGTAGGGTAATTTGCATCAGCTTCTCCGAGGAATATCATTAGATCCGTAATTACCATCATCTTCTGTAAATCCTAAAGAGAGGGCAGCGCCGCTATCAGTGGTAACCAATCATCGTGGAGTAGTTTTTTAAACCGGTGCAAAAAAGGCACCGGTTTTAAAACAAATGGTGAAAATAAAAGGTTTTATTAAAATGGTGTTAAAGTAAAAAACATTATTTCAAATGACATTTTCTACTTCCACATCATCATCCCTTGGTTCGATCCCGTCAACAGGGTTGCTGACAGGACGACTAAAAATCGCCACTTTAAGCCACTTGAAGTGACGATTTCAGGGTTGAAATCATTCTAAAATCGCCACTTGAAAGTGGCGATTTCAGTTCAGTTGCGCCACTTTTTCTACATATTTTCTTTTGATCACGATCCCTTCTTAAACGCTTGGAGCCTCCCAGCGATCCTAACCCTCTATTATCTATTATCTTGTTATATCTATTATCAAGATAATAGATATAACAAGATAATTCTGATTGTTATATCTATTATCTTGTTATAGATAATAGACATAACAAGATAATATAGATAAAAAGATAATTCTAATTAACAAGATAATAGATATAACAAGATAATTCTGATTAACAAGATAATAGATATAACAAGATAATTCGATTAACAAGATAATAGATATAATAAGATAATTCTGATTGATACTGAATCATTAACCACCATCTAACCCCTCTTTTGATTTGCTAGAAGATTATGCGAAGAGAGGGATCAGTAGCGTTTAATTCCCTATAGGAAATTAAGTCCGCGAGAAAGTCGTTAATGAGAGTAGCGATTTCAGGATAGAAATCACCACTTTGAGAAGGGATTTCAACTCAAATGAAATCGTCACTTGGAGTGGCGATTTCATTCAATTGAAATCGCCACTTCAAGTGGCGATTTCTACCCAACCCCGTTGACGGGACCGAACCAGGGAATGATGACATGGAAGTAAAAAATGCCATTTGAAATGGCGTTTTCTACTTTAACACCATTTTGATAAAATTTTTTGTTTCCATCCCTTTATTTTAAAACCGGTGCCTTTGGCACCGGTTTAAAAAACTACTCAATCATCGTCAGTTGACCATTATTAAACGAGTCGTTTTTTAAACCGGTGCCTTTTGGCACCGGTTTTAGAAAAAAGGTGTGGGAATCAATCTTATTGCAAAAAGGGGTTAAAGTGAAAAACGCCACTTCAAATGGCATTTTTTACGCCACTTGAAGTGGCGATTTCTGTTTAGAAATCGCCACTTGAAGTGGCGATTCTCAGCTCACTTATTTCTCTGATGCAAAAAAAAAAATGGATAAGAGTAATTAATAAGAGAGGAGAAGAGATAAAAACTTACCGTTTCAAATCAAGTAGGAGAGTAATTAAATAATATATTTTATTTATCTTATTGTTATTTTGAATTAAATAATATCTATATAGTTTTAAAGGAGAGAAACGGTACAGAGAAGAGATGAAAACTTACAGTTTCAAATCAAGTAGGAGAGTAATTAAATAAATATTTTTATTTATCTTATTATTTTTGAATTAAATAATATCTATATAGTTTCAAATCGAGAAGAGAAACGATACGGTTCACGAAGCGTTCGGAAACTTGGAACGTGATCCCTTCATGGCTTCTGTAAAGATAGGTCAATTAATTAAAAGTGATAAAAGAGTAATTTGAAATTCAAAGATTTGAAACTGTATAGATATTATTTAATTCAAAATTACAATAAGATAAATAAAAATATATTATTTAATTTCATATTATTAAATTAAAATTTAGAATTATTTTTTTAAATTAAAAATAAAAATTAGATAAATAAAATATATTAATTATTTTTTAAATTTCAAATTAAATTCAAAGATTTAAAACTATAGATTAAAAATAAATGAAATAATTTCTAAAATAAAGAATTTTTAAAATAGAAACATAAACCAAAATAAAAATTAGAATAATATGCATTGTTATTTGAATTAAATAATATCTATATAGTTTCAAATCTTTAAATTTCAAATCACTCTTTTATCACTTTTAATTAATTGACCTGTCTCTATGTACGCCATGAACACTTTGTGAACCGTACCGTTTATCTCCTCAATTTGAAACTATATAGATATTATTTAATTTAAAATAATAATAAGATAAATAAAATATAATATTTAATTACTCTCCTACTTGATTTGAAACTGTAAGTTTTCATCTCTTCTCCTCTTATTAATTACTCTAATATCCATTTTTTTTATCCATTTTTTTTTGCATGGAAGATAAAAGTGATTTGCGAAATCGCCACTTCAAGTGCGATTTCTCTCATGAAATCGCCACTTCAAGTGGCGATTTCATTCTCATGAAATCGCCACTTCAAACGGCGATTTCTTATCGTTTTTCTTCCACCCAGCGAAAGATTTTCGCTGACGTGGCGCAGCGAGGGTGAGGAGGTGAAAGCGAAAAATGTTATTTGAAATGACGTTTTTCGCTTTAACCCCTTTTTTGTAATAAGGTTGGTTCTCACGCTTTTTTTCTAAAACCGGTGCCAAAAGGCACCGGTTTAAAAAAGGACTCATTATTAAACTCTACATCCGTTTCGTACAGTGAGCTTCCCCGATAGGCATGGTGCCTTTTCTTTCGATCATGCCCCATGCAGGTGGGTCAATTGAGAGCCCACTTCAGTATATGTGGTGTCGGCTCCTTGAATTCACTTTGGGGTTTGGGCATTTTATCTCTTATGTTCTGCAAGGAAGAAATCAATTAGATTCCTCTTCAGGCCAATCAAACGTCCAAAGTAAAGTAGCCTGAGCCTCCTCTGGCTTGAACCAAGTCGGAATGCCCGACTACAAGCAACCAAACAAATTAGTGGGACTTTGTCATTTGTGATTGTGGAGGGGGCCTCCCAAAGTATATGGCAGAGGGTCCCAAACCTGCAGCCCATGCTTGGTTATTATGGATGGAGGGAGGGTATTTCATCTATGACCATTACTTACTTATCTTGGGATTGTTCTCAAAAACATCCGAAACCACACCGTAAATTCCTTCCTCCCTCCTCCTGCTCTGAGAACACGTAGGCATTTATTTATTTGCAAACGAGAACGAGAATGAAAGCAAGATCTTCCTTCTTCTTCCTCTTCTGTTATTCTCATCCGGGTTGAGCCCAGTGGAGACATGGTTTTGAAATGTAATTTGGGACTGCAAAACGTTTTATACTTAAAAAAAAATAAAGGGGTAAATTGCTATACCTCCCGAACTATATGGTTTCACAATCAGTAACTGCTTATGTTAGGCTTAGCGAACCTAACGTGCCTAATCCTATCCATTTGATCGACGAGCATCCAGTTGAAGAAAGAGCCAACAAATCTCAATCGCTCTATCAAATTGGATTTGGTTGTTGTTAGGTGGTCTTAACCTTAGCGAGTGTATTTCATGTGTACATGTGCGTGTGTGCATTTGTATGTATGCATGTATGTGTATTTGCATGAATGATCATTGAGTGCTTGCATGTATGGGTGTGATGTTGAGTAGGTATGGCTGTGTATCCACATGCATGTGTGTCGTCTTTACGCAAATGAAAGCAGGCTTGGCCACCTGAATTCATGGATGCGGTTTAAAAGACTTAAAAATGCTAGTGTTAAAAAAAAAAAAATCTTTTGTTTTTAGATTCTCCATATTATGCATCATGTTATCTCAAGATCAAACAATATTCATGGAAGATCTGGAGGTGAGCAAGTGATCAGAGAAAAATACACAAAACTTAAAATTTAAATATTATATAAATAGTTTTTAAGATAATAATTTAAATACAATGGCTACTGCTATAGTATTATATCAAAAAATAATTCTGTTATCTTTTTGTTTACTTTTATTAGCTAAACTAGTATCATTATCTGAGTGAAGATTTTAAATTTTAAAAAGTTATTTTATTTAAAAAATTTATGAATAAAAGCAACGATACGAAGGCTAGTGTGATACCTAACTCCTAAATTGCCACCCCAACCAACATAAAAGCTAGTTTGAGATATTTTTATTTATTTTCTAAGAACGAAACTCTTTTATATTTTTTTAGTTATTAAAAATAGCTCATTCTCAACCGTATTTTTGTTTATTAATCAAAAAGACTTATTTACCTTCCTCAACAGTCATAAACCATTTTTTCAAGGTTATTGGGGACATTTAAAGGCTCTTCAAACCTTATAAGTACCTCATACCCCTCTCCTTCACTCACCAAATCTTATGCTCTCTTGAGTCCTTTTAGTCTTTCTATAAGCTCTCTTCCCTCTATAAGTTATCTTAATCTCTTTCTACAAGTTGTCATAATTTCTTTACAAGTTTTTTTAATCTATTTAGTCTATATAATGTCTAGTACTTTTAATTAACTCTTGCCCATCGATGAGATCTCAGGCTCAACCCCAATATGGAGGAGATTTTTTTTATTATTTTTTTATAAAGCTAGTGCAAGCCTGGGCACACCACAATCACATATCAAAACACTAATCGAAATCAGTGTTCTTGACTCTAGTACTGCCATTAGTGGCGCCATCTCAAGTATCAGGTCCAAGGTTAGACTCGATACCTGATGTTTAGAAGCACTCCACTATTGAAGGAATCCTTCGCAAAGGGATTTAAGATGTATAAATCATCTACAAGAAGAATTATAACTATAATACTTTACGAGAAACTAGTCACTTGGTTTGGCACTAAAAAAAGTATAAAAATACTAATGATTTTTTTCAGGCACAATTTAAATTTGGTGTAGAGGATAGGTAATCAAATATTCTTATTTCTAATAGTTAAATAGAAAAGAAATATTAAAATTAATTATAGGTAGTGAAATGTACGTCTTTATCTTTTGCTAAAAATACATGTTTTGAAAAATATATGAAAACTACATTAAATTCTACATATAAAAATTCTCAAAGTACTACTAAACCTGTTTCATTTAGATAATTCTCTAAATATAAATAAAATTTATTATTTATTTTTAAATTTTAATGGTAGAATGGTACTTACCTTTGATATATATCTAAACTAGTAGTTTTGAGTTATTTTATATTTGTATAATTGCATATTTTATTGATTGTGACTAGGTTATAAAAAATGAATTATTATTTTAAATTATTTGAAAATAATTTACTTGGCTCAGTGGTAAAATATGAAAATAATTATTTTATGCTTGCCATCATGGCCTATGATCTACTATCCCTTTAATGTTTACTGTAGTATTAGAATATACTTTCAGTCTAGAAGACTGGATACTTGATGATCAGATGAATCAATTAAAGTTTGAGATAGTGGAGATGTTGATCTGGCTAAAAGATTTTTTATTGTAAAGGATAAGATGCAAAGTCAGATGAAGGATGAAGATAAAAACTCACTTTCAAATTAATAAAAAAAGTAGAAGAGCAAGAGTAGATGATGCAGTACAACTTGTCACAAAGGATAGATGAGAGGAGAACCATGATGGGTCGCATCAACAATAAGTTCTCAAAAACGATAATACATATTAAATTTCTCTTAAATTAGTTTTAGAATTAAAAATAATAAAAACAAAATATTATTTAGCAAGTTTGGCCTTAATAACCTAAGGTCTGCGCTGGGCTAGATAAAAGAAAAGGATGAAGATTCTCTTTTTTAAACGGTTAGAAGAGGAGAAGAATGTATAATACAATGATGGAATGTCGTAACCACAAGGATAAGCCACCTGTCCACTCATGAACAAAGGTATCTATATTTAATTTATTTATATAATATTAATTAAAAATATTAAATAAAATTGCTTAATCTACTATGCTAATACAAAAAATATATTAAAACAATTAGTTGGGTTCTACCTACAAGCCAACACGCAAGCTTGTGGGCTAGAGACAGCCCGATCTAGCTCGACCCACCTATATATATATCTTATTGGCTTGTAAGCCATGCCAAGCCTTTCCAGTGCACCGTGTCAAGCCAACATGGCACGATAATCCGATGGGTTAATAACACACTGGGCAAGCCATGCTAGCTCACCATAAGTTGTTTGTGTTGGGGAGATTGTTGAGAAATTATTGCCCCAATCTTATTGGTTTTGATGATTACCAAAAGCCATGAGTATATTAAAAGAAGCAATGAGTTTATTTACATAAGCAATGAATTTATTTAGAACAATCAATGAGTATGTTAAGTATGACTTTAATCAATTTGAAAGTAACTTCAAGCTCCATGTTTAAGCTTTCAAAAGAAATTTTTATACTTCATATTTCAATCAATGAGTTTTTGGAACATTTCTTGAATTGATTCCTAATGACAATTTTATTGTATTCAAGTCAAAAAATTGATTTAAAATTAATCTGGAACGAATTTCAAGTCAATCAGAAATTACTCTGATTTTTGATACGTTCCGGAGCCGACTCTAGAGTTTCAGAGTCGACTCTACTCAGAATACAGAGATTCCTGATTTTCACGAGTCGACCCCTGTGATTTCATGAGTCGACCCCCGATTCTGTCGAACCGACTCCATGACTGTGTGAGTCGACTCCGCTCAGACACCAGAGCATTGTTTTTCTGAGCACTTCGCGAGTCGACCCCTAACTTTTCATGAGTCGACCCCTGACTGTCAGGATCGACACCTTATTTTCGATGAGTCGACCCTTTAACTTTCTGAATATTTCTATTTTTGGTATCGCATCTTCGAGCCGACTCGCGGAAAGCAGGAGTCGACTCCAACAAATTTGGGCGTGATTTTTCTGAATGCCAACTCAGCGTCAACGGTAAGATTTTTCAATAACGGCTAGATTTCTTTGTTTCTAACGGCTATATTTTTGCAGAATCTATAAATAGAGAAGCCGTTTTCAAATCAAAGAGATACAAATAGAGAGATATACACATCAAGAGAGAAAAAGAGAAAAATCGGAAAAACAGAGCATCATTTAAAAAAATCCAAGATTCAAAATAGAGTGAAAGAAAAAGTGTGAAATCAAAGGAAGCTTCGTCTGTGCTCAAGTTCAACAATCCAAGAAAGCTTCAGAGAAAATCCAAGAGCTATTCAAGAGCAACTCAAGAGATTTTCAATACTCAAAGAAAGGAGGAAAAAGCTCAAATCAACTCCAACGTTCAGTCCGTGAAGAATCCGAGCTGAGGCCCGATTCTACACTTCAAAGGAGTTGAGGAAAAGAAGAAAAGAAAAGAAGAAAAGCTCAAAAGCCAACCAACTACAAATCAGGCAAATCATTGGCTTTTCTAAACTTTGTTCTTTTATTTGATTATCTGCTCATTGAGGAGCTGTGTAATTGAAAAACAATATTTCTATTATTTGTGTCTAGTTCAATCTGGGGGATTGAACTAGTGGAGGTAGTCTTACCTCGGTACAAGCTTGGTATAGCTTGTGTTAGGGTTTTTGTGCTGGTGAGCCCAGAAAACCAGCTGGGTTCGTTGTGATCCCGGGAAAACAACAAGTTTGAGTTGTGAGCTTGTAAAACAACTCGGCTGTAATCAAGGAAGATTATAGTGTGGACCCAAGTGAATCTTGGGAGTGGACGTAGGTGTTGGATACACCGAACCACTATAAAATCTTTGTGTTTGCCGTGTCTCATTATCTCTATCTCTATCTCTGTTTTATTCACTGCACTTTGTATTTACATTGCCTTTGCTTTATTCTTCTTAAGCAAACTATTTAAAAGGCTAAATTTTTAAAGAACCCAATTCACCCTCCCCTCTTGGGTTGTCATCTGGGCCAACAATTGGTATCAGAGCAAGTGCTCATTAGATTTTGATCACACGATCAAGAGCTAAAGATCCAAATGGCAACTCAAGTTGGATCATTTGCTGAAGGTCATTCTACAAATAGACCTCCACTGTGGTTCAAATTATTCATATTGGAAAGCTAGAATGAGGATATTCATTCAAGCTTCTGATTATGAACTATGGGGTGTTATAATTAATGGACCTAGTACACCCACACATGTTATTAATGGCACTATTGTTCCTAAGCCCGAAAGGGACTGGAATGATAATGATAGGAAGATGGCACAGCTTAACGCTAAAGCCATGAATGTCTTATATTGCTCTTTAGATGCTAATGAATTTAATAGAATCTTCACATGTAATTCCGCAAAGGAGATTTGGGATAGATTAGAGGTTACCCATGAGGGTACCAATCAAGTAAAAGAATCTAAAATTAATATTCTTGTTCATAAATATGAATTGTTTAGCATGGAACAATCTGAAACCATTGCATGCATGTATACTATTTACAGATATTGTAAATGGTTTAAAAAGTCTTGGTAAGACATATACTAACTCAGAACTTGTTCGAAAAATTCTTAGGTCACTACCAAGATCATGGGAAGCAAAAATGACAGCAATCCAAGAAGCAAAGGACCTCAACACTCTACCCTTAGAGGAGCTTCTAGGATCACTTATGACCCATGAGCTGACAATGAAGCAGCACGTAGAGGAGGACACAAAGAAAAAGAAAGTGATTGCCCTCAAAGCTGCAAAAGAAGAAGAGAGCAGCAGTGATGATGATGATGATGAAGAGACTGCTCTCTTAGCTAAAAAGTTTAAAAGATTCATGAGGAGAAAGAAACCCTTCCACAAGAAGAAATTTGGAGCAAAGTGGGAAGGAGAAAAGGATAAGAACAAGGACAAGGACAAAGAAAAAGAGAAAGACCCCTTGACTTGCTATGAGTGTAATAAACCGGGGCACTTTAGGAATGAATGTCCTAAATTAAAGAAAGCCTACAAAAAGAAAAAGAAGGCTTATGTGGCGACTTGGAGTGATAGCGAAGAATCTTTTCCGAAGAAGAAGAACAAAAGGAAGTCGCAAATGTATGTTTTATGGCGGACGACAACGATGAGGTAAGTTCCGATAACCCTTGCGATGAATTTGCATTTGATGAATTATTTGATGCTTTTAATGAACTTGTCGGCGATTTCAAGGTTTTGAAAAAGAAATACAAGTTTTGAAAAATGAAAATTCAACTTTCATTAAAGAAAAGGAAGATCTTAATAATGAAGTTAAGAAACTTAAATCTGAAAATAAAATTTTGGTAAAAGAAAAAGAATTAATTTTCAATGAAAATGATAAACTAAGGAAAGAGGTTGAAAAACATAAGAACATAGTTGATAAGTTTACCTTAAGCTCAGTTAAATTGGACATGTTATTAAATAGTCAAAAAGCAGTTTTTGACAAAGCCGGATTAGGGTATAACACTTTAAGAAAACAAAAATCACTGAAAAATATTTTTGTGCGTGCTGGCCAAAGTAATTTTACATGCTTTAAATGTAATCAAAAAGGACATAAATCTTATGAATGTAAAATTCTAAAACCTAATAAAAACTAAATATTAAAGGAAAGAAAATATGGGTTCCGAAAGGAACAATACTTGTTGCTACTAACCATGAAGGACCCAAGAAAGCTTGGGTACCTAAACATAAAGTTTGATTTCATTGCAGGAATGTCTTGTGGCCAAGAGATCAAAGAGAAAGTGGTATCTTGATAGTGGCTGCTCAAGACATATGACGGGTGACAAAGAAGAATTCATCACCCTTGAAGAAAAGAAAGGAGGAGTTGTTATATTTGGCGACAATGGCAAAGGCCAAATCTTGGGGTTTGGTAACATTCAAATAACTCCCTCCACATATATTAAAATGTACTTTATGTTGATGGTTTAAAGCATAACTTAATTAGTATAAGTCAATTATGTGACAAAGGTTTTAAAGTATCATTTGAATCTTCTATATGCACAGTAGCTAATCCCATTGATAATAGCATTGTTTTTATTGGAAATAGAAATGGCAATGTATACTTGATTGACTTAGACAATTTGTCTACTAATAATCATTGCTTAGTTGCTAATAATGCTAATATGAATGAGATTGGTTGGTTGTGGCATCGAAGATTAGGTCAGGCAAGCACACACCTGATTTCAAAACTAATTAGAATGGATTTAGTAAAAGGTCTACCTAAAATAGATTTTGAAAATAACAAAATATGTGATGCATGTCAGTTTGGAAAACAAACGAGAAGTTCTTTTAAATCTAAAAATGTTGTTTCAACTTCTAGGCCATTAGAGCTACTTCACATGGACCTTTTTGGACCAACTAGAACCACAAGTCTAGGAGGAAAGAAATATGGTCTTGTGATTGTAGATGATTACTCTAGATTCACTTGGGTAATGTTTTTAGCTCACAAAGATGAGACTTTCTCGATATTCCTGAAATTCTTCAAGAAAGTAACAAATGAGAAAAACACTACCATAGTGTCTCTAAGAAGTGATCATGGAACTGAATTTGAAAATCATTTATTTGAAAGTTTTTGCAATGAAAATGGTATTAATCATAATTTTTTGCACCAAGAACCCCTCAACAAAATGGAGTAGTTGAAAGGAAAAATAGGACTTTAGAAGACATGGCCCGTACCATGCTATGTGAAAGTAAACTCCCGAAATACTTTTGGGCGGAAGCTATTAACACAGCATGTTACATTCTAAATAGAGCATTAATAAGACCTATTTTAAAGAAAACACCTTATGAATTATGGCATGATAGAAAACCCAACATTAAATATTTTCATGCATTTGGTTGTAAATGCTTTGTTCACAATAATGGTAAAAATAATTTAGGCAAATTTGATGCTAAATCTGATGAAGGAATATTCTTAGGATACTCAACAACTAGTAAAGCATATAGAGTATTTAACAAGAAAACTTTAGTTGTTGAAGAATCCATTCATGTAGTTTTTGATGAATCTTTAGCAACTCGTTCCGAAAAATTTGATGATGAAGAAGATACAAACATAATTGAGAAAGATCTTGAAAAATTAAATATTGATGTATCTTCAGATCATGAGCAAGACGCTAAAGATATGATTCACCTAAGGATGATGATACTAACACTAATCATAATGATATGGATCTTCCTAGGGATTGGAGATATGCTTATAGTCACCCTAAGGAATTGATTATAGGTGATCCATCTCAAGGAATAAGAACTAGATCATCTATGAGAAATATTAGTAATCATCTTGCATTTGTATCACAAATTGAACCTAAAACTATTGAAGAAGCTGAAAAAGATAATAATTGGATGTTAGCAATGCAAGAAGAATTAAATCAATTCACTAGAAATAATGTATGGACATTAGTAGAAAGACCTAAAAATCATTCTGTTATAGGATCAAAATGGATATTTAGAAATAAACTAGATGAAATGGCATAGTAATTAGAAACAAAGCTAGATTAGTTGCAAAAGGATATAATCAAGAAGAAGGTATTGATTTTGATGAAACCTTTGCACCAGTAGCTAGATTAGAAGCCATTAGACTATTACTTGCATTTGCATGTCACATGAATTTTAACTTATTTCAAATGGATGTAAAAAGTGCTTTTCTAAATGGATTTATAAATGAAGAAGTATATGTAGAACAACCACCAGGTTTTGAAGATCATGAATTTTCAAATCACGTTTTTAAATTGCACAAAGCATTATATGGTTTGAAACAAGCACCTAGAGCTTGGTATGATAGATTAAGTAAATTCTTAATTGAAAATGATAAGAGGAAATGTAGATAAAACATTATTTTTGAAAAGAAAAGGTAAAGATTTATTAGTAGTTCAAATATATGTTGATGATATCATTTTTGGTGCTACTAACAATCTTCTATGTCAAGAATTCGCTAAGTTGATGCACCAGTTTGAAATGAGCATGATGGGAGAACTCAACTTCTTCCTTGGACTCCAAATCAAACAAAGCAAAGAGGGAATCTTTATCAACCAAACAAAATACACAAGAGAAATTCTAAAGAAGTTTGGTATGGAATCAATCAAACCCCTCGGAACACCAATGAGTCCTTCATGCAAGCTGGACAAAGATGAAGAAGGTAAAAAGGTTGATCAAAAAATTATCGAGGTATAATCGGATCCCTACTTTACTTAACTGCAAGTAGACCAGACGTAATGTTTATTGTTTGCTTATGTGCTAGATTTCAGTCTGAACCTAAAGAATCACATTTAATTGCTGTTAAAAGAATACTAAGATACTTAAGTGGAACAAAAAATGTAGGTTTATGGTATTCTAGAGACTCAACATTGAACTTAATTGCATATACTGATTCTGATTATGCTGGATGTAAGTTAGATAGAAAAAGCACAAGTGGTGCATGCCAATTCTTAGGAAGTAACTTAATCTCATGGTTTAGCAAAAAGCAAAATTCAGTTGCATTATCAACTACTGAAGCTGAATATGTTGCGGCTGGAAGTTGCTGTGCTCAAATCCTATGGATTAAGCGACAACTTGAAGACTATGGTATCACACTTGATAAGACACCTATAAGATGTGATAATACAAGTGCAATCAATCTAACTAAAAATCCAATTCAACACTCTAGAACAAAACATATTGAAATTAGATATCATTTTATTAGAGAACATGTAACTAATGAAATATGTCTTGATTATGTTAATACTGAAGATCAATTAGCTGATATATTTACAAAACCCTTGAGTGAAGAAAGATTCTGTTATCTTAGAGGAGAGTTAGGGATTTGTGATCCATTAGAATGAATTTGAAACCCCTAAGGAAATTTTATCTAAAATTCTTTCAAATCCTTGATCTTTAAGGAAATCTTATCTAGAATTCATATCTAATTGATCTATTAAAATCCAATGATTATTTTATCAATTTTTATGATCATTATCCGGACACATTTCAGATTATCTGAAACTTTATTTTTTGCTCTGAAATGGTCTCGGAGCCGACTCGGTGAGTATCGGAGTCGACTCCATGTTTCTACTGAAACTCTAGAGTCGACCCCTTCTCTGCGCGAGTCGACTCCACTTCGGGATAGTTTTCTGTGACTACCCGGAGTCGACCCCTCGCTTTGCGGGAGCCGACTCGAAGTGGTCCCAGGTCGATTTATCTAGGGCAGAGTCGACTCGCCGCTCATTTCTATCATCTCGAATCCTTCAAATACTCTCTCCAAAATTTTCCTAACCTACCAAATCCTCAGAAATCCCTGATTAACCCTTCCATTAGATCAAATGGCTCCTAAAACCCTGGATCTAACCTTGGTGCGGCCGGAGTGAAAAGGAAGAAGGCGGTGAGGAAGACTGTGAGGCGTCCCATTCGTGAACCTTCACCGAGCTTGGATTCAACCTCATCCTCTTCGACTCCTAGTGCTTCTTCCTCTACGGCTCCATCTCAGGTAGATAGACTTGCCGATAGAGTGATAACAACCGGGAGGAAAGTCGATTTTGAATTATTTGAGGCCGAAGGATTTCTTGTGGAGAGGCAGTTGATTGAGATGGGTTGGGAGAAGATTTGTTCTTTAGATTGTCCTACCTACCCAGCCCTAGTCAAAGAATTTTATAAGAATCTATCAAGAGGAGACAATGGACTTGTAAGCATCATTAGAGGAAATAGAATTTCAGTGACAGTGGATTTGCTTTCAAGGTTGTTGGATCTTCCAGTGTCAGGTACATCTATTTTTTCTTCTGAAGATAGAAGCCCAGCTCTATCTAGACTACTTAACAGGGAGATTGTTGGTTTTGAAGAGGTCTTTGCTAATCAATTGTCCTTAGAATTAAGACTTCTCCATAATATTTGTAGTAGAATCCTATTCCCCAAGATTGGGAGATTTGACTATGTTTCCGAAAGAGATATATTTGTAATGGATGCAATAGTGACTGGTAAACCCATTAATCTTCCAAGCATGATATTATGGTACATTGCTGATTGTGGAAGCAAGAGAAAATCCAGTTTACCCTACGGCATGATTCTTACTAAATCTTTCAAAGCCAAGGGATAATCATATCGGATAGTGAGCCAATGAGGAACTTAAGACACACCGATTACTATAGTTTGGCCACTATACATAGAATGGGTTTTGTGAAGAAAATGGCAGATGGAAAAGGAAAGGTATGATGAAGATAGAGCCACGGACATTGAGGCACCAGGACCGTCAGTCAGACATTCTTTGCCTGTACCTCCGAGCTCTCCTATTCCTGCTCCAGTCCCTTCCCCTGCTCCGTTGGTTGATCAGACTTCATCTTCGTCTGTCGGTTTCTCAGAACTTCAGTTAAGGCAGCTTAAAGGTCTTCTTGATGATCAGGCAGATAAATTGAAATCAGAGTTTGAAAACAAATTTATGAATCTTAAAGAAACTCTTTACTCTTTAGATGATCAGATCACCAAGATTGAGTCAACCTTAGCACTTCATCTGAGTCTTTAAGTGGAGACCTAAAGAATATCTTTGAAGAACTTAAAGACATCTGTGGAGATGGTGAAACCTATTCAAAATGCAATGCTGAACTCCAAGATAAAATATTGACTGCTTGCACTTTTGTAGAAGAAAGACTGAAGGATTATGTTAAGATTCAAACAGACGGAATGAAAAATATTATAGATCACTTAACTAAGATTGTAAGGACTCACTTTTGATGTATTAGATGCTTAGTCTTTACAATGTAATGAAGTTCATATTATGTTTTACATTTTGATACTTTGATGTAATGAAAAGTGAATTTTGAATGCTCAATGTAATCTGAATTTGAATGTACTTTTCCTATTATCAATGAATCTCAGATTTTGTTAAAACATATCTTGAATGAATGAATGAATGATTATGTTTGATGCATCTCTACCTTTTTGTTGATAACAAAAAAGGGGGAGAGTTTTATAGTTTTATAACTATATATGCATGGGGAGAAATTAATTAATCAAATGATATTATATGCATATAATAAATAATTGAATGAATGAAATACTTAATTGAGTTTCATAGGGGGAGCTACCTCATTCAGGGGGAGCCTAAGCCTAACTATGAAAATAAAATAAATTCTTTAATTAATCTTGCATATTCTCAATGTTTTTGTCATCATCAAAAAGGGGGAGATTGTTGGGGAGATTGTTGAGAAATTATTGCCCCAATCTTATTGGTTTTGATGATTACCAAAAGCCATGAGTATATTAAAAGAAGCAATGAGTTTATTTACATAAGCAATGAATTTATTTAGAACAATCAATGAGTATGTTAAGTATGACTTTAATCAATTTGAAAGTAACTTCAAGCTCCATGTTTAAGCTTTCAAAAAGAAATTTTTATACTTCATATTTCAATCAATGAGTTTTTGGAACATTTCTTGAATTGATTCCTAATGACAATTTTATTGTATTCAAGTCAAAAAAATTGATTTAAAATTAATCTGGAACGAATTTCAAGTTAATCAGAAATTACACTGATTTTGATACGTTCCGGAGCCGACTCTAGAGTTTCAGAGTCGACTCCACTCAGAATACAGAGATTCCTGATTTTCATAAGTTGACCCCTGTGATTTCATGAGTCGACCCTCGATTCTGTCGAGCCGACTCCATGACTGTGTGAGTCGACTCCGCTCAGACACCAGAGCATTATTTTTCTGAGCACTTCGCAAGTCGACCCCTAACTTTTCATGAGTCGACCCCCGACTGTCAGGAGTCGACACCTTATTTTCGATGAGTTGACCCTTTAACTTTCTGAATATTTCTATTTTTGGTATCGCGTCTTCGAACCGACTCGCGGAAAGCAGGAGTCGACTCCAACAAATCTGGGCGTGATTTCTCTGAATGCCAACTCAGCGTCAACGGTAAGATTTTTTAATAACGGCTAGATTTCTTTGTTTCTAACGGCTATATTTTTGCAGAATCTATAAATAGAGAAGCCATTTTCAAATCAAAGAGATATACAAATAGAGAGATATACACATCAAGAGAGAAAAAGAGAAAAATCGAAAAAACAGAGCATCATTTGAAAAAATCCAAGATTCAAAAATAGAGTGAAAGAAAAAGTGTGAAATCAAAGGAAGCTTCGTCTGTGCTCAAGTTCAACAATCCAAGAAAGCTTTAGAAGAAAATCCAAGAGCTATTCAAGAGCAACTCAAGATATTTTCAATACTCAAAGAAAGGAGAAAAAAGCTCAAATCAACTCCAACGTTCAGTCCGTGAAGAATCCGAGCTGAGGCCCGATTCTACACTTCAAAGGAGTTGAGGAAAGAAGAAAAGAAGAAAGAAGAAAAGCTCAAAAGCCAACCAACTACAAATCAGGCTTTTCTAAACTTTATTCTTTTATTTGATTATCTGCTCATTGAGGAGCTGTGTAATTGAAAATAATATTTCTATTATTTGTGTCTAGTTCAATCTGGGGGATTGAACTAGTGGAGGTAGTCTTACCTCGGTACAAGCTTAGTATAGCTTGTGTTAGGGTTTTTGTGCTGGTGAGCCCGGAAAACCAGCTGGGTTCGTTGTGATCCCAGGAAAACAACAAGTTTGAGTTGTGAGCTTGTAAAACAACTCGGCTGTAATCAAGGAAGATTATAGTGTGGACCCAAGTGAATCTTGGGAGTGGACGTAGGTATTGGATACACCGAACCACTATAAAATCTTTGTGTTTGCCGTGTCTCATTTATCTCTATCTCTATCTCTGTTTTATTCACTGCACTTTGTATTTACATTGCCTTTGCTTTCATTCTTCTTAAGCAAACTATTTAAAAGGCTAAATTTTTAAAGAACCCAATTCACCCCCCCTCTTAGGTTGTCATCTGGGCCAACAGTTTGACACCTCTATACCTCGTGGCAAGAATGTGTCCACTAACAAGAATAGGCTACTCACTATGTGGCTACTATATACGTTGGGTCCGATCGAGTGGGCCAAATGCCTTCCCCACATTTGGCTACAAAAAAAAAGGCGTCATTTGCCCGTTTAGCTAAATGCCTACACAACATTTTGACTCACCGACAATCTAGCTTTGGCTCCATCCCACATCTTGTTAACGTACGTCCATCTTATATATTAGATATTACCTCTAGTTAGTTATCCATAATATACAAGTTTATCGGCTTAGGTTGAACTATGTCCTTATCCAAGTTTACTTAGAAATTTATTTTTTAGTGTTGGGCAGAACTCAAGATTTGATTTTTTTGACAATTCAGACCTAAATCTGATTCAAGCTCCGGCTCGACCTGGAATGCAATTGGATTGAACCATAATAACTCTTTGGATGAAACTAATTTTCACTCTTATAACTCTAGTAAAGATCGAGTAACATTTAAAAAAATTACAGCCAATCGTGCTATAAATCCTGCGATATGTGTTGTCACCGGAATCCGCTCTCCGACTCGGGTGTGTCCGGTCTCCTGATCGAGCTTCCTCCTGGGCGGACCTGCAAGGAAGCCTACACACGGAAGGCGCTGGGGGTGGCCCTCCGTGGAAGACCCTCCGATGCTCAAGTCAGTAAGGGACCGAAGGGCAACAAGATGAGGGGAGAAGGCTCTCGCCAGAGAGTTCCTCCAGAGAGCTTTGGGCAGAGCAGGAATGGCGGAATAGAGGGCTAAGAGCGATAGAGTGAGCAAGTGCGCAGAGAGAAAAGAAGGGGAATAGCGTCTGAGAATGCGCGTGTACCTCAGGGGGTCTGGAAGTACAGTATTTATAGAGGATCACCTGATCGTTAGGGAGGAGCGTCATGGGTCCGAAGGTCGTTGGGATTCGAATTCAGTCTGTTACGGGTCTGGTAGGATCCGTATTCGGTTAGTTAGTGGATCGATGGCTGGGAGAGCTTGTTGCTGCCTAGGGATCTGACGGGGGCGTAGGTCCCAAGGTGTTAGGCTCCCTTAGGCCACTTTCTGATATGATTTCTGCTTAGGATCTCGGGAGTTTGGGCTTTTTCGCGTCAAATTCTGCGGAGGTAGTAGTGTCGCTCGGACTGAGCTGAGCTAAAATGGCAGCCTGGCAATCAGGGCCAAGGAGGGAGATAGGTCGGTTAGAAGAACCGACAAACGAAGGTCGATAGCTCGGCTAAGGCCGAGAGACGGGATAGGTCGGCTAGAGGAGCCGACAGACGAAGACCGATAGCTCGGCTGGGGCCGAGAGACGAGATAGGTCGGCCAGAGGAGCCGACAGACGAAGATCGATAGCTCGGCTGGGGCCGAGAGACGGGATAGGTCGGCTGGAGGAGCCGATGGACGAAGATCGATAGCTCGGTTGGGGCTGAGAGACGGGATAGGTCGGCTGGAGGAGCCAATAGATGAAGATCGATAGCTCGGCTGGGGCCGAGAGACGAGATAGGTTAGACGAAGATCGATAGCTCGGGGGCCGAGAGACGAGATAGGTCGGCTGGAGGAGCCGATGGACGAAGATCGATAGCTCGGCTAGGGCCGAGAGACGGGATAGGTCGGCACCTCGAGGAGCCGAGAGACGAAGGTCGATAGCTCGGCTGGGGCCGAGAGACGGGATAGGTCGGCACCTCGAGGACCCCTGGTTCGGTGAGGGGCTGGAGCATCTCAATTCACCGACCCATCCTTGGCGGCGTCGCTCAATCGAACGGGAATCAGGGCTGACCTTAGCCGCGTGCATGATTAATGATGCATGACAATTTTACCCCCCAACACATGCCCCCCACTCCCTAGTTCGAAGCGCATGTTCGGGCATAGGGAGTATAAGTCCAGGTGGCACGCTTTGGATGGGATGATCAGTTTGGATAGCCCGCACAATGATGCCCTAATTAATGCAGCGCGGTCATCATGCCTTCATGGGTATGGCTCCTCCAGGGGCGATGGTTGGGGAAATGCCACGTAGCAAATTCCAATTCATGCGGCGTTTGTCAAGGTGGTTTCGGACGCCTCGAGCGAAGCGCCTCATCTTCTCAAGATGGCTTCCTTCGGGGGGAAGCAAAACGAGAGTAGCGCTGCTTCTGTTCGCAATATCCTCTCATTCTGTTTCCTGGAGAGTTCCGTCCTCGCCCCGTTTGCCGTTTCGCCTGGTGCTTTTTTCAGCTAGGAGGATGATGAGCCCCGACGACGTAGCTTCGGAGATCGTTGCTGAGGATGTGGGGAAGATTCGCCAGAGGTATGATATACCCCCGGACGTTGTTCTGCGATTGCCGGGACCCGAGCACAGGGTCTCGCGGGATCTGAAGCATGGAGTCTTCATTTATGAGGACAGTTTGAAAGCAGGCCTCCGGTTTCCTCTTCATCCCTTGGTGAAGGAGATCATGACATATTACAACATCTGTCCGGCGATGATGGCCCCCAATAGCTGGCGGAGTATTATCGGATTTATTTCAATATGTCATCAGATTCAGGTTATTGCTACTCTCCCTCTTTTCCGCGCTTGCTATCATCTGATACCCAGGAGGAAATCAGAGTGGCCTTACATCGGACCCAGAGGTTCTTCAAAATGATTGCGGATAAGCCGTCCTCCATAAAGGGATGGAAGAGTCGATTCATCATCGCCGAGGGGAACATTGGGTCCGACTTCCCTCGGAGATGGGGAAATTTTGTTCGGGATGCGGAAACGCATCCGATTTTGTCCGAGCGGGAGGAGAAAGATTTGGATGTTCTCCGCAACGGCCAGGTGTTCTCGGCTAACGATTTGTTATCGGAGGGTGCTCTTTTCGCCGCCGGGCTTAGCCCTCTGGACCCGCACGGTAGGTCCCCCTTTTCTCTTTTCTGCTATTTTTTATCCAAGCGGACGTGTTTGGGTTTAACTGCATGCTCTTCGCTCTCGCAGCCAAGAGGTCTGAGTTGTCAGGCCTTGTCAAGAAGAAGAAGGGCAAGCGCCCAGGGGAGAGCAGCGGCGCGGAGAGAAGTAGGCCCGAGAAGAGGGCTCATACTTCTGGAAGATGCTCGCCGGATGCCGGAGTGATCACAGCGGGAGCATCGGAAGCGAGGGAGGATTTGAGGAGGACAGTTGAGATCCCTTGTCCCCCTATGGTGGAGCTATTAGATAGCTCGGACGAGATTCCATTGGCTCATTCGGCCGCATCCCCTTTGAAAGACGAGCCGACGATGGATTCGGCGGAAGTTGTTGTTTCTGGGGGGCTCTCCCCGACCGCGGGTTTACTCCCGACCTCGGTAGGAGAGCAAGAGGGAGTGGCCACAGTCGGTGAGGTTCGGGGCGAGCTCCCTATTGTGGGGCCTCCTATGGGAGAGTCCGGGGATGGCGACGTTAGGCCGCCCATAGCGGTTCAAGAAGAAAGTCGGATAGAGGTTTCGGCAGAGCCTGCAGAGGAGACGCAGGTGATCGTGACCGAGGGAGAAGGATCGGGATAGGGGGCGAAGCAAGACGAGAGTCCCGCAATGGAGACTCCTTCCAAAAAGGTTTTGGGAAGGCTGGCGCTTGGGTTGGCCGAACTGTCTGAGGAAGCCTAGGCCAGAATTCTGGTAGAGGAGGCTGGGAGGTTGAAGGCTTCCCAGTCGGAGGTTGCCCGGGTTGACTCCTCAGGTGGAGACGGCCAGCCTAGCAGCTCGAACATGGATGTTGAGGAGGCGTTCTCCACTTTGATGAGGTCAGCCCTGCACCCGGGCGCGGATCCCTCGGCGAACAAGTTTACGGATTTGGACTTGGTTGATGCCGCATTCGGGCAGCAGGGTGTGGCCGAAAGCATCCATCTTCTTCCCAACATCGACAATCCGACCCTCATGAAGATGACAAGGGCCTATGCCTCTCGGGTGAGTCACCACTCTTGGGTAGCGGATGCTTTCCGGCTGACTTGATTGCATGTTCTTACTCATTCTTTATCCTGTAGAGTGTTTTGCTTTCTTGGGCGATGTGCTGGTGTTTGAGTTTGGCAACGGGGGCCGGCGTCCAGGCCAAGAGAGCCAGCGCCGAACTCCGATCGTGAGCGGAGGCATCCGAGAGGTTCGAGAAACTCCTGGCCGCTAGCAACGAAAGCTTGGCGGGGATAAGGGCATTGTATCAGGCCGCTCTAGCCGAGGCATCTAAGCAAAAGCTTGAAGTGGAGGAGTTGCAGGGGCTCCTGGCGAAGAGCGACGACGCGTGCTTGGAGTTGGCTCAATTAAGTCCAAGCATTTTGAGGAAGTGGAGGCGATGCAGAAAGAACATAACGAGAGTCTGGAACGGAAGAGGAAGGAGGCCGCCGATGAGAGAAGCCGCCTGACCAGAATGCTCGACGAAGTAGAGGAGAAGCTGCAGCGGCGCGATCGCGATGTTGCCGACTTGAAAGTCAACGCTAAATGGCACGAGGGGACAATAGCCCGGCTAAGTGCCGAGCTGTCCTAAGCCCGGGGAGAAGTTGAGGATAAGCAGTCAAGGATTAACGCTCTCAAAGAAAGGGTCGAGCTGGTCAGAGCCAACAAAGCGAGGGCCAGGGGCGAGGTCGAGGAGCTGACCAAGAGGTTGGCTCGGCAAAAGGAGGAGGTACGATCCTATTCCCTTTTTTAGTTTCCTTTGTTGGTTCCTCGTGGCGTCGACTGATTCTGGCTTTGCAGATGGCAAAATTGGAGCTAGACAATCGAGCCTTGCAAGGTGAGCTGGCATCTAGCCGAGATAGGAGTTTGGAGCTTGAGGCGCGGGCCGGCGAGTCCGAGGAGCAAATTGTTCTTCTGCGGGCTCAGGTCATGGAAACTGAGGGTCAAGTTGCCCTATTGCGGAGCCAAATGGCCGAGGCTAAGATGCGACTCGCCATGCTCAAGGGCGAACATGACGTAATTTGTTCTGACACCTTCCAACTCGGAGTGGAAGAATGCAGAAACAAGATATCCAATGAGCATCCAGAATGGGATCTCTCTTTCTTGGATGCTGAAGCTCTTAATGTCAGTGACTCCGGGGGTGAAGAAGAGGATGAGTACATCGATGCTTCGGACACCGATCTTGGTACCACCCCGGGTCCCAGCGAGGCCGCAGCTTCTGGAGGACATTCGCAGACTGTCGCCAAGGAGGCGAAGACACTCGGAAAGGGCGAATCAAGTCGTGCTTCTGCATGCGCAATTGAGGGTTCTCCCGGAACTGATACAGCTCCCGGCTCTTGAAAGTTACTTCTACGTTTTGCTTTCCGAGATGTAACTCTGTCTGAAGTTCTTTAATGAATGAACTTTCCGCTTCCATTTGAATGCCTTTCTTGGGCAGTCCTTTGTTTCAAATTTCGCCTCAATCGCAAGCGACTTACGACTTGTTGGCACCGTTTGGTCATTTTTATCTCAGGATCGAGGGAACGTATTGGTTGGGGCCAAGGCGGGGCGATAGCCTTGACGGATGAACCGAGAGACGATCTGGCTCGGTTCAGGCTGATCAATGCAATAGACTGACTAAAGCTGAGAAATGAGGCAGGTCGGCTAGGGCTGACGGATGAAGTAGGTCGGCTAGGGCTGATGGGCAAAATAGGTCGGCTAGGGCCGACGGATGAGGCAGGTCGGCTAGGGCCGACGGATGAAGTAGGTCGGCTAGGGTCGATGGGCAAAATAGGTCGGCTAGGGCCGACGGATGAGGCAGGTCGGCTAGGGCCGACGGATGAAATAGGTCGGCTAGGGCCGAGTGACGAGAGTGGTTACCAAAGTGGCGACACGTGGCGGGATTTTGTGTCGGTGGCTCGGTGGCCGATGGCTAGAGCAGGTAGATTTCTTGCTTGGAGCGGTTTAAATACCGATGGGGGGTCGGTTATCATCAGCCATTTCATTCGACGACCTTTGCTGGCTTGATACGGGCTTGTGCCAACAGAATGGCTTCCAAGGATGGCGGAGGGTCAGCCGGAGCACCAGCCGACGATGCCAACACTCGCTGGGGGGCTCGTAGGAGCCGTACTCAGACTGTCGTCGACGGGGAGGTCCTGGCCTCCTTGTTTGCGAGTTGGCAATGACTCCAGGAGGTGACCGAACAATACGTGATCGCCTCAACTAGGGAGATTATGCATCTCCGTGCGATTAATGATTGCCTAGAGAGGCGCGTGGCATCTCTCCAACAGCAGGTGAGTAGCCCTGCGGCGGATCAGGGAGAACGGTCGGCAGCTCCGGGAGAAAACGATAAGCCCCTGGGAGGGCTGATGTATTTTTTCGTTTCTTTTTGTCGCTCCCTTTTCGGTGAATGAAAGAGTAGTTTACGTAGCCCTCGCATTCATTTTTGTTTTTGAGATGTTCACCTTCGTTGTGCAAGTCCTTCAAGCGATTAACTTCCTCGGGGGGTAATCGACGAGCAGTCGGTTTTCATGCTTTTCGCTACCCTGCCAGTGCTCTGCCGTTCCGCAGGCAAATCGGTTTTTATTTTGCCGGAGTTAATAATATGGCTCTGTGGGGAGCAAAAAGCTGTTCTGGCGCTTTCCGGAAGGCTTTTATGGCGTTGGTCTTTTTCCACGCAGGCCGTTTTGGCGTACGGCGCACGCACCCGTTCACCATTGGAGGATGTCGCTTTTCCTGGGGGATCTCCTAGGCCTACCCTGCGTTCGTAAGATCGGTGGGCGGTTTTCCACGCTCAGGATTCATGATTTGGGGTCAGAGGGGATCTTTTGGCATGCGTCACGGCTCAGGGGACGCATTTGGCGTGCAGCAAAGGGGCGCTACTTTCATCCTGGGGGGCCATGTGGCGTTGAGGATCAGGTTTCTCAAATCTCGGAGCTTCCTGCCCTGACAGCCGCTCCTGGTTCGTTTTCGCCTATAAAGAGGGGAAAAGAGGCCGTGTTAGGCCATCCCGGAGCTTTCTTTACCGTGAGAAGTTGTGAGAGCTTCCATGATGCTTGTTTCCTTGGAGTTCAAGGAGGGAGGATTGAGCTTCCCTTTTGTGGGTCATTCTCCCCTGGAAGGTTGGGGTGATGAAGGAGCCGCTGAGGGGCAACTCGTCCTCGAGGGAGGAACTTCGGAGATCACATGGAGAGCTCACAGGAGGCCCACAGAGAACACATGGAAAGCGCACATATGCGCTTCCAGTGTGTCCTTTGTGGTTCGCCATGGGAGACGTAGGGGGGAAGCACACGTGAGTTCCCCATGACTCACGTGAACTTCGCCTCCTCTCCCTGGCTCGGATGCCTGGGCTCCTCCGCCCGGGGGTCTCTCGGCTCCGCAAGGAGGGAGGTGAAGGTGTGTTGCTAGCTGCATTGCCTTTTGACTCGGGCAATGGGAGCTGTACACACTTGATCTGGGGAGTTCGCCCTCAGAATCAGCATCCACGGGCCTGCGCCTCTCTTTGGATCTCTTGGCCCATCCAGAGGACCCGTGGGAAGCCAGTCCCGCTCGCTATCCGGGCGAGCTGACTGGTTTGTGGTTTGTCTGATTTCTTGGGTCAGACGCCAAAGTATCGTCGTTAACCGAAGCTGGCTTGGGGCAGTTCGGCCGAGCTTTGTACTCATTTTTATTTCCTGTGCTTTGGTGCACTTGTAACTCCTCTTAGGAGATTGTAGTTTTTCTTGCGATGAGGTAATAAATAAATTTTTCATTCCTTCTTTGTTTGGTCCCTGTCTCTTTTGTGCCGGGAAGTTGTTATTCTCGCGATGTATCTTTGCATTGTTGCATGCTTTGGCACTTGTTTGGTTCTTTTTGAGGGCAGGGTATAGTGATTATGCTTAGTTCGGCCGGGGCTTACGAGCGGCCCGAATCCGAGCTAAGTTTGGAGAACGCTTAGGTCGGTCGGGGCTTGTGAGCGGCCCGAATCCGAGCTAAGTTTGGAGAACGCTTAGGTCGGTCGGGGCTTATGAGCGGCCCGAATCCGAACATCGGTTTAGGAGAATACTTAGGTCGGCCGGGGCTTGTGAGCTGCCTGAATCTGAGCTAAGCTTTGAAAACATTCTAGGTCGGCCGGGGCTTGTGAGCGACCCGAATCCGAACGTCGGCTTAGGAGAATACTTAGGTCGGCCGGGGCTTGTGAGCTGCCCGAATCCGAACATTGGTTTAGGAGAATACTTAGGTCGGCCGGGGCTTATGAGCTGCCCGAATCCGAGCTAAGCTTCGAAAACATTTTAGGTCGGCCGGGGCTTGTGAGCGACCCGAATCCGAACATCGGTTTAGGAGAATACTTAGGTCGGCCGGGGCTTGTGAGCTGCTAGAATTTGAGCTAAGCTTTGAAAACATTTTAGGTTGGCCGGGGTTTGTGAGCGACCCGAATCCGAATGCAACTTGGAGAAGTACTTAGGTCGGCCGGGGCTTGTGAGCTGCCCGAATCTGAACGCAACTTGGAGAAGTACTTAGGTCGGTCGGGGCTTGTGAGCTGCCCGAATCCGAGCTAAGCTTCGAAAACTGTCTAGGTCGGCCGTAACACGCTATTTCGATTTTTAGCTCGGCCCAGTAGTACGGGGTTCTGACGCAGATAGATCGGTTGTTGCCGAGAATGGGTCGGATGTTTCTATTTCTTATCACGACTTTTCAAAAGGTTTGATCGTGTTGTAGATAAAGAAATAAAGCACCAAAGTTATGAATGGGGCAGGTTAAAGGGGCATACCCTATTGATAGTATATGCGGAGGTTGTCCGAGTTCCACGTCCGGGGGACGAACTTCCCGTCCAGATCCTGGAGTTTGTAGGTACCAGGTCCGACGACTTTCGCTACTTGGTAGGGGCCTTCCCAATTTGGTGATAGCTTCCCTTGCTCCAGCGGTTTGGAGACGGATGCTTTCCGGAGGACGAGGTCGCCGAGAGAGAAGGATTTTCCTTTGACTCTGGAGGCGTGGTAGCGGGACACCCTTTGCTGATAGGCGGCAATCATGATCCGGGCCTTCTCTCTGATCTCTTCCACCAGGTCGAGGTTGGTGCGGAGCTACTCGTTGCTGGCCTCCTCCGAGTAACTCTCCACCCGCAAAGAGGGGAGTCCTATCTCCACTGGGATAACGGCTTCTGTGCCGAAAGCCATCCGAAAGGGGGTCTCGCCTGTGGGCACTTTCGGGGTGGTGCGGTAGGCCCACAAGACATGGTGCAATTCATCTGCCCATCTGCCACAAGCTCTGGAGAGCCGAGCTTTGATTCCTTGGAGTAGAGTTCGGTTAGTTACCTCGGCCGCCCCATTGGCCTGCGGGTACCCCACCGAGGTTAGGCGATGGCTGATGCCAAGCTCTTCGCCGAACTCCCTGAACTTCGGGTTATCGAACTGCTTGCCGTTGTCAGTGATAATGGTATGCGGGAGGCCGAAGCGGTAGATGATGGACCTCCATACGAAGTCTCTCGCTCGAGCTTCGGTTATTTGAGCCACTACCTCAGCCTCGACCCACTTGGTGAAGTAATCGATTGCGATGAATAAAAACTTCCGCTGTCCCGTAGCGAGGGGAAAGGGGCCCAGAATATCCATCCCCCACTTAGCAAAGGGCCAAGCGGAGGAGATGGGAACCAGACTGCTGGAGGGGAGCCTCTGAATAATGGAGTGCTTCTGGCAGGGGTCACAGGTTTGGACGAGATCGTCAGCATCCTTTTTCATGATCGGCCAGTAGTACCCTTGGCGTAGCACCTTGTGGCACAGGGACCGGCTCCCCAAATGACTTCCGCAAATTCCTTCGTGCACCTCCCGGAGGGCATAGTCGGCCTCAGACGGGCGAAGGCATCTGAGCAGTGGCGCGGAGAAAGATCGCTTGTAAAGCTGGTCATCAATCAGTACATAGCTGGTGGCTTGTAACTTCAGCTTTCTGGCTTCCCTTCGGTCGGCTGGGAGTGATCCTTCTTTGAGATATTTCTGGATCGGGTCGAACCAGGATGGCTTAGCCTCGATTTGCATTACCCGATCAACATCGGCGATGCTGGGCTTCTCCAAGGTCTCCAAATGGAATTTATGTTCGGCATCCATCATTTTCATAGTTGCCAGCCGAGATAACAGGTCGGCACGAGAATTTTCGGCTCTAGGGATCCGGACAACCTCAAATTCAGAAAAGTGAGAGAGTAAGTTCCGCACCTCTTGGAGATATCGGATCATGTTTGGCTCCAGGGCCTCGAACTCTCCCTGCACATGTCCGGCAATCAGCTGAGAGTCGGTGAAGGCAGTTAGCTTTTCCACCTTCAGGTCGCGGGCGATCCGGAGCTCGGCGAGTAGAGCTTCGTACTCGGCCTCATTGTTGGAAGCTGAGAAGGAGAATCTAATGCCATATTCGAAAGTTGCTCCTTCGGGGCTAGTTAGAACCAGACCTGCCCCGGAGCCACCAGAGTTTGAGGATCCATCGACGTGGAGCAACCACTGGGTGCTTGGTTTTGGATGCCCTGAGGAATCCGGAGCGGAGCCATCTTCCGGAATGGTGCATTCGAGAAGGAAGTCGGCTAGGACCTGCGCTTTGATGGCCGGGCGAGGCCGATATTGGATGTCATGCTCGCTTAGCTTGACAGCCCATTTGGCCATCCTTCCTGACGTCTCGGGACGATGGACCACTGCCTTAATGGGTTGGTCGGTGAGGACTGTCACGGAATGCGCCTAGAAATACGGCCGCAATCTCCGAACCGACGTTATCAGGGCCAGCACCAGTTTTTTGACTCGGGTGTATCTTGTTTCAGCATCCCGGAGCAGTTTACTAACATAGTAGATCTACCTCTGGGTCTTACTCTCCTCTCTAGTCAGGACCGAGCTAACCGCGCCTTCAGAAACCGCCAGGTACAGATACAGCATTTCTCTTGGATTGGGGCTGCTGAGGAGAGGCAGTGAGCCGAGATACCTTTTGAGGTCTTCGAAAGACTTCTGGCACTCGGGGGTCCACTGGAAGTTCTTGGCAGACCAGAGTGCTTTGAAGAAGGGGAGGCCCCTTTCAGCCGACCGGGCTACGAAGCGGTTGAGGGCCGCAATCCTACCCGTCAGGCGTTGGACCTCCTTGATGGACGAGGGCGGCGCCATTTGTTGAAGGGCTTGAATATTTTGCGGGTTGGCTTCAATACCTCGTTGAGAGACCATAAAGCCCAGAAATTTCCTTGAGGTGATACCAAAGGCGCATTTGGCTGGATTGAGCTTCATTCAGTACATTCGGAGCGTCGCGAAGCTCTCTGAGAGGTCTTCAATGTGCTGGGAAACCTTCTTGCTTTTGACCAGCATATCGTCAACGTAGACCTCCATGTTCCTGCCTATCTGCTCCTTGAAAACCTTGTTGACCAGCCTCTGATATGTGGCACCTACGTTTTAAGACCGAAGGGCATAACTCGGTAACAGTAAGTACCTCGGTCAGTTATGAAGGCCGTTTTTTCCTTATCTTCAGGGGCCATCCTGATCTGGTTGTAGCCTAAATAAGCATCCATGAATGACAGCATCTGGTGGCCGGAGGTGGCATCCACGAGCTGGTCGATCCGAGGGAGAGGGAAACTGTCTTTCGGGCAGGCTTTGTTTAGGTCGGTGAAGTTGAAACAGATCTGCCACTTGCCATTTGATTTTTTCACCATAATGACATTAGATAACCAGCTTGGGTAATTTACCTCCCGAACAAAGTCCGCCTTGATGAGTTTGTGGACCTCTTCTTTAATTGCTCTCTGCCGATCGGGAGTGAAGCTTCTTTTCTTCTGCTTGATAGGTCGGAACATCTCGTCCACGTTAAGGCGGTGGACAAGGACGTCCGGACTGATCCCGGGCATATCCGAGGCTAACCAGGCGAAGACATCGGCATTCCTCCGGAGGAAATTGATCAGCTATAGCCGAACTTCCTCTTTCAGCAACGATCCGACTCTTATCGTTCGGTCAGACCGAGCTTCATCCAGTGGAACTTCTTTCAGTTCTTCGGCCAGCTCTCCTCTTTGCTCGGCGAAGTCCTCCCAAGCGTCCAGCCCATCGACCTCGGGCATTTTGGATTGAAGGCTAGTGACATAACACTGCCGAGCTATGGTTTGGCTCCCTTGGACAATACCGACTCCTCGCTCGGTGGGAAACTTCATGGACAGGTGCGGGATGGAGACGATGGCTTTGAGGGACACCAAGCCTGGCCTCCCGAATATTGCGTTGTAGGGTGACCGAAGCTTGGTCACCAGGAAGTCCGTATGAACAGTGGCTGCATCGGGCCAGGTCCCCGCCCTAACCGCCAGGGTGACGATTCCTTCTGGGACAATTACATCACCTGTGAACCCCATGAGGGTGGAATCCATGGCTCGGAGGTTCTCTACGAGGAGCTTCATTTTTACGAACACATCGAGGTACAAAACATTAACAGAACTTCCACTATCGACCAAAATTTGGCTTACATCGTAATTGTTCAGATTCAGAGATACAACCAATGCATCATCATGTAGGAACTGTATTCCTTGGAAGTCATCATCAGAAAAGGAAAGTTCGCCAGGCCGTGCTTTCTTTGCTGCTGGGCCTTCTTCTTCGTCCTCCCCGCTTGAAGGACCACGGACCGCCTCGATGACATTAATGTGACCAGCAACTGGCGGATTAGGAGGAGGGAGAGGTTGTTGCTGGGGCTCGGGTCGGCGATCACCCCCGTTCCTTGGTTCGGGAGCTCCTCTGAATGATCCAGCTTACCCCGCTGGATGAGTCTTTCGATCTCATTTTTGAGCTGCCAGCACTCCTCAGTGTCGTGACCGTGGTCACGGTGATAGCGGCAGTATTTAGTGGGGTCCCTGCGGGCCGCGTTTCCTCAGAGAGGGGGAGGTCGGGGGAGCTGGCATTCGATCTCCATGAGAATCTCCGCTCTCGGGGCAGTGAGCGGAGTGAAGCGATGGAACCCTCGAGGTGGGCTTCGGGAACGGTCCCTTGGTGGCGGCCGCGGGACCCTCTGGCGTCGAGGTGGACTCGGTCGGCGGGCAGGTCGGTGCCTGTCGGGGCGCCCGGGCTCTTTCTTCCTTGCTGGCTCGGCTCGGGCGGCTCTCCGTGACTCCTCGACCCTGGAATATTTGTCGGCCAGGGCCATCATGTCAGAGAGGGTTGAGGGGTAGTTGACCTCCATTGCTAGGTAGAAGTCGCTCTCCTTCGAAACACCTTCGGCTAAGGCGGACATAGCCACCTCATGATTGAGGTGATCCACCTCCAGCATGGCCTTATTAAAACGGTCAAGATAACTTCTTAAGGACTCCCCCTCTTTCTGCTTAACCTCAGAGAGGGAGTTGGACCTCCGTCGCAGGCGGCGGCTGCTGACGAACTGGCCAATGAAAAGATGGCTCAGTTTATCGAAAGAATCGACGGACCTTGGTTTTAAAGTGTTGAACCAAGTCCGGGCAGATCCCCGAAGGGTAGAAGGGAAAGCGCGGTAGAGAACCGCGTCCGATACTCCATGGAACATCATTATCGATTTGAAGCTACTGAGATGGTCGTCCGGATCAGAGGAGCCATGATAGGGCTCGATGGCGGGTAGCTTCACATGGGAGGGAATAACTTCCTCCATGATCCCCTTGGAGAAGGGGACACCCGGCTCTGCCTTAGGCTAGGGCGGCTGGGCTTGCTTTGCGGCATCCAGCTCTTGTCGCATCTCCCAGAGCTGTCGGCGGATCTCTTCATCGAGGAGAGCAGAGGGGGCGGGGCGAGGAGGACACTGAGATGGAGTGGAGTCATCACGAGAATATACCGGAGAGAGGGATCGAGCTCGCCGAGGCCCGGGGAAGTTTCTGTCGTGGGCTTGCTGGGGAGCCGCTTCGGCTTCCTTGGGATGGTGAGGAGGGTCCGCGTCTTCATGCGGATCGGAAGAAGAGATCGCCGAATGCATGTGGGCCGCTTCCTCCTCAGGGGAGTGAGGGATAGGGGCGGCCGGACGGGGGACCTTTGGGCGCCCCTGGATCAGGGTGGCCAGAGCCTGCACCTGCTGGACTAGTAGGGCGAACTGGTCCTGGGATACAGGGGCCGCCGATGGTGAAGGGGTTTCAACAGGCGACGGTGGAGGCGCTACATTGTTCACTGGATCAGGCCTTTGAGAAGCGGCCTGATCTCGGACATCGGACACTGCCTTCTTTCGGTTGGCCATGGGAGGATTTCTCTCACAGACCAAGAATCTTGTCTCCTGGGTTACAAGTTTTTAGGGACTTGAGGCCATTCCTCTAGCGCCAATCTGTTGTCGCCAGAATCCGCTCTCCGATTCGAGCGCGTCTGGTCTCCTGATTGAGCTCCCTCCTGAGCGGACTGCAAGGAAGCCTACACGCGGGAGGCGCTAGGGGTGGCCCTCCGCGGAAGACCCACCGACGCTTAAGTCAGTAAGGGACCGACGGGCAACAAGATGAGGGGAGAAGGCTCTCGCCGGAGAGTTCCTCCAGAGAGCTCTGGGCAGAGCAGCAATGGCGGAATAGAGGGCTAAGAGCGGTAGAGTGAGCAAGTGCGCAGAGAGAAAAGAAAGGGAATAGCGTCTAAGAATGCGCGCGTACCTCAGGGGGTCTGGAACTGCAGTATTTGTAGAGGATCACCTGATCGTTAGGGAGGAGCGTCGTGGGTCCGAAGGCCGTTGGGATTCGAATCCAGTCTGTTACGGGTCTGGTAGGATCCGTATCCGGTTAGTTAGTGGATCGACGGCTGGGAGAGCTTGTTGCTGCCTAGGGATCTGACAGGGGCGTAGGTCCCAAGGTGTTAGGCTCCCTTAGGCCACTTTCTGATATGATTTCCGCTTAGGATCTCGGGAGTTTGGGCTTTTCCGCGTCGAATTCTACGGAGGGGGTAGTGTCGCTCGGACTGAGCTGAGCTAAAACGACAGCCTGGCAATCAGGGCCAAGGAGGGAGATAGGTCGGTTAGAAGAACCGACAGACGAAGGTCGATAGCTCGGCTGGGGCCGAGAGACGGGATAGGTCGGCTGGAGGAGCCGACAGACGAAGACCGATAGCTCGGCTGGGGCCGAGAGATAGGATAGGTCGGTCGGAGGAGCCGACAGACGAAGATCGATAGCTCGGCTGGGGCCGAGAGACAGAATAGGTCGGCTAGAGGAGCCGACGGACGAATATCGATAGCTCGGCTGGGGCGGAGAGACGGGATAGGTTGGCACTTCGAGAAGCCGACGGACGAAGGTCAATAGCTCGGCTGGAGCCGAGAGACGGGATAGGTCGGCACCTCGAGGACCCCTGGTTCGGTGAGGGACTGGAGCATCTCAATTCACCGACCTATCCTTGGTGGGCGTCACTTAATCAAACGGGAATCAGGGTTGACCTTAGCCGCGTGCATGATTAATAACGCATGACGATTTTATCCCCAACAATATGTATGTAGAATTATTCTTGTATAGTTAATATTTATGATTTGTAATTGAATTTGGAGTGAATTATGACCAAAGATCACTGCACTGCTTCATATTTCGTTTGTGGTTGTTGGACTTCACCCGACTCTGAGTCGAATGAATCAGTGGTCTGAGTAATTTTTTTTTTTAAAGTTCAAACTTTGGATTAATCTCAAGATTCTATCCGAACTTACTTTCTTGGATGGAAGAACGCATCGTTTGGTTTGGTCCTAAGTTTGAGCCGCGGGCCCGTCAGTCAGAGATCACTTTCGTTTCATTTCATTCCATTCCAAAGCGCATTTAACCGCTGGCTCGTCGTTTCATAAAGCGGTGGTTCCTCTTCCGCTTAAACACTCGTACGTCCAAAGCTCTCAAGGGTCAATCAAGAGTCCTGGTTGGCGTCGGTCACGTGACCTTCCTCGCCCTTTTGTCTCCTCCACCTCGCTGCGAGTGCGAACGCCTTCCGATTCCTGCCTGCCTCGGTCCCCACGCCAGTCCTTTGTTCGCTTCTGTAGCTCTCCACTGCAGCACGAGGCCCGGTCATGTCACGTGAACTCTTCTTCTTCGATAGCTTTCCACCCTCTAATCCACCACGGCCTCCCTGACTCTCGTCAACCCCACCCCACCACTTCCACCTCACCTCATCTCATCTTCTGACACACGCATTAATCGCTGCTGCACATATCTCCTACTTTCCCACTCTAATAATAAACAAGGAAGAAAGCAAGCAGGAACGAGCGGTCGTCCAAAGGGCCTCCCCTCTCGGTCCTCAAGCTGCTGCTGCTGCTGCTTTCGCTCAAAATTCGTTTTGATCCTCAGGCCGCGTAAAATATGCGGAAACTTTCTACCATATATACCATTCTGCTGACTCTGAGGGAGTATAGTTTAATAAATGAAAGTTTGAGGATCAAAGCTCTAATTTCACCTTTATTATTTTTATTATTAAAACGCCTGAGGTGAGGTGAGGTACTGAGGTAGAGAGTAGAGGAGCTAGCTTGCCTTATTTCTCTCTGGTTTGGAGAGGAGAGTGTGAGTGAGAGGGGCAAGGGAGAGATGGAGATGAGGACGCTAATTGTCCGAGTGTTTGCTCTGCTGCTGCTGGTGGCATTGCCGTCCGAGGCGGCGACGCTGGCGCTGTACAACAAGTGCGGTGAGACGGTGTGGCCGGGGATCCAGCCGAACGCCGGCAAGGCGGTCGTCGCCCGCGGCGGCCTCCGCCTCCTCCCCAAAGAGGTCCACTCCATCCGCCTCCCCACCGGGTGGTCCGGCCGCGTCTGGGGCCGCCAGGGCTGCTCCTTCGACCTCGCCACCGGCCGCGGCTGCTGCGCCACCGGCGACTGCGGCGGCAACCTCCTCTGCGATGGCCTCGGCGGCTCTCCCCCGGCCACACTCGCCGAGATCACCCTCGGCCAGGGCAAGACCCAGCAGGACTTCTACGACGTCAGCCTCGTGGACGGCTACAACCTCGCCATTTCCCTCACGCCGTTCCGCGGGAGAGCCGGCGGCGGGCGGTGCGCGGCGGCGGGGTGCGTGCGCGATCTGAACGCGGTGTGCCCGGCGGGGCTGGCGGTGAGGGAGGGGCAGGGGGGAAGGGTGGTGGCGTGCAAGAGCGCGTGCTCGGCGTTCGGTTCGCCGAGGTACTGCTGCACGGGGAGCTACGGCGGCCCGCAGCAGTGCAAGCCCACGGCCTACTCGCGGCTCTTCAAAGCGGCGTGCCCCCGGGCGTACTCCTACGCCTACGACGATCCCACCAGCCTCGTCACCTGCACCGCCGCCGGCTACCTCGTTACCTTCTGCCCTCACCGCTGATTTCAGTACTGTTGTGGTGCATTGCCTCTTCCATGCATGGTGTTGACTTGGACTTGAAGTTACTACTAAGACTAGTAGCAGAGCTAGTAATAATTTGCAGTGCTTTCCGTGGACCTTATCTCATCTGGTCTATATATATTACTGGAAGACTCCGTGTTCTTATATAAAAATGGTGTCTGGATTGAGGTTTTTATAGCACGACTGTTCTCAAATGCGACTGAAATGGTGCTTTGATTGAGGTCTTTCAGCACGACTATTCTCAAAATCAAACGCACTTTTAATTTTTTTCCGAATATATGAGTTGTTACTCGATTTCTTGTGCAATTTTCTGTCAATATATAATGTCTGAAGAACATGAAAATGACTCATGACAGAGGGAGCACCGTCTTGAGATCCAATGCAGTTTCTTAAGAATTTAATTCAGTAGTATAATAGCATTGTAGTCTTATATATATTATTCAGATAGATCATCCCTTGCCCTTTTTTTTATTTTTTTAACTTTTTAGTAACAAAGAAGAAAGGCTTAATTTACGCAAAAGAGAAATGTATAAATTTTGAAGGTAAAGATATAGCCTAGCAATCATGCAGCTTAATTTACTAGAAAATCTATTGCTTGATTTAAATCTATAACTATTTTCAATCCAAACTAAGCCCTTGTTAGCTATGTAGGATGGACTAATAAGGTTGATAAGGCCATTTAACAAACCCATGAGCGGCAGTTTGTTCTGAAACTGACCACGATCTTCGAGAGCCTAGGCCAACCGACTTGATTGCAACGCCCCTACTTCCCTCCCGATAAACTGGGTAATTTCTTGCTCTCGCAACGGCCAGATAAAGCTCCAGCCGCCCTCTCCTCAAAAGAAAGGGCCGATCCTTTATATATAAAAACGCTCCGGAGGCCGAGAGAAGCTCCAGCCGCCCTCTCCTCAAAAGAAAGGGCCGATCCTTTATATATAAAAACGCTCCGGAGGCCGAGAGGAAAGGGGAGGGGCGGTACAGGAGGCTCGGCGTTTCTGTGGCTCTTCTCTCTTTTTGCTGTCTTTTTGGCTAACTCCGGCTCGAATTCGGAGTGGTTACGTAGGGGGCTTTAGCTACCTGGATTCCAGACGCCATCGGGAGCCACCCCCTCGGTGGCCTCGTCACGGGTCACTGGGGGTGGAGGTCAGACGTATTCTTCCTTGGCCTCTGGCATCTTCTTCCAAGGCGATGGCCAGAGTCCAGCCCTAGTGAACTCCATGTCAGGCACTGGACGATCTGGTCTCATTCCAGCATCGGGTGACATGAACCACGGGGTCCTCAACAGTGCTGCAAACTCCTCTGGCCCAGTGTTGGAGCAAGCTCGCTGGTTACAGATGCCAACTCAGCACTCTCTGGAGGGCCTCAGCTACAGCGGAGCACCAGCATTAACACCGAGTCCTACATGCGTCTGCCTGCCTCACCCATGTCCTTCTCATCTAACAACATATCAGGTTCCTCAGTGATGGATGGCTCCTCCATTGTGCAGCAGAGCCCGCACCATGACCAGGTGCAAAAGCAAGTGGCATCCAGTGCCACATCTCATCTGGCATCACAAGAGCCAGGTGATTCATCGAATCCCCATAAAAACCACGGCTTGATATGAGGCAGGAGAATGCTTATCAGCAGCAGGTCATCCAGCAGCTTCTGCAGAGGCATGAGTCAATGCAGCTGCAGCGGCATCCAAGTCCAAGCAATGGGTCGATGTGCTGCATCAGCAGCACCTACCACCTCTGTAACCCAAAAGCTTGCAAGACACAGAGACATACTTCATGAATTCACACAGGCTCCCATTGGCCTCAGGAGGCCGACGTATCCAACCCTACATGAAAGGAAGATCTCTCTCTCCCTCTCTCTAAAATATTACTTGATTATAAAACTCATGTTCTACAGACCACTGACTTGAGCGTCGGAGGGTCCTTGCCGGAACTACCGGCCCGGGATTTTTTGCAGGCTTTCAGAGGAAGAAGGCGACCTCCTCGTGTTTTTGAAGGCCCATGGAGACCTCAGTTCACCCAACGCTCATCACAAGTGATTTGGCCGCAACAAGGTTGATGCGTTTGATTCTATAGAGCAGACCCTTGATCCTATCCATTAGAGTTACAAGTAATAGGAAACACAAGTAATATAAATGCCAGCAAGTAAAAGAACAAATAAAGATGCTCACACATATTTTATGGTTCAGCAAATGTTGTCTACATCCACGAAACAAACTTTAAGTAATCTTTCACTATATCATTAATAGGTACACAACATCTTCTTTAGATTCATTAGAGGAATAAATCATCAAGAAAACAACATCTGAAACTCCTAGAATCTCACCAAAATAAGGTGGAATCAATAGCACTAGCAACTAACAAATTCATCTGAACCAGGGGTGAAATCAATATAAAATAACTGACCTTCTCGGGCTTCAAACGAGAAGAAATTTTACCAGCAGATAGAAGACGTCTTGAAACATAACATATCCAAATTTCAATAATTTTGGAGTAATATTGGCCCTCCAAACAGATTTTAGAACTCTGCTATTGGTTGCAAAATTTTTTCTGCAGAAAACTTTGCCTTTTTTTTTCTGTTCTTCTCAAGTGTTCTTTTTTACTTGGATTCTTCAACTTTCTCTCTATCTCCAACTCTTCATATTCTAAGTAGCTAAACTTTGACTTTCTTGAATGTTTAATGGAATACACGTCATTCACATGTGAAGAATTCCCAACGTCATTCACATGTGAGGGATTCCCAACAATCTTCCCCTCACGAATCATGTGAATAATCTCCTCTCTATACCGGTCAAATGCCTACAATGCTCAAATTTTTCTTTAGGCAATGACTCAGTTATCATGTTGGACATATTCTCATCGGTATGCATCTTCTCAATCTGAAACAACTTATGAACAAAACCATCTTGAATTCATGTGTACCTAATATCAATATGCTTTGTCTTTGAATGATGTGAGTTCTTACATCGATGGATTGCACTTTGAGTGTCACAAAAAATAACATACCTTTTTAGGTTCAAGCCAAGTTCTTTTAAGAATCTTTTCATTCAAATCAATTCCTTGCAAGCTTCTATTGCAGCAATAAATTTAGCTTTTGTAGTAGACAATACTATACACTTATGTAACTTCGATTGCTATGAAATTGCTCCCCCTCCAAAGGAGAACAAATATCCTGAAGTAGACTTTCTAGAATCAGAATCTTCACCCAAATCTGAATCGGTGTAGCCCACTAACTCAAGCTTGTCCTTTTCCAAAGCATAAGCACAATTTTGATGAATCTCTAAGACACCTTAGAATCCATTTAACAGTTGCCTAATGCTTCTTTCCTAGATTCGAAATAAATCTGCTCACAACTCCGACAGCATGTGCCAAGTCTGGCCTAGTACTACTATTGCATATATCAAGCTTCCAACCACTGATGTATATGGTACTCTTTCCATTGTTCTTTTTTTTCCTTCATTTGAAGGACACTTTTTCTTGTTGAGTTTAAAAGGTCATGTTAAAGGAGTAGCAACTGGTTTTGCATTCTTTGTGTCAAACCTTTCTAAAACCTTTTCAATATATTTTTCTTGAGACAACCATAGCTTCTTAGCTTTCCTATCTTGTTTGATTTCCATACCAAGAATCTGTCTTACTGGTCCCAAATCATTCATGGTAAAGGATTTGCTTAACTCTTCCTTCAGCAATCTGATTTGCTTCATATCCTGACCTACAATCAGCATGTCATCAATATACAATAAAAGTATAATAAATTCACAATCATCAAACCTTTTTGTGAAAGTAAATTGATCGAAGTTGGCATCATCATTATTATTAGAATTCTTCATAAAAACACAATCATCAAAATTGGTCTTTATGAATCCATGCTCCCTCATGAATGAATGAAACATTTTGTATCCTTGCCTTGGAGCTTGCTGTAAACCATATAAGCTCTTGTTTAGCTTACAAACCAAATTTTCTTTCCCTTTCACTTCAAAACCTTCAGGCTGCTTCATATATATTTCTTCATCTAAATCTTCATAAAGAAATGATGTTTTAACATCAAGTTACTCTACTTTCAAATCAAGTTGAGAAACAAGTCCTAACACCACCCGAATAGATGATGTCTTTATAACCGAAGAGAATATTTCAACATAATCGATGCCTTATTTTTGTCTAAATTCCTTTACAACCAACCTTGTCTTGTACCTTGGTTGTGATCTCTTCTTATCAGCCTTTATTCAAAAGACCTATTAATTTATTTTTCAAGGCTCTTTTTTTCTTCGGTAATTTCACAAGCTCATAAGTGTTGTTATCATGCAATAACTTCATCTCTTCTGTCATAGCTTTGAACTATGTTTCCTTTTGTTGCTTGATTTAGCTTCTTGAAAACTTTCAAGATCCCCCTTAATAGTGAGTGTAACCCATTCATCTTGAGGGTACTTGCTTGAAGATCGACGCTGCCTAATAGTTCTTCGGACTTGTGACTCCATATTCTACTCATTAAGAGGTTGTCCTTCATCCTCTTCATTATGCTCTTACTCTTGATTAACAATAGGTGCTTCTTCACCACCTTGAACACCTCCTTGATCATTTTCATCAGTTGTTTGGGAAGAAGAGTCAAATTAGTGTTGACCCAATTATTAATTTTGATGAATAACAAAAACCACATGTGTATATTTCTTATGTTACTAATGATTTTGATTAAGTGTTTCAAAATTTAAATATTTATTTAATCAAAATCCAAGAAAAATTAAGTTTGATTCCATGTCTGATGTCAAATGTCAAGTTTCAGTAATTAGAGCTAACTCTAGCAGTATTAGAGCTGACTCTGGAGCGTATCAGAACAGTTTGGTACTTTTGGCATGGATTAGAGCCGACTCCTGTAGAGATTAGAGTTGACACTATTTGAAAGATAGAGAGTCTTATTTCTCATCAAATTAGAGCCGACTTCTGCAGAGAAATAGAGCCGACTCTAATGGTTATACATATAGAGTGATTTTTTGGAGCTTCATTAGAGCTGACTCCCGCATTCGGTAGAGCCGACTCCAGCATGAAGAAGTGTCAACCCCTTAAAAAGCTAGAGCCGACTCCATGTCGAGCGGATGTTCCTATTTTGTATATCCCGAGTTAGCTCACTCCAGGCCTTGTTAGAGCTGACTCTAATCTGTCAGAGATGGATTTCAGAAGTATCAAAAACAACTCCAAACGTTATATTTTCTCCAACAAATTTCAACAACTATTTCCTCTTTTGTGCTAAACGCATTCTCAAGTACTTTTAACGGTTAATTTTCATCAAAAAGTGGATTTAGAGGAGATTCTAAAAGAAAGTCATCCGATCGTTTTGAAAATAGAGAATAGAAGTGAAAGATCAAAAAAAGACAAAGTTCAAATCCGAAATCCATTTGTTTGAAACTGAGTTTAGAGAAATCCAAAGTATTCAAAAGTTCATCTTGAAGGATTTTCATCAAATCAAAAGGAAAAAAAAAGAGCCCTAGTTCTTCAAGAGCCTCTACCTCAACGTTTCTTCAAAAGCTTCAATCCTATCTTAAGAAAGATCATCCCAAGGAAAAGAAGAAAAGCCCAACTTCAAAAATCTTCTAAATCAGGCTCTTCTGATTATATTGTCTTATTTGCTCATTTGAGGAGCTTTATTTCTGTTTTAACTATCTTTTCAGTTATTCTTGTTGATTGATTCAATTAGGGGATTGAATCAAGGGAGGCAGTTTTGCTTCTTTCAAGCTAGAAAGCTTGGGTTAGGTTTTGTGCTAATAAACCCGTGAAAACTAATTGGGTTCGTTATGATCCTATTGTATAACAATAAGTTTGAGTTGTAAGCTTGTAAAATAAATTTGCTGTAATTAGGAGATATAGTGTGGGCCCAAGAGTTCCTTAGGAATGGATGTAGGTGTAGCTAACACCGAACCACTATAATTTTTTTATGTTTGTCGTGCTTGTCTCTCTTTCTCTCTACTCTATCTTTTACACTTTGTTTTGCATTCTTAGCACCACACTCATTGCATATATCCTTGTGCACTATCACTTTGTAAAATTATTTTTAAGTGTTAAAATTTTTAAGAACCCAATTCACCCCTTCTTGGGTTGCCATCTGAGCCAACAATTAGTATACTTATCAACTTGTTGTTACTGATTTTTCATTTTGCCACAATCTTCAATTATTTGGTTTTTAAGGAATGTCACATCTTGATTTTTAACCAACTTCTTGGACTTTGAATCCCACAATCTGAACCCAAATTTTTCATTACTATAACCCAAGAAGATGCACTCCTTTGCCTTGTCTTCAAGTTTGTGGCGCTCATCTTTAGGAACATGTACAAAGGCTCTACAACCAAACACCTTTAAGTGATCATAGAAAACTTTTTTTTCTTCAAACTTTCTCGGGCACATCACCATTCAGAGCTACTACTGGAGATCTTTTATCAAATAAACAACTGTATTCATAGCATCTCCCCAAAGACTTTTAGGCAACCTGGAATGCGATAGCATGCATCTTACTCTTTTCAGGATTATTCTGTTCATTCTTTCAGCAATCCCATTTTGGGTATGGGATCTTTGAGACTGATTGCTTATGTCTGATGCCTTTTCTCTTACAATAAGCCTCAAGTGGACCAATGTATTCACCAACATTATCTGATCGAAGGAACTTGAGAGTCTTTCTAGTTTTTATTTCAACCATTACTTGAAATTGTTGAAACACTTCATGAACTTCGTCTTTGGACTTGATAGCATAATCCCAAACCTTCCTTGATGCATCATCTACAAAAGTCACAAAATACATAGCCCCTCCATGTGTTTTTGTTTTCATTGGGCCATAAACATAAGAATGTATTAGTTTCAACACATGAGATTTTTTATGAGGTTTACCTATATGTGCTTTGCTATCTATGCAATGAACACATGTATCTAAAGGCATACCTTTATACTTTGGGAGCAGGATCTTCTTGGCCAAAAATTTCATTCCTCTTTGGCTCATGTGTCCAAGTCTCATGTGCCACATATTGGTGGAGAGCTCTTTCTCGACTAAATTCATTTCTCCCTTACGCAATTGTATCAATGACTTGTACAAAGTGCAGCATTTCTTTTCCTTTGCTACCACAAGAGAACCTTTAGTAAGCTTCCAAGTGCCATTGCTGAAAGTGCTTGAGAAGCCATCTTCATCTAATTTTTCCATAAAAATTAGATTCAAGCAAAGGTCAAGAATATGTCTAACATTCTTGAGAATTAATCTGCAACCAACTTGTGTTTTCAAAGATATATTACCTATTCCAACAATCTTTGAAACATTATCGTTTTCCATTCTTATAATTGCAAAATCACTTGACTTGTAAGAATTAAATGCTTCTCTCATCGAAGTTGCATGGAATGAGGCTCCAATGTCAATAACCCAATCTGAATGTGAACTTATCATGCTATTACAAGCATCTCACATGCTAAAAATAAATCAAATATTCGAAAATGGTTGTTGTTGTCCTCTTTCTTCTTTTCACCATTTCATTCTTTGTTCTCTCTTTAAGAATCTACAATTTTTTTTTTTATGTGACCTTCTTTGCCACAATGGTAGCAAGTGAATAGCTTTCTAGACTTGGATCTTCCTATGGACTTATAGTGATTATTATGAGGGCCTTTACTTTTGCTTTTGCCTCTCCTTTCGGTGACTAAAGCTTTTGGCTAAAAGTTGGCAGCTTTTTTTCTTGTTCCTTCATTAAGTAAACTGCTCTTTACGCTGTTTATTGAGAGTTTTCCTTCAATGCAAGAATTGCTAAGAGACACTACCAAGGTCTCCCAACTTTTAGGGAATGAACTCAATAAAAATAAGGCTTGAAGTTCAACATCCAACTTTAACTCCATGTCGACTAGTTGATTAACAAGACCACTCATCTCATTTAAGTGTTCTACCATAGAGTTTCCATCTTGATACTTCAAGTCTACAAGCTGTCTAAACAAGAAAGCCTTATCTACAACAAACTTTCTTTCATATAAAACCACTAGTTCATGCCATAACTCCTAAGCTGAAAGTGTGCTTTGCAATATCATGAAAAACGTTATCATCCAACCAATTCGAATGATCACAATAGCTTTTCGATTTATCTTCTTCCAATCATCATCGCTCATACCCTTGTGGCTTGAATTTCTCACATTCTACAGCTTCAAAAAGGTCTTTATAAATCAGAAGATCTTCCATCTTTGCTTTCTATGTAGTCCAATTTTGTCCATTAAGGTGAAACCCTTAAGCAAGAGAGAGTTCAGATTAAAAGTAGAAGCAGGACACTCAAAAGCAATTCTCATCCATCCATGGTGTGGTAACAGTATAGAAATCACAAACAAGGTCCAGGTCATGTGGTGCGTTACCTCTCATGTAGAACAAAGTTCTTTCCCAAGAGAGTACTTGAATCAATGCTAAATGATATGCTCAAATTCTGAGCAATTCTTGCTAAGTTCGTAACAGATTAACAAGAAGAAAGAAGAATTCAACAGAATTTTCCCATAATGTCAAGGGAATTCGAACAAGGATTCCATTAGAAACTCAAAGACTATCCTCAAGAATACAAAGAATAGTTATCTGAACAAAAAATAAAATAATATTGGGGTCGGTTGAGGGTATGGAGATTTGTCAAATCCCAAAATCCCCTAATGCTGGTTCTTGGTGGCTACAAGGTGGCTTCTGTCATCAAGGATTACAGTCGTCACTCAAAAAAATATATACAAAACACAAGTTAAACAGCCAAGGTTACCACCTTTGGAGAAAGAATCAATCAAACCCTTCCTCCAATTCACTTTGTTACATCATATGGTTACAAAGCATGTCCTTGTGTAGGCCATGGGAATGGTTGTTATGAACAATATTAAAGGCACTAATGCAATATAAACCAAAACTTAAAATTTGAAGAGAATCAACGGTAGTAACTTTACATCGCACTCATTCTAATAGCCAGCCCAATTAAAGGTCAAAACTGTCTGAGTATCACAATTTTATGAGACAGTAGGACAGTTGTGGAAGCAAAAGTTCAGATTCCAATGACTAAAGGTAGGGAAAGGGGAAGTCCAAGCCACAACAGCAGCTGTAGAATTCTTCTGCTGAAATGGCCTTTCATTTCAGACCTTCCAAAGTTGCCATACTCAATTCAACTCTACTAATCTAAACCTTTTTCTAACTACATGGGGTCAGCTACATGAATCTGCTTCCTTCACTCTTCTCTATTCAGACTAAATCAATACTCAAATTATATATAATTATATTTTTTTTAATTATTTTTATTCATATTAGTTTAGGTCTACCTCTTCCTCTATCATTACCATGGATTGGTTAAAAAATCATTCTTTCAACTAAAGCATCTAAAGGTCTTCATTGTATATGTCCAAACTATCTTAATTAATTAATTTTATTTTATTTTCAGTTAAAGCTACTCCTATCATTTCTACTTTTCAAAGTTGCCATCCAACATTAAAAAAAAATGAGAGCATGGTTGTAGCCTTACACTACAGGAAAAATTAAATATAGCGATGCACAAATGCATCGCTAATGCATCACTAAACAAACTATAGCGACGCATTAGTGACGCAATAAAGGCATCGCTAAAATGTTCGTCACAATTTTAATTTGTCGCAATTGCGTCGCTTAACAGCGACTCTCTGCGACGCCATAAATGCGTCCAATATATTGCGATGCCCATAAATGCGTCGCAATATTGCAACGCAGACTAAATACGTCGCTACTTTAAAAATAAATTTTTTAAAAATATTTGTGACAGAAAATATCGTCGCAATTGCATCGCTAATTAATTTATTTTTTTTTAAAAAAATTAAATAAAATAATTTTAAATATATTTTATATTAATTGCGATGGAAAATAGCGTCGCTAATTAATTAATTTATTTTTTAATAAAATAAAATAAAATAATTTTTAATTTTTTAAAATAATTGCAACGCCCCTAAATGCGTTGCTACTTTAAAAATAAATTTTTTAAAAATATTTACGATGAAAAATCTTGTCATAATTGTGTCGCTAATTAATTAATTTATTTTTTTTTAAAAAAATTAAAATAACATAATTTATAAATTTTTTTAAATTAATTGCGATGAAAATAGCATCACTAATTAATTTATTTATTTTTTAAAAAATAAAGTAAATTTATTTTTACTTTTTAAAGTAAATTAATTTATTTATTTAAAAAATAAAATAATATAAAATAAACTTGTTAATACAATTGACCAAAACAATCATTACAAAATTTTTAAAAATTGATAAAAATTTATTTATTAATTATTTAAATTTTCATACAAAACAAAATAAAAATATATATCAAGTAGTGAAAAAAATACATCATGTATCTGTAGGCGGCTATGGAGGCTGCGGAGGCTAGATTGAACCCTGCGACAGGAGATGAACTAAATCCTGCATCTGACGCATCTGGTCTCTCATCTCTGCAAGCTCCTCTCGAACCTCCTGGCGAACTTCCTCCTTGATAGATCTCCGGATGTCGTCTATCTGCTCAGGAGGAATATCGTCAGAACCACGCGAACTGGAGCCCTAATGGGAAAATATCTGAAAGCTCTAGTGCCCAAACCATAGACCCTACGGTCTCGCGGCTGGGCACCAACAGCCTCCAAAAACACACGTGACTCTCCTCTGGTGAGAGTTCGACGGGCGACCCCCATCAGTGGAGTCGAACTGCGAAGCCTGAGACTGAAGCTCCTCGACTCGTGCCTTTGAGTTATAAAATTAATGATAAATGAATTAATATATAAAGCTGAATAAAATATTAAAATTAAAGAAATAAATATAAATCTAATTTCTTACCCCAACCTCCCATGATCATGTATCGATCCAGGAATCGTCCTTCCTGGTGTGTGTCGCCCTGAATAGACGAAACTCACCAGGATCTCTGCCCTCCTGCTCAGACTATAAAATAGAAGAAATTGAATATAAATGCAAGTATTGTAAATGACTAAATTAGTAATTAAATTATTTATGTTTTCTTACCATACGGCGTCTGTGCTCCTGAATCGAAATGGAGCCCGTGGTGTGACAGGAGAGACCCGTGCCAGGACCGCCCTTCTCGGATCGGTGTTCATGCTGGCTGATGCGGACCTCCTGATCCATGCCTCGGATTGCCATGCCTGCTGCCAGCTGGTCCAAATGACCCTATGAAGCATGTCGGAGTATGCCATTCCATGCTGCCCTAATGGCATCATGGATGGTAGGGTCCCACGTAAACTTTTTCTGCATTGAAATAAATAGTTAGTTTCAGAATATATTAAGATTAAAAATTTTATATCAGTGATAAAATGTATTTAATAAGTTTACCTGAAACTCTAAAAAATAAAACTCCCTCGTGGCCGCAGATACATGGTGCCAATCGTAGCCACTGGGATCAGCATGGCTCTGAAATATAGAGCTGATCCGGCTCGATACAGTATGTTGCTCAATAAAGCTGTTAAAAAAACTTATTAATAAGTAATTAACTTAAAAACATAAACATATAGTTACAATTAGTATATACTTACAGCCCATTGGCATCCAATCGAAGTACGGTGCGACCGATCAAAGAAGAACTCTCAGAGGTCTGTGCCGATCGGGTAGAGGAAAATACTGGATGAGCGTCGACGCCTGGAGGCGGAAGTCCGTGCGTCAGGGCTTGTAGTGGGATGTGGCACAATAGGGCTATGTCCGTCAGGGGTAGATCTACCTCGGTCCGTCATACTAAATACTAAAGATTAATGCAATGCAATATAATTACGAATAATTAATAAACATACAAAAATTTAACACTTATAAAAATAAATCGAAATTGAATGAACCTATATCTTTAATCAGTGTCATTTGTTTCGTGAAATGTTGGTTCAACATCCGATGCCATATCGGAACGTGATTCAGTTTCATTATCATCGGAAGGAAACTAAACATTTGCATCCTCAATTTCTTGGACATCACCATTTGGATCTCTAAGTGATATTTCAGGAACCCTTGTGTCATCCTCAATTGCATGCATTTTCATCTCATTCTCTTGAAATGCAGGGCACTTAGTTGATTGACTTGATGAACTCTCATCTAATATGATTGTTGAATGTGGAACGATTTTAGAAACAGCCACCAATCTCGCTTGTCATTGCGCAAACTTGGATATCCGCATTAAAACACTTGCTAAGCTTGGGATGCAAGAATGAATGGTTCATATTTTTGCAATCTTCGTCGATGGTTTACTTCAACTAGATTGTAGTCGTTATGAACCCTTTTACCAACAGAATTGTCGGATCAAACCAATCGCAACGAAATAATACAATTCGTTTCATAGGCCAACCGGGATATTCAACTTCGACCACCTCTACTAACTTTCCGTAATAATCCTACATATTTGCTCCAGCACTTTCTCCTTTAACACATACGCCTCGATTCTGCTCCCTTTTGAAGGTGCTAGTCATTCAATTTGAAATTTGTATCCATTAACAAAATAGCCAGTATAGGGCACTGCGCCAGACATTTAATGAAAATATTGTCGGTTATGAACCATGGACCGTTTACCTATAAATTAATAAGCTATTCACAATCAATTCGAAAAATAAAAGCCATTATTGTAATTGATTGAGTGATAGTACTCACAAATTCATAAAACTTCGTTTCTAACTTCTGTCCAATGGCAATTTGACTGATGCTGGGATCCATCTGTCGTTGTCTATCACAATATATCCTTAAGGGATTATAACAATTAAAACTTCTGTTAGCAATTAAATAGTAAGGTATTTTACAATTTAAAGTAGAAGTTCTAATTAAGCAATTAATGAAGTGTATATACTTACTCAATGTATGGGTTGACTTCTCTACAGTTCATTAGGATGTAATAATGTGCTGCATTATACTCACATCGCTTAATTGTCTTGACTTCTGCCTCCCAAATGAACGGTCGATACTTTTAATATTGATATTCTACCATCAATAGGTTCTCCTTCATCCACACATATGTCATCGTGGTGGGTTAGGGCAAGAAGAGGAAGAAGAAGAGGCCGTGGGGGTGGAGGCGGGCGCGACTCAATTTATATATTAGGGATTAACGACGCAATTTTGCATCGCTAATCCCTTGCTACTTTTTTTTAATTTATTATGGATTAGCGACGCAATTATGCATCGCTAATCCGTCGCTATATTGGCCGGTGTCAATTTTTTTATTTTCTGCAAAATTAGCGACGCAAATAATTGTGTCGCTAATGCGTCGCTAATTTGGCGGCAATGATCGGTAAAAAATTATTTTTTATTTTCTCGAAAATGCATCACTAATGTCATAATATTTTTATTTCATAATTATATTTTAAAAATTAATTTTTCTAAAAATAATTGCGACGCATATGGTTGCGCCGCAATGTTTTATTTTTAATAATTTTTATAACATTTATTTTTTAAAAAAAATTATGGCGCAATACTTAAGTCGCTAAATTAAAAATTATTTTTTTAATTTTTTGGTTTATTACGTCGCTAATGCATCGCTATTTAACATAATTTATTTTTAAAAAAATTTATGATGCACTGATTCGCATCGTAATATTTTTTTTCATAATTATATTTTAAAAAAATTAATTTTTCTAAAAATAATAACGACGCACATGGTTGTGTCGCAATGTTTTATTTTTAATATTTTTTATAACACTTATTTTTTTTAAAAAATTACGACGCAATATTTGCGTCGCTAAATTAAAAATTATTTTTTTTAATTTTCTGGTTTATTGCGTTGCTAATGCATCGCTTTTAACATAATTTATTATTTTAAAAAAATTTTGACGTACCGATTTGCGTCGCAATATTTTTATTTCATAATTATATTTTATAAAAATTAATTTTCTGAAAATAATTGGGACGCATATGGTTGCGCCGCAATGTTTTATTTTTAATATTTTTTATGACACTTATTTTTTAAAAAATTACGATGCAATAATTGCGTCGCTACGTTAAAAAAAATTTTTTTAATTTTCTGGTTTATTGCGTCGCTAATGCGTCGCTATTTAGCATAATTTATTATTTTAAAAAAATTACGCGCACAGATTTGCATCGTAATATTTTTTATTTTATAATTATATTTTATAAAATTAATTTTTTCTAAAAATAAATGCGACGCACATGGTTGCGTCGCAATGTTTATTTTAATATTTTTTTATAACACTTATTTTTAAAAAAATTGCGACGCAATACTTGCGTCGCTAAATTAAAAATTATTTTTTAAAACTTTTTGGTTTATTGCGTCGCTAATGTGTTGCTATTTAACATAATTTATTATTTTAAAAAAATTGCGACACACCGATTTGCACCGCAGTATTTTTATTTCATAATTATATTTTATAAAAATTAATTTTTTTGAAAATAATTGCGACGCACATGGTTGCATCGCAATGTTTTATTTTTAATATTTTTATAAATATATTTTTTTAAAAAAATTGTAAGCAATACCTACGTCACTAAATTAAAAATTATTTTTTTTAATTTTTTAGTTTATTGCGTCACTAATGCATCGCTATTTAACATAATTTATTATTTTAAAAAATTACGACGCAACGATTTGCGTCGCACTATTTTTATTCCATAATTATATTTTATAAAAAATTAATTTTTCTGAAAATAATTGCACGCACATAGTTGTGTCGCAATGTTTTATTTTTAATATTTTTTATAATATTTATTTTTGTATAACACTTATTTTTTATAACATCCGATAGTTGCGATCGATCCAAGCCATGATCCCGGTCGGCGACGATCGATCTCGGACAATTGCGATCAATCTGATCGGCGACGATCCGATGGTTGCGATCGATCGAAGCCATGATCTTGGTCGCCGACGATCAATCTCAGACCGTTGCGATCAATCCAATCGGCGATGATCCGATGATTGCGATCGATCCAAGCCATGATCCTAGTCGGCGACGATCGATCTCGGACCGTTCCGATCAATTCGATCGGCGATGATCCGATGGTTGCGATCGATCCAAGCCATGATCCCGGTCGCCGACGATCGATCTCAAACCATTGCGATCAATCCGATCGGCGACAATCCGACGGTTGCGATCGATCCAAGCCATGATACCGGTCGGCGACGATCGATCTCGGACCGTTGCGATCAATCCGATCGGCGACGATCCGATGGTTGTAATTGATCCAAGCCATGATTCCGGTCGGCGACGATCGATTTCGGACTGTAGCGATCAATCCGATTGGCGATGATCCGATGGTTGCGATCGATACAAGCCATGATCCCGATCGACGACGATCGATCTCGGACCGTTGCGATCAATCCGATCGGCGATGATCCGATGGTTGCGATGGATCTAAGCTATGATCC